>OX376303.1:54392920-54996447 GCA_947369205.1 Cantharis rufa
AGTCCGAAACATGTCGTTCGTTAAGGCTTTTTGAATTTAATAATTTTTTTCTTGCTATTTTTTTATTCGTTATTGATTCCTAATACGGTCCTGACTACCGATGTCCTACTACGAATTTGTATTTTGAAATGTATCTACTTTGTAGATTATAACGACCTCTATCTCAACTATTTATATTTCTTATATTTAGTTTTTACGGTCGACAATAGGTTTTTGAAATTTTATTTCATTTACCGTTAATTATTTTAGTTAATTTGTGTTAACAAATTATTTTTAGCACCCAGATTACGGGTTAATTCATTTTAATTATAATTATTCGTTATTGGAAATATAAATATGGTCGTCGCAGATGTCATGTTATCATATGTGGAAATCTTTTCTGTATTCAACATTTGTTGTTAAATTTGCGATGGCTTAAGTTTTGAATAACCATCTGTTGGAAGATGTGAAGTGGATGAAATAAGTAGTAGCAATTTCCCGAAGAATGATTAGCTTTATTATTTTGGTTTCGATGCCGATGGTTGGATTTTTGTAAAATTTGTAAGAGGCTTTTCCTTATGAATTCGTTTGCGCCTAAGGATCGAGATTATTGTGAAATTGAAAAGTCAGACTTCGTGGACTTTGGTTGTTGCGTGTACGTTCGATCCTGGACACGGAATTATGTTTTGTTGGGATGCGAGACTTCGACTTTCAGCAGATGTTTGGTTTATGAAGATGCGACAGTAGAAATTAATTTGAATTTGCAGTCACACTTTCTCGATTGATGAGTTTTGAAATGGCAAACATGTTGATTTTATAATAAGTATTTTGTGTTTTCTGAGTTGTAGATTTATACCTGGATGGTGGACCAACGTAATGATGAAGTAAGGATATTGAATTCGAAGGAGATACACTTGCCTAGTCGTGAAATTGGTAACATTGCATTCAGGGTAAGTCTCTTAGAGATGCATTTACTTATTTGTTAATGATGCTGTATGCCAGGTTCTATTTTGATATCAGTAATAGCCGAGATAATGAATTCCGGTGTGCAATTTAATTTCTGCTAGAGCATAACTTCGTTTTGTTGATTTATCCTCCTCAGGGATGATCAATTGTATTTTTGCTACCTAACTGAATTTACCCCTCAGGTGGATGTTAGTATTTTACCTTGCATTTTTTTATTTTATTTTGTTTACTGTTATTATAATCTTCAATTATATACCAGCTTATCTTGATCATTATGTGTACGTTTTATGTAAGAGTAGTGAATTAATTAAACATTGTCGCCCACATCTTTCTTTCTATTTGTGTTTCTACGATAAGACGACTCTTCGTTTCTTCAGGTTTTATTAGTATTGACTGGCGTCCACTTAACATCAGGTTTTTCATTTAGCTGATAAAATATCTGAGTACATAGTTGCGAATCCACGAGGTTTTTCGAAACACCCCGCTTCTCGAGAACTGCGTTTTAAGTAACACAGCTAGCTAACACGTGTAATTACATCTACGGTTAAGCAAGTGGCATTGTGGCAATAATTTGAGAGCAATTGTTGGTTCAAAACCACTCAAGGTCGTTGCGCGCGGAATCCCAGCAAACATCGACATACAGGCAATCAAGGACGATCTTACGAAGCTGGGCTTCGAATACGAATCTGTGGCACGCATGCACAGAGGATGAGATCGGAAACCAATTCCCTTGGTCATGATCACACTGCGAAAGACGGAAGAAGCGAAAAAGATATACGATATAACCCACCTGGCGCGAATCGAAGTGGAGATGGAGGCTCCACACAAGAAGACGAAAATAGGGCAATGCCATCGATGCCAAACCTTTGGACACGCTCAAAGATGCTGCCGCTCAGGACCACGGTGCTTGAAATGTGCAGGAGAACATCTCACAGGCGAATGCACCAAAACGAAGGACACGCCCGCCACCTGCGCCAACTGTGGAGGCGACCACCCGGCCAGCTACATGGGATGCCACAGCTATCCCAAACTAAAGCGTTTCATCTCCAAATACCAAGGAAGGGGTTTAGGTAGAAACGATTTCTACCCAAGGTTTCAAGTCCACAGGACAAACCCACACACGTCCTACGCGAGGCGCGCAAGGAACGAGGAAGATTACACGAAACGCCAACCAAGACAGCCAACCCAAGAAAACCAGGAAAGAAGACCACGACAGGAGGCCACACAACAAGACCAACCAACGGAAGAGCAAGCGGTCATCACACCGAAGGCGCTAGCTTTCATCCTCGCCAGCCTCACTAGACACGGCATCAACCAGGACACCATCGACGAGGTCGTGAAGAACTTCAAGGTCACTAGCGCCGCCCACTAAAGCCACAAGTCGACCACCCGCCAATCAGAAACCCCACATGCAAAGGCAACCAAGGAAAACACCAACCGGACTCAAGATTGCGTTTTGGAACGCCAACGGACTACAAAAGTCGAAGAGCATCGAACTTCAAGAATTCGCGGAAGAAAACGACATAGACGTTATACTCATCAGCGAAACACACTGGACCACAAACACAAAGGGGACAATCCCACAGTACACTCTATACCGCACGGACAGTCAAGGACAAGGACACGCAAGAGGGGGAACAGCCGTCTACGCGAAAAATACTCTACAACATCACGAAATCCAAATCCCGGGACTCATCTCAATGGAGGCCACAACCATCGGTATAGCAGTTCAAGATCACGGTTTCATTCAATTATCCTCAGTCTATCACACGCCAAGAGCCCCTAACTTGAAGAACGACATCGCCACTCTCTTCCGCGGAACCGGGCCAAAAATCATCGCAGGCGACCTCAACGCAAAACACACGGCATGGCACGCGAAGAAGACAAACACAGCGGGACGCGCGCTTCTCCAAGTAGCAAAAGACGAAAACCTACAAATCCAAGCACCGACGCACAGTGGGGCAGAATCCCAAAAAGCTGGTCAAAATGCGGGAAGTGTCGAAAATGATCTCAAATTCTCTTCTCGGGGGTTTTTGGGGTCGCTGAATACGAATCTGTTATCAGAATTACAATTTTCAAAATGGCGGACCCAAAATGGCGGACATAATTCAACCAATTAGTCAAATAATTCAGTAAAAAATACCCAATCATATTTCTTAAGGGTTTTTGGGATCGCTGAATACGAATCTGTTATCAGAATTACGATTTTCAAAATGGCGGACCCAAAATGGCGGACATAATTCAACCAATTAGTCAAATAATTCAGTAAAAAATACCCAATCATATTTCTTAAGGGTTTTTGGGATCGCTGAATACGAATCTGTTATCAGAATTACGATTTTCAAAATGGCGGACCCAAAATGGCGGACATAATTCAACCAATTAGTCAAATAATTCAGTAAAAAATACCCAATCATATTTCTTAAGGGTTTTTGGGATCGCTGATTACGAATTTGTTATAGGAATGTTAATTTTCAAAAAAGCAGACGCGATATATGGACGATTCCACCAAAATTTTCAATTTTTTAATATTTTTTAATAGAAAATGTTTTATAATATTTTTAGGCTTAAATGAGTAGAAAATCTCTTGAGCCATGTTTTTATTTATGAACAATTTCTTGAGTACAAAATTTGCAATAAATCAAATATCTGTTATTTACTTCTAGTAACAAAAATCGTGTATGTCATCTTCAATGTTGGAATCATTCGATTCGGATTCTGATGTTGACACACTTGTATCCAAATCGGAATCGTTCTTTGTCTCTTGTCTGGTGACTTCAGGTTGTTTTAACAATTCTATAGCTTCTTTATGTAAAAATTTCGCCGGTCTCTGGGGCAATTTCCTAATGCTTGAGAGAAATGGATCTGATGTTACTAAGAGCCTATTGAAAATGTCTCTCATATTCGATTCTCTAGAGCATTTTCTTGAATGATGTAATCTGTAGTTCTTAATGTCCTTATTGCGTGACTCTTGGGCCTCTTCAGAAAGTTGTCCGATCGGTAAAAGGGCATATTTTACAATTTCTGCTCCGTGCATCAACACTTTGTGCACAGATGTTGGCATGTAATACCATGGATATAAAGCAACGAATAAACGGGCAGTATTCACACAATAGTCTTTGAATTTTTCTTCGTCTATATCATACCCGCTAGAAATTACCTGCAAAATAACATGAAATCGGTGAATTAAATTTTCATCGACTCCTGTTATTTCAGCAGATATATTAGCATTTTCGAAAAAGCGGCGGGCGGTATTTCCATCGTTTGAGCTGCCATATCCTGGCTTTGGTCGATCAACGATAAGCCCCAGTGTTGTCTTAAATTGAGTCTGTATGTCTTCCTTGCGTATTTTCACAATCTTTTTCACTTCCTCTTCACGAGCTTGCCACTTTTGAGTTGTGAGCTTATACGACAAATGCAAACAGCACTCGAAAAAACGAATCCACGCATGCAATGTAGACATGCCAAATCTTAAATTATCTGTAGTAATATCCATTTTTATAATTTTGTCGATGTTATTAAAATCTTTAGAGGTGGCTTTGCACAGGAAGCAGCGTTGTGCAGAAGTGGTACCGGTTACAGCGTTACAGACTTTGCCGTCTATCATCGTAAAAGACATACAATAGGTTACTGAAATTGATTTTTCATTTTCTTCAGTAGTGTATGGTGCAAGACCCGCAATCTGCTGTTCAATGTCGGTAACTTCTTTCAATGTTGATTGTACATCTTCATGTACAAACTGCAATCGTATTGGTCTGCAGAATCGAGGAGATGAAGGTCTAGGATTTTTCCACACAATAGTTCCTTCATTCGTCTCGTGATTGTTGTGGATTAATTGCAAAGGTACCAGAGAAGTATAAAAAATGCTTTCATCAGATTTTCCATCCTCATCAAATTTTTGCTTATAAACACTTTGGCCGCTGCTTCCATCACATCCCCATTTACAGTGAAGTACTAATTTTTGCAAAATTTCGGAATTTAGAGTATCGATGACATCAGCCTGAAGTTGTATAATTCTGTATGTGGTATGATCAAGTAAAGCCTGTAGTTTAATTTGTGCGCACGACTCACTAATATTCATGTACACAACTGACGGATAACAACGATTTCTTGCTTTTTCTACTTCATGGTATGATGGGTATAATTTGCATTTACGTGCTCTAGCTGCATTTCTTGATAGCTGATAAGAGCGCTTTGATTCTCCTTTCTCGATCATCAAAGAAAGTGCTTCGTCTGGGGTTAAAGGTGTCTCATTTTTTGACCGAACAGCAGCTATATATTCTGAGGCTCTTGTTGGGCTGGTTAATGTGACATCTTTAAGAACTTGAGCAGCATGTACTTGACCAGAAGTCCTTAAACTCATTTGAGCAGCATACGTCAATTCTTCTGTAGATAAAGTAGAACGTATTTCTTCAGTCTTTCGCCTCTTAGATCTATCGCTGGATGAAGCAAAGGATTTCGAAGGTCGTCCAGATGTTCCTTTTTCATCATTCTTCACAATCTTCTCAGATGTTGATGTTGTGCATTCAGTATTGGATAATGTTGAAAAACATACGGTGCCATTCAACCATTCTTTATTATTTTTTAGAAACTTTTCTTTGCCTCTATTTGCTGCTTTCCATCTGGATCGAAAATTTGCAAATAACAGTCCTAATGACTTTTCATCCTCGTCTACTTGTATCACATGTTCGGTTTTCTTGAAAACTGCATCTTTCAAAACTCCAATAACGAATTTCTGTTCGTTTTTTAAACTGTCTTTCACCATGAAAAACACATCTTTTCTTGACAATTCCATGTTTGAAGATTTGGAAGACTCTGTAAAATACCAATAAAAACATGTACAAAATTGAATGACATTATTTTGAAATCATTTTGTACTTAACAAAACTATATACGGTGTTCTGACTCGAAATGTACTAAAATAATTTATTACTACTAAAAATGATTTTATATTTATAAAGAAAACGAATATTTATGATATAAATGCTGCACATGGGATAGCAACCTGCTGTTCAGAAAAAATATGGTTAATTTTCGAAAGATACATTCAAAGATACAATACATACATTTCAAAGATACACATAACAAATATATTTACATACATTCTGCACGAAAAAAAAAACCGAAATTACATGAAATCTGTCTTTACGAGGATCACCTCTGTGTCCGTATAATAAAGATAGGTATAACAAAGCCTGAACAGCAGGCGGCTCCTTTCTTTCATACATGGCTGCTCTAGGAGCCCCTCGTCAGTCCTTGCCGAATTTAGAATAATAAATTACTGTATTAAAATTTAAGTGATCTATGAATATTAATCAATAAATGAACATTCTACAAATGGAATTGATAAATAAATATTAATCTATGTTAATAGACAGAAAATATACCAACGCGCTGTAACGTAATAATCAATGGATTACATTCACACGTCCGTTAATGTCGCGCCACATATTTCTCCCTAAAAATTAGTCTAACTATTCGTTGAGCACTCCTGAGCAGCCAGTTTTTTAGTATATTATATTTAATACTATACACTATCAGTTTCTTGTCGAAACAAGGTCGAGACTCGCAAAGACATTTTTAAAACTACTTTAGAAAATTGATTTTCGAAAAAAAATGTACAATTTTTTATGTTTACTTGTTGCAAAATTTAGATATTTCAAACATAAAATAAGCAATAACTATGCATAATTATATTTTCTACATACCTTCAGAAAGTTATTCCATTTTGCAGAATTAAAATTGAGACAGTTTCGTCCGTTTCACAGCACTTTGAAACAGGCAAGAATTTTTCGACGCGTACGCTTGTTTAATGCGTACCGAACGGCGGCTGAATGTCGACTGATGTCGAGGCGACCCTAGAGCAGGTATAAACCTGCCTGGTCCGGAATTTCATCCTAGGACTACTAGTAAACAAGATCTGAACGTATATAGACGAATATATACAACTCAAAAATTCGATTTTTGGCCAGCTTTTTGGGATTCTGCCCCACTGTGCGACGGAACCAACTCACGAAGGTAGAACCCCGCAAGAGGACGACATACTGGACATCGCCCTGTTCAAGAACATAAACATGCCGCATTCCATCGCAGTGGGGAAAACACTGGACTCAGACCACCACCCAGTACTGCTCAACCTAGGCCACTCAACCCAGGACCCGGAGGAGCCCAAATTCCGGAATATCATCGCATGGCCAGCTTTCCAACAACACCTGCACACTCACATAGGTCCAATCCCGATAATCAACTCCGCGGACAAACTCGAACGCTACGTGGTCCACCTCGAAAGTAGAATTAACGAATCCTTGACCGCGGCATCAAACCCCAGAAGAATCAACGACGGCAACAAACGGCTCCCCCTCCACATCTTGGAACTCGTGAGGGAAAAAAGAAGGGCGCACAAACGGGCAAAAGAAACTTGGAACCCAGCGGCCCGGCACTGGCAAACAAGCTCAAACCCAACCTAAGGAAAACGCTCCAAACCTACTAAGATGAAAAATGGGCAAAGTTAATAGATGAAATCTCGGAGGACACCAACTCGGCTTGGAAGATGTCGCACACTCCGACGAGGAAAAAGCCCAGGCATTCGCGGACACCCTGGAGCTACAATTCAGCCCAAACAAAGGACAAACAGACGAGGACCACGTAGCACACGTAAACAAGACGGTCAAAGATTTTCTAGCCAACGAAGCGGTCGAACCAATCAAACCGACAACCCCGGAAGAAATCACCCGAGTCATCAAGAGAATAAAGAAAAGGAAATCTCCAGGTCCAGATGGCATCACAAGCTCCGCACTAAAGAGCCTCCCAAAGAAAGCCATACTCGCCATCGTCAGCATCATCAACGCATTCTTCAGACTGACACACTTCCCACGGACCTGGAAATTGGCAGACGTCATCGTACTCCATAAACACGGCAAATCATAGACATTCCCGCAAAACTACCCAATCAGCCTTCTGCCCGCGCTAGCGAAAGTCGCGGAAAGAATCATCTTAGCAAGATTAACGGACTCGTTAGAAGACAACAAGACAATACAGGATGAACAATTTGGTTTCAGACTCGGCCACTCCACCACACTCCAGGTACTGCGACTCGTCGAGCAGGTTACCGAATTGCTCAGCAAAAGGGAATACACATCGGCAGTATTTCTGGACATCGCGAAGGCATTCGATAAGGTGTGGCACAACGGACTCATCTTCAAACTGATCAAGGCAAACACCCCGCGAGCACTAGTCAAGCTGCTGGCATCATACCTTTTAAACAGAAAGTTCCAAATCAAACTATGGAAGGCGTCCGCTCAACAACAAGGACCATTACAGCAGGAGTACCCCAAGGCTCATCCATCGCACCCACCCTCTACAGCATCTACATTCACGATATGTCAAAGACCCAATCAACGCTGGAGTCACTGTACGCCGATGACACGACAATCTCGGCCACATCGCTAAACGCAGCCACGGCCATCAACCACGTCCAAGCAGCCCTTGACGCACTCGAAGAATGGTACACCGACTGGCAGATCGAAATCAACCCGGAAAAGAGCACAGCAGTGATGTTCACCACAAGGCGCCCAACACTTCCAGACCTGCACATCTTCGGAAAAACAATCCTATGGAAGAATTCGACCACCTACCTAGGCGTACATCTCGATAGAAGACTCGCTTGGATCAAACACATCAACTCCGTCAACGAGAAAGCTAGAGTACTCATGCACAAGCTGGATCCAATCATCGGGAGGCGCAGCAACATGAACCCCAGCTTAAAACTCAGGATATACAAGGCAATCATCAGGCCCGTCATCACGTACGCAGCCCCGGCGTGGGCCTTCGCATCAAACTACCAAATAAATCGACTACAAACCATCCAAAACCTGGCACTCCGACGCGCAAGAAACGCCTACTACCTCGTCCCAAATCGTTACCTTCACAAAGAATTCAAGATCGAAACCGACAAGGAATTCATCGAGCGCCTGACAGAAAAGCTCTACCTAAGATGCGAAGACGCGGAAAACCCCCTCATCCAAAGACTCGGGCAGTACAACATCGAGGACTACCCAAGGCACAGGCGGCCACTGTTCATCTTGGCCGACAGAACTCCTTAAGTACTAGATAATTTTTTTTTCCAAAATTAATCCGTTTTAAATTTCAGAATGATTTTCCGCCAAAGGTTCGTTCACATATGTGTGACGTCCTTGTTTACATAACTGAATATATTTGACATGTACTTGTTTTTGAGCTGGTGTACTGGACGGCGGCCTCGGCCTTCTCGGTTCGGGTTTTTTTTCGCGCGCGATTTTTAGTCATATTCAATTTCCACTTCATTACATTAATTCAAGCAGTCATTATAATTATTTTACAAATTTCAGCTCACTTGCCGGCATCTTTTATCTTGACTTTCTTTCTATTTATCTTTACTTTCACTTCAAACCGCGAATACACGCAAAACGTACACGACGAGCATGTTTCTTTGGTGCCAACTTTTATTCAGAACGTCAGTTTTGTTCTTTATTTTAATCCTAACTCACCCGCCCTCCAAATCCCGCCTCCCTTGCCTACTCCTCCACCAATTTTTAATAGGGCACCGCCCTCCGGGTCAGTAATTCCCTGAATTACCCAATGCCATACCACCCTTAAATCAGATGAAGGAGACAAGGCAGCTTCGCTGCCACCTGCTCCGTACGCCATGTCTCGATGGATGGCGAGAAGATGAATATAAACAGAATATGAACAAGAATATCGGAATATGAACAGGAATATCGGAATATAAACAGGAACATTAACAGTCAGAAACATTATAAGAAAACAAATGTAGTAATAATAACTTAATTTTAAATAAAATATCAAATTATCTAACATGTATCGTATATTCAGTTTCTGCATAGACCGATTCAATTAGTATGTGGCCTACAAAATGAAGTTATTCAAGGAAGATTATTGGAGACTAGCAATTTAACCTTACAACGAGCTGTCGAAATAGCAACTAGTTTCGAAACCTCTCTAAAAGAATGGAACAATTTACATCGAAGAAATACAGTACCGCAGAATGGGCTGAAGTGAATCACTTTTGACGGTTTTTTTTCATTTACAGCTCTGTATTACTAAGAATTTACTTCTAATTAAGGATAGGAAATATGTAATCCTTCCTTGACTTCTCAATTTAACAAAATCGGTAAAATTTGCAATGGACTCGGAGTAATGGCCATCAAAAGTCTGATGGCTGATGGCACCTCATGGGGTGAAGCGAATCTCACATTAAAATCATTTACTGATTCGCTTTAAAACCTCTGCGAAGTAAAGTGAATCATATTATTATACTATTATATATTAATATATTATCAATATTAGCTGTCAGGGGAGGGAGCCGGACAAATGGACGCGGCCGAAAGGACGCGACCGAAAGGACGCGAGCGTTAGGACGCAGACCCAAAAGGACGCAGACCCAGAAGGACGCAGACCCGAAAGGACGCAGACCCGAAAGGACGCGGGCCATAAGGCCGCAGACCAAAAAGGACGCAGACCCAAAAGGACGTGGGCCGTAAGGACGCAGGCCCAAAAGGACGCGGCCAAATAGACGCAGGCCCAAAAAACGCAATTTTATGAAATTAATAATAGAAATTATTTTTATATTTTATACCAGGTTATAAAATATAACAAATTTTATTGATACAAAGTTTTTCTTTTTTCAAAGTTTTTTTTAATTTTTATTTTAATACTGTGTGTAAGCTCGCTTCTTAATTACTTCTTGCTCTTTATTTCTTAATTATCTCATATTTCCAAACCATTTCCTTATATATATAAGGATATATCATTTTGCATTACCAACTTAACACATAATTTTCGGAGGTTTTATATACCGGGTCGTTCAGAAACGGTATTAGTTCTTTTATCAGATCCGTACTTGGGTGACGTCTCTTACTATTGGTCTGTTTATAGTCAGAACCGTATTCCCCGATTATTAGTGCTGTGTATAAATCTAATGTGGGAACGTAAGAAGGAAGTATTCTGATAGGATTAAAAATCATTAAAAACTTTACTTAATTCAATTTATAATTTATTAACATTAACTAAATAAATTATACAAAAATATTTTTACATTACGTAATTATGGGAAATTCCACGAAGATATTCAATCACACTGCGATTTTCATAATCCATGACAATACATTTGATGCGGTTGTCGGAATCAATATATTTTTTTTTCTTTCTTGGGGGTTCAGCACCTGCAGCTAGTTGTTCGAAAAATACGTCCCTACCCCGTTGAATTTGTTTTAAGGAATAAATGAGTTTCCATATTGTAGGACGATCCATCGACAGCTCACTTTGTAATCGTCTGTGAGCTGCTTCAGCGTGATTATTCGTTCTATCAGTATCTGTTAATACTCGTGTGTAAACAGACCACGTTTCAGGAGGAAAAATAGGACGATTTCTTCCATTACCTCTGCGATTGGGTCGTCCTAAATAAGAATCCTCAAACCATTGTAATAAAGGTTGTAATTCAAGAGGAATTTCAGTGGCTAATTCATCAACTGCAGTATCCAAATCATGTATGGGTACAAACAGCTATCGAATAAAAACGATTACAAGTACTATTTTTGAGATAATATTTTAATTAAAATAATAAACGATCTAACATATTTTATACGGTAGGTATACTATATACAAGCAAAATCCACATAATGGTGTATTTAGATACATCGCAAGATGGCATGAACATTTTTTTAATTAATTTTAAAATATAAAAATTATTTTTTGCATTTTTTTGGGCCTGCGTCCATTTGGCCGCGTCCTTTTGGGTCTGCGTCTATTTGGCCGCGTCCTTTTGGGTCTGCGTCCTTTTTGGTCTGCGGTCTTATGGCCCGCGTCCTTTCGGGTCTGCATCCTTTCGGGTCTGCGTCCTTTTAGGTCTGCGTCCTTTTGGGTCTGCGTCCTAACGCTCGCGTCCTTTCGGTCGCGTCCTTTCGGCCGCGTCCTTTTGTCCTAGACCGGTCAGGGGAAAACCCAGGTAGCGGAGAATTTAGCTTAGCACTTTGTCTCAAATATAAAATTAAAATTATAAAACACAGTGGCATAATAATCCGTACGTAAGATGGGGGGGCAGTTGTTGGGGGGGGGGGGGGGACAAATCTTGGGTACCATTTAGTGGGGGGGGGGGGGTAAAAATTACAAAAATCGTCCTTACGCAATTAATGGATTTTTAAAAAAATATTAAAAAAAAATGTTTCTGACATTGGTACTATGTAAAAGAAAACCCCATTCTGCGCAAGCGAGCAGTGCCTCTTGCAGTCTGTCCTCTATATCTATTTTAATTTAACGACCAGTTGACCTTGGAATGATTTCCCAGGTACCTTTATTACGGGTGCTCGAAAACAATTGCTCAAAGGAAAATTGCTCGAAAACAATTGCTCGAAAGAAAATTCCTTGAATGAACAATTCCTCGAAAGCCAATTGTTCGAATAGTAATTGCTCGAATTTATTAATATTTTTGATTAAAATTTAAAACTTTTTAAATTTAAATTGAAAAAATTAAAGTTACAAAATTTATAAAAATTTAAAATCATCAGGCAGTTTGGAAGGTAGTGAGTTCGAAACCAAAAAATATTTTAATATTAAAATCAGTGGCTACACGGAAAACCACCTTAGCTACTTGTTTTACCCAGTATAACAATAGACGACAATTTCACAAAAATTACTAATGTGCACAATCATATAGCTTACGCCGCAAGTGTAGCCGCTGATAGAGTATACAACAACATAAAAGAAAACGCAAAATCAACTAGAGATACTCCACAGTTTCTCTTATCTATTACATCAAATAATGTTGGTCCAGCAGTAGCAGCAAAACTTCCTTCAGTAGGATCCATGAAAAGAACAATAAGAAATATTCAATCTAGTGAAAATTCGGGTCCCGCAGTTCCACACCGTAGGCAAGACATTTATTTTCCAGCAGAGTTTACGGTTACTGCAAGTGGTGAAGATTTTTTGTTGTATGATAAAGGACAAGTAGAAGATCGTATTGTTATTTTTTCTACGACAAGGAATTTACGTCTGCTGGAATCATCAGCACATTGGTACGTTGATGGAACTTTCAAAACGGCTCTACTTCTTTTTGGACAATTAGGGATCTGTCAGAAAACTGTCAACACGAATTGAGCCTCGACACCTACACACCTACTTTGATATGATTCAAAGTAAGTACTTACTGTATTGACTGGAAATTAAAATTAAACGAGGACAAAACCACCCTGGCCACATTCTCTAAAAGACGAGACCGACTTACCTACGGCATCAAAATTAACAACACTGATATCGTACGAACCCCGACAGTTAAATATCTTGGACTAACCCTCGACGACTGACCGCCACTAAAGCCCACCGAGCGCTTCACGCACTTTACCCACTTACAACTTACAAAAGCAAACTCGTCCCAAAATTACGTTTATTACTTTACAAAACAATGATTCGCCCCATAATGACATACGCCGATCCTATCTGGAGCAATGCAGCACCAACAAATATTAAAGAACTACAGACAATTCAAAACAAGGCACTCCGGATCATCACCGGTTTGCCGCGATGCACGGACACCTATCCTACTCCACGAAGAAGTTGACGCCCCGACTATTTCCAATTTAACTTACAATCACGCTTACGACTTCTTTCACTATAAAACGAGACAAAATCCCACAACTAAAGACATTGGCAAATTAACAAAATCTACAGCCCCGTTTCGAATCAAACATAAACTTCTTCATCAAACAATTCTGTAAATATATTCTCAAACATCAGCAATTCACTAATATAAATTTTTGTTCTATCTAGTTATTTTACCCCTTGTATATATTCCCCCCTTTTATCTTTTACTTTTAATTTTTCTTTTAAACACCATAATTAAGGCTCATGGCGCTGGGTTTTTGTACTCTTTTTGCCCAGAAAAAGAAAAACTCAAATCATAACAAAAGCAGACATGCCTACCACTTCAACCGATTCCGATGCATCGCAAGATAGGAGCGGAAATTTAAAAAAATAATTCATGTTAATTTTCTAAAGTTTAGTTGTATAAATTTTAGAATGCTAATAACCTAACAAAATAAAGAGTCTTCTAATTTATTTATTATTATGTGAAAAAAAATGCTTGGACAAAGATTTTCATCATCTCAAGAGTCAAGAAGCAGCTGAAGTCTTCAAAAACCTGGTTTTTGAGATGCCATCTTCAGAGTGGAAAAAATGTTTCGAAACTTGGTTTTCACTTATGCAAAAGTGTATAAATCTCAAAGGCGCATATTTTAAAAAACAATAAAACAGTTTTTTCAAAAAAAATTTCTTTCTTTCTTATAGTTTTTGTAAAAACTTAAAAGGTACCCCTCGTATAAGTATTATTATGTAGGTAATTAAGTAAGGGATTGTCGTATAGGATGGGACAGCAGAATATCTGCGTTGTTGGTATAGTGGTAACACCTATGTTTTGACTGTCGCAGTAAATATTGGCTATAACCCAACTTTTCATGTGCGTTAGAACAAATATAGGGTGTTCATTATGTGAATGCCAAGCAACCAGTAAATTTTCTTTGAAAAAACATCTTTAAGGTTGTTATGTATTTGAATTTAAATATTAAGTTTTATATTTTTATATGTGGTACCACTGCTTGGTAGGCCACTATAAGGGATATAGTTCAGATGCCCGGTAGTTGGTTAGTACACAGTTTGTGGGACACGCTTGTAGATGTCAAAAATAAATATTGTTTAAACCACGTGCTAGTAATAATTTATATATAAAAAATACAAAACAATACAAAGTAATTTCTAAGTGCTGAAATTTTACAAAATTTAAATCAATTATTTCAAGTAAATAATATGTTCAATGTGTCTTGTATTTAGTGTTTTGTGTGAAAGTGCAATTTAAATGTGATGTTGCAGAGAGTAATTTTCAGACTTTTTACAAAATGGCTCATGTCGTATAGGTTGGGACACCACTTTTTTTTTTATTCCAAGACACTGCAATTTCATTTAAATGATATTTTTAAAATATTTGCTTAATGCAATTGTAAATATAATAACTAAAAAACATTAATTAAAAAAGTATAAAATTTTCAAAAAAAAATTTTTTTTTTTTAATTTTAATTTTTATTAATTTTTTTTAACTAAAAAACAAAAAAAACGATTTTACCTAAATTAAGTAACAAATAAAATAATATCAAAAATTCTGCTACACGACTTTTAAACACGAAAATATTCCAAAGAGTAACTAAAAATGGGCTGATTTTTGGTTGTAGGTAATATGATACAAAACGTTATGTAGGGTTAAGTGGAATCGTATTTATTACTTAAATTGTTTCTTTGCAAGTTGCAATAAATATTCTAATCATAATACCATGCAGTTTTACTTCATTTTTTGACTTTTTCAGATTTTTGATAGTGTCCCAACTTATACGGCAAATTTTTTTTCGGCAAAAAAAGTTGCCTTTATTAAAATAGATATAACTTTTGATTCGTTTGCGATTTCAAAAAACTTTCTACAGCAAAGTTGTAGCCAATGAACATACCTGTTTTTTAGTTTTATAGAAGTTAACATTATTCCTATCTGTTTCAGAACTACACACGAAACCCGTCCCAACCTTTACGACAATCCCTTATGTACTATAACTATTTTTAAACATCGTATATTGTGATATTCTAATATTTATTAAAATATTTAAGCACCATCAATTAACTTCATACATAATTCCATAAAATTGAAAATAATATTGGAAAGCGATTTAAAAATTGATTTATTTTTCCAATCAGAAATTTTGTAATTATCCTTTCCATATTCTTCAATAATATATCTTGTACCTAAAAAAATAGTTTTATTTATTTTTGTAATATTTTTAAATATTAATATTTTGTAATAAATTGAAATAAGTAGGTGAACTAACGCCAATTAAGGCCAACTAACGGACGAAACGAAGCCGTTTATTGTCAACATATCGAAGAAGTATAATTAGTATAAAAAATGTATGACTCCATTAAAATTGATAAAAAAAGCATTATAATTATTTGAATTAAAAAATGATTTTTGTTAACAAATTATTCAATTTAAGTTTATAATTATTTTAAGTAATTTTAAAGATAGTTGGATGACTTTGAACAAAAAAATTAAAACGAAACTTATGCTAAATGGTAATTGAATATATAAAGAAGATTATAAAACAAGATAAAGAAGAAGGAAAAACCACAGTCGTGGATTGGTGTGATCGCTGGTTGAGTTACAGAGCGGAAATTCTGGGTTCGAGTCTCCAGCCACAGAGACTTGACAGAATTTCTTAGCTCGGCCTTCCGGTGTGCATCAACACGTTGTGGCCAGGTGCTAATAACCATAGTAGTTGATGCACGTTAATATTAAAATAAAAAAGAAAAAAGAAGAAAACTATAAATGAAAATTAATTAAACTTTAATTAACCTTAAAAAACTTTCTTAACCCTATAAAAACTGCCAAGTTGTGCAGATGTAAATTTATAAAATTTAACCCACCTAGCATATTAGTTACTACGTAACTATCATAAAGATGGAACATTTTTAATCCCGCCATGCCCTAAAGAGTTAAATGGCAAGCTTTTCTAATATTTTCTAGTTTATAACTATTGAAACTACAGCAATATTATAATGATAAAAAGGCAGCTGCACACGGGTATCGTATAAATCTCCCGATCATACGAAAGAGATGGACCAGTAAAAATCCTATTTAGTGGAAAACCATCTTGAGTATATTAAAATATACTATATTCAAACACGTTCCTGAAGTAAATATCCGGATAAGACAAAATTTAATTTATTAAAACGTAAAGGTGTATTCCCATATGATCATGTGAAATGTATGGAAAATCTTGACGAAACAAAATTACCCCATTAATCGAAATTTTATAATAACTTAAAAGAAGAGTTTCTTTCTGACGAGGATTATAATCATGCTAAAAATGTTTGGAACGAATTTAACATTAAAACATTAGGCGAGTACTCGAACTTGTACTTGAAAACTGATGTTTTGCTGCTGGCCGATGTATTTGAAAATTTTCGCGATACCTGTTACAAGATGTTGTAACATGCTTTTTGCACGTCACAATTACTTCCTTTCACTAGCCGATGAACGCGGCTTTAGTTTCTTTAAAGTGAACGGAAACGTTCCTTTATTTTGGTGGGTCACTTGACTGAGACTGCGCGAGAAGTAAGAAGGACTTGAGATTGAATTTTGTGAACGTCGACACGTCGATTTTTCGATCTGCGTTTGTTCAAGTTAAAAATATATTCGTTTGAAATCCAACTTGTGGATTCAGAATAATTAATCATAAGTATATTTACCCATCATAGTTTGAGTTCGTAAAACAGTGAGTTTGGATCTAACTACTGTTATACTAGTTATCATAGTCATCCAAGAAAATTTACGATTACGCCAGGTGTTGTCGCCATTTTAGAAAAAAAATTGAAAATTCGATTCGAGGCATTCTTTTCATGGAATTTAGTGAAGGAAGCCTATCGTTCAATTTGGATTGTAGTACAATACTTCTGTTTAATTCATCGGAGGGTAATTTAGTATCGATCACCATCGCTATTATTAATTTGTTGCATGTCAGTAGCTTTATTAGTTCATTTAATCCCTGCAAGCTAGAATTGTTTATTGGCTGTAGATTTGTGTACTATTGTTGCTGCAGTTTTGTATCTCAAGGAATCGCAGTGGCAATATTAGTGTGCTTAATCATATTTCAAAAGTTGACTTATTTACAGAGTAATCCAGTTTTCAAGGAGGTGGTCCATCGAACGAAAAGTGTCGTTACAGCTGTTCCGATCCTGAGTTCCGTCACCTCGAGTAGTATTTTTGTCATAAGCCTGGGTAAGTCTAACTTACTGATTTATGGTTTTGCAACTAATTGCTATTTAAACTGCTTTGTATTCAATTTGTTTTGCCTAATAAACAACCGCACGCAGCATAAGTGCATGAATTGCAGTACAGTAGTTCTGGTCAATAGCTTGATTTGTAATATCCTTATCTTTGCTTGTTTGCTACTGCATGTAACTAATCGTACAACATCGAATATTATTTATACCGTTGTTATTTGTGTTGCCTATGTAACTACCATTGCAATCACACTTCATAAAATAGCATTGAGAACCGTTACCAATAATATCTGTACTTTACAACATTTTAATTTCTTTTCATATTGTCGAATAAATCCCTCTTACTGTTTCTTTGTGTTTTATTCGCCAATTGGCGCCGCAATTCTATTTAGGTCCTCGTCTTCAATAAATCATCTCGATATCAAGAAATTCAAGAACTTGCCACTTGAAAGAGCACTCTTGCCCACGACATTAGAGCTAGCCGTCGCGTACAGTTCATCAACGGACAAACGAACGGGCGGTGCCACACCTAAAGTGGGGTACACAGTTTGGCGCCCAACGTGGGGCACAGTCACACTTTCTCTATTGATGAGTTTTGGAAATGGCAAGCATGTTGATTTTTTAATAAGTATTTTGTGTTTTCTAAATTGTAGACTTTTATTCCTGGATGGTGGACCAACGTAATGATGAAGTAAGGATATCGAATTCGAAGGAGAGACACTTGCCTAGTCGTGAAATTGGTAGCATTGCATTCAGGGTAAGTCTCTTAGAGATACATTTACTTATTTATTAATGATGCTGTATGCCAGGTTCTATTTTTAATATCAATTATAACCGAGATAATGAATTCCGGTGTGCAATTAGTTTCTGCTAGAGCATAACTTCGTTTTGTTGATTTATCCTCCTCAGAGATAATCAATTGTATTTTTGCTACCTAACTGAATTTACCCCTCAGGTGGAAGTCAGTATTTTACCTTGCCTTTTATATTTTATTTTGTTTTCTGTTATTATAATCTTTAATTAAATAGCAGCTTATCTTGATCATTATGTGTACGTTTTATGTAAGAATGGTAAATTAATTAAACATTGTCGCCAACATCTTCCTTTCTATTTGTGTTTCTACGATAAGACGACTCTTCGTTTCTTCAGGTTTTATTAGTATTGACTGGCGTTCACATAACATCATGTTTTTCATTTAGCTGATAAGATATCTGAGTACATGGTTACGAATCCACGAGGTTTTTCGAAATACCCGCTTCTCGAGAACTGCGTTTTAAGTAACACAGCTAGCTAATACGTGTAATCTACGGTTAAGCAAGTGGCATTGTGGAAATAATTAGAGAGCAATTGTTGGTACAATGTACGGATTAAATTCAGCTCATTACGTGAGGGCCCCTGGACTTACTTGGGATGCTATGCTTAAGTACACGAGAATAGAACTCGATTTAATTAGTGATATCGATATGCTAATGTTTATCGAGCGCGGTATTCGTGGCGGCATTTCACAATGTTCGGATAGGTTTGCTCGGACCAATAAGAAGTACATGCCCGATTACGATCCTCAGAATCCTCTTGACGTTAACAATTTATACCGATATGCAATGTCTCAGACATTGCCGTCAGGAGAATTTAAATGGTGTACGAATACGGATATAAATGTTAATTACATCGCAGATGATAGTAAAATTGGTTATATTTTGGAGGTTGATTTGGAATATCCAAAGGATTTGCACGATCTTCATAATGATTTACCATTTTGCCCAGAACAACTCAATCCTCCCTAGTGATGGCCGAGACAGGAAGTCTCGCAAGACCTGCGAAAGTCTTGTCTTGTCTTGCTGAAGCAAGACAAGAATCTTTCTAGTTCTTGTCTTGCTTTAATCTTGCTAGGTTATATCTTGTCTTGTCTTGCGAGAGTCTTGCAATTTCTTGTCTTGCACAATGACGTTTAATAATTTATAACTTCCCCCCCATATTTTTTATTAATTTTACTATCTTTTCCAAATATTTCAAGTAATTCCCTGTCAATAGGAAATATTATATGAGTACACTACTGCTTATAAATTTAATCACTCTTGAAAAAAAATTAAATCACACGGCGATTAAATTAAAACTACAATTTTTTTTAAATACATCAAGATAACATGCTATATCGACCTCCGCGAAGTTGGCCTCCCAACTATCAAATTTTGATATAAAAAAATATGGAATCGTTGGGTCATCGTTAGGTCACGAAAGGTCACTCGGTTTTATCGTTAGGTCATTTCTAGTTTTTCCAAAAAAAATATTCAAATTTGGAAAAATTTTCTTGGTAAAAGTTAGCCTCCCCTTTACACGTTTTCAATGAAATAAAAGTGCCAACCGGTAGGAAATTGACTGAAAAAGTTAGGTCACGTATGTATTTCGTTAGGTCATCTTTAATTTGCTTATAATTAATTAATTAAAACTCGATGTCCCGATTGCGCATGCGCGTAACAAAAATATTGTGTGGCGTACAGATGAAAATTTATGAAGGGCTATTTTAAGCCAAACAAAATTCTCATCCAAAATTTGATTAAATAATAAAGGATTTCGGGTGGAGTGGATTAAATCAAACAACAAGAATCTGCTGTGTCGACGTTTCGAACGATTTATTCGTTCATCTTCAGGACTAAAATGGAAAAAAACATATATAATTCTAATGTGGCGGAGCTCACCTGACTGGACTCACCACACAGATTACGGTTGAAATTGGTCTGATCTTTATTCGGGAAATTGATGTAATTATGGTCAGAAAAATGGTAACTCTCAAACAAGTCAAAAACTAAATCGCAAAACAGTCACAGAGTTGAAATAAATTAAATAAATTATGAAATAAAATGTTCAATTAAGTATAACAAAAATTAAACTCTCAAAAATTAACACTATTAAACTAATAAACCTTTAACAACGAATAAAATATGTGATAAATAATTTATACAAAATGATAAAATTAGAAAATTAAAAAACATATCACTTCCCACTAAATTCAATCTCCCGCCAACATTTTAAAAAGTAATAAATAAATAAAAAGGCGTCAGTTATAGGAATCAACAACTACGACCCCTACACCGACACCCAGCACCCAATTCACCATCCTGTGACAGCGTAATCGTTAATGAGTACCAAGGTGTAAAAAAAAATTTAATTTTATTCAAAACGTTCCAAAAGGGAGTCCCGGAAAACACTTGTACGTCGATCAAACACAAAAAAGAGACCAAAAATAGTACACAAAGATCTAAAAACATTTGAAACCAATAATTAAAAAGGTGTAAGATACAGAAACTTGCCAATTTAAGGGAGAGCGCGCACTATGATTGTCTTTTCTTTATTTTGTCTTTGTAATTAAGCAAAAGGGTTTGGTAGCCCTTGTTAATATAATTAAAATCGCTCTGGATGTTAACATTTCTGCCAGCTGTCCATATGTAGTGTAACGTAAATTGCTCAAAAATTCGTCACATCTGCCACTTGCTTAACCGTAGATGTTATTACACGCGTTAGCTAGCTGTGTTATTTAAAACGCAGTTCTTGAGAGCGGGGGTTTCGAAAAACCTCGTGGATTCGTAACAAATATGGGATCAACACTCAGATTTCTTCTCAGCTAAATGGAAAAATTCTGGTAATGTGGACGCCAGTTAATGCAAATCAAACTAATAGAAATCAAGAGGCGGCTAATTGCATTAACACAAATAGAAAAAAAAGAAGTTGGCGACAATGTTTAATTAATTCACTAATCAAAATAATACATAAAACATCCACATAAGGCTCAAGATAAGCTGCTATTTAATTGAAGATTATAATAACAGTAAACAAAATAAAATATAAAAGGCAAGGTACAATACTGACATCCACCTGAGGGGTAAATTCAGTTAAGTAGCAAAAATACAATTGATCATCCCTGATGAGGATAAATCAACAACACGAAGTTATGCTCTAGCAGAAATTAATTGCACACCGGAATTCATTATCTCGGTTATAATTGATATTAAAAATAGAACCTGGCATACAGCATCATTAATAAATAAGTAAATGTATCTCTAAGAGACTCACCCTGAATGCAATGCTACCAATTTCACGACTAGGCAAGTGTCTCTCCTTCGAATTCAATATCCTTACTTCATCATTACGTTGGTCCACCATCCAGGAAAAAAGTCTACAAAATAGATAACACAAAATACTTACTAAAAAAATCAACATGCCTGCCATTTCAAAACTCATCAATGGAGAAAGTGTGACTGCAAATTCAAATTAATTTCTACTATCGTATCTTCAGAAACCAAACATCTGCTTGAAAGTTGAAGTGTAATATCCCAAATAAAAATGTAACCGCACGTCTGAGATTGAAACGATGATGGTGAGACAACAAAACATAAATCCTCGAAGGTTCTCCAACTTCAAATAAAATAATGACCCACTAGGTGCAAACACACTTACAAGGCAAATCCTCTTGTGATTCAAAAAAAAAGCAACCATAGTGAATCAACAATTATTGGGCAAAATAAACCATTCTTGAGATTATTGATGTCAAACAATGCTTCTGTCCACTCCAAATCTTCCAACAGATGACCAACCAAATGTAACGTCGTCGTAAAACCAAACAATCAAACCCTGGATACCATCTGGGTCAAAAATTTCCAACATGGATAAGGGACTCCATTTTACAACGACCATATTAAATTTATAATATTCAAAACGAAAATTAAATGAAAACGAATAACCCGTAACCTGGGTGCTAAAATATAATTTGTTACTACAAATTAATTTATTAGGAAACCATAATTACCCGTTATCCGGCAAAAACAAATGAGATTAAAACATAAGAAACTAAAAATGAATACACATCGACCACACGTCAATCTCCTACGAAATTTGACGTGCAATGATGCATATCGAAAATAAACGCATAGCCTGAAACGATAGCGTTCCAGTGGCGTAGCTTGTGGAAGATTAGTAACGTCCAAAACGTATTTTGGCACGTTACAGTAGGCAGCCTCTAAGAAAGTTCTCTTATTGTAGTTATTTTCCGAAGCCACAATCTGGATATCTGAAGTGAAAACATCATGATTCGTTTGCAAGACGTGGCTAGCCAAACCGGTTTTAGAAGAATTGTTTCGCACATCATATTTGTGTTGGTTAACTCTTGCAGACAGCCTCTGCCTGGTCTGCCCTATGTAAACTTCACCGCATTCACATTCAATCTGGTAAACTACGTTTGCTTTATGTAATGTAGTAGTCTTGTCTTTAGTTTTTGGATACAGGATTCTTCCCAGATTGTGGTGGCTATGAAAAGCCAATTGTAGGCTACCGTCTGTGATGCTTTCATTGAAGATATGTTTTATTTTGTGAGCAAACCTAGAATGATGAGTGACTTTACTGTATTTTCCTATTTCTTTCAGGTTTCCTAATGTCTTGTTAGGATCTGCTTCAGGTTTCTTGCATTTTCGAAAGAGAGCACAATCAATCAGTCTTCCCGGAAAACCATTAGCCAGTAGTTGCTGTTTAAGGTCGTGTAATCTCTTACCTACTAACTTCTCCGGCACGCAAGTATGAATTCTATGTTTTATAGTGTTAATGACACTCAGTTTATGGTTTAGGGGATGCGAGGAGCTAAAATTAAGTAAACGCTCCGTGGAAGAGGGCTTGCGGTATATGTCAGTGCTCAAGGTGCCATCATCCTCTCTTTTAACTAGGAGATCTAAAAACGGGATAGATTTATCAGATTCCACTTCATATGTAAACTTCAACAAACCATCGAAACTATCTGAAATCTCAATGCAATTATTCACCTCATCATAGGGAACTGCAGTGAAAATATCGTCTACATAAAGGAGCAAAGAGGGCAAAACAAAGTTCACTGACCCAAAAAAGAAACAGAGAGATCGTTCATTACAAAGTTCGCATTACAGGCGAGCAAATATTTCCTATCGCACTACCGACTAATTGGGAGTAATACTCCTCACCATAACTGAAAAAACTGTTTTCGAATATCGTGGTTATCATATTAATGAACATCTTCTTAGGTATGTCGGTAAAAGGAGATATTAGATCCCAATTGTTAGAAATAGACCTTATCACAGCCTCCTTAGATATGTTGGTAAAAAGGGAATTGACATCGAAAGATACCAACACATAATCTTGAGGAATCTTGCTCCGAGTTATTTTTTCTTTTGCTTCTTTTGTGTTCTTTACGTTAAACGGAAACGTAGAAATAGCATTAGTAAGAATGTCATTCACAAAACGAGCCAAAGGAGTGGAGGGAGACTCAATGCAGCTAATCACTGGACGTAATGGGGTGCCCTCTTTGTGTGCCTTGGGCAAACCATATGCTTTGGGAACCTGTGCATTGTATTTTGTTAGATTTTTCTTTGTAACAGCATCAATATAGTCATTGTCCTGTAGTTCTTTTACAATTTTGTTAAATTTACCCTGCACAGTAGTGATGGGGTTTTTACTTAACTTTTTATAAGTTTTACTGTCATTCAGTAAAGTTTTCATTTTGTTTTCATATTCAATTTTTTCCATCACTACTGTGGAATTTCCCTTATCCGCTTTAAGCACCAACATATGGGGATTCTCCTTTAAAAATGTTTGTGAAATCCTCACCTGTTTAGCAATCGGATCTTCCTCATCCTCTCTATTGATGTAATTATGTATCTCGTTAATCAATTTACCTCTCATAAGATCTTTGTTTTACGTCGGTAGGTTAACCTGGTTAAGGGTGTGTTCTATTTCCGACAAAAAAAAGTACATAGGAAAATCACTCAACTTCGGAGTTATCACAAATTTGGGACCAAGTGAGATAGTTTTACTAACGATCTCTGGCAGGTGGGTGTCTGTCAGATTAATTACCCAGTCACTATTGCCCAAAACCTGACGTACTTTGTTGGCGTTTTAATATTTCAAATTTTCTATTCATTTTCCCTCTTATCTCTACTATAATCTTTCCATAATGCCACCTTTCGATGCTGATGAACCGATCCAATGTCTCCTCTGGAATCTTAGATTTTAGAAAATCGACTTTAAGGTTAAAAATAACCCCATCATCAAATAACATTTATTAATTTAGTACGAGGCACGAGGATACCTTACAGTTCCCGAATTACATGTGTTATAGATAATAGGGCTGGGTAGCCCTCTCTTCTATATTTAATTAGGTATGTGGAAAGTTTAGTGAAATGAAAATTGAGTAGAGAGCAGGATAAAAGTTACAAAAACCTGCTTTAGATGAAAAATAACTTGTCGTAATTGTTTTCCCCCATCGGTGAGAAACCATTTCTAACCTCTAAACTACTTCCGTGAAGTTGGCCTCCCATCTATCACATTTTGATATAAAAAATATGGAATCGTTATCCATCGTTGCTTCAAAAGTTTAATTTTTGGGCTCACCCGTGCTCAGTTCAGAAGCCAGATCTTTTCTTAAAAATGGGTGTATTATTATACTTCTACGTTTTTTTATACGATTTTTATAGGACCAGCTACAACCGCTTAACCCTCCGGTAGCAAACCACGGCCGTATTAAATCGCTCCACCTACCTGTACTGCTTGCTCCTGTACGGCGACGATGCGAAGCCTAGCTCACGTAGAGTAATTTAGGGGGGGGGGGGTTAAGCAATCGGGATTGAATACCCGATCCCTCAAACTAATAGATCAACAAATCTTAATAATAAACGCCATGCACTTTTATAGCACAGCGTACGGTAGGAACGCTTAATACCGGGAATAAAAATAATAAAACTCAGACAGAGGCACACAATCAAATTTAATGACAAAATTGAATTAATTTCAAATAGCACAAAGTTATTTATCATAAAAAAAATAATGATCAGGCGCAGCTGTATAAAAAAAATAATGATGCCCACTCAGATCTGATTTGGCTACACAAATCGTACAATCAAGGTACAATCAAGGTACCTCAATTACTGTCCAAGGGAGCGTTCATAAACTACGTGGTTCGGCCAAGGGGGGGAGGGGTTAGGTAGAAAGCTACGCAGGGCTACGTGAGGGTACGGGGGGATTATAGTCAAGCTACGTAGTTTTCTTTATTTATTATGAAAGCAATTTTCAGAATATAAGCGACAACATAATATGGATATTTATTTCCGTATTTGGATTTTTTTATTTATATTTTATATAGGTGCGCTATTTGTTTTAAAAACAAATATCGGTGTTATTCATTTTTTATACCAAATAATTTTTAAATAGTTTTGTTAACAGAAAACATAACATGTCTTCTGGACTTTATAGAAAAAAAAACTACGTTCCATCTAGGGGGGGGGGGTAAGGTTATCAAGGTAAAAGCTACGTTAGGCTACATGATGGGAGGGAGGGGTTCTAAAGAGGTCAAAATCAAACTACGTGGTTTATGAACGCTCCCCAACAGGTAAATTAAGTTAGGATGATAAAACTTCAATCTTCGTAGCCCCGCTACTACACTACCCAAACTCTTAAAAATAAGCGCAATATCGTCACACGCTTTGTGACGAATCAAACAGCCAAAAAAAATTTACTAATAATAATTCAAGTATGGCGCTCACCACTGGCAAGTACGGCCCTGGACTGGTTGTCTACCAAACGTCAAACCAAATGCTCGTTATCTAACCTCACAAAAAACGATCTCGACGGTAACAGGAATGATGATCGAAAAGCTTCCTGGGTGTTAATTTGAAACGGCGTAATCGTATCGGTTCAGCAGTTAACAAAAATACGGTCCCGATGATCAAAATGGTATGCGATAGATTGTAAACATAAAAAAAAATGTCGTCACTCTCTGCCGCAATACCTCCAATCACCAGCACACCAAATTTTGTCCGGAGATACGATGACATAATGTTCATTTTTGTTTTCTATTGTGGTAGCCTTAACAAAGATATCGGTAGCCCTGACAAAGATATCTATATGTATCACCCCCTACCCTAAATCTACTTATAAAAGTTTATTTAACAAAATCAAAAATGAAAAAAATTTTTTATTTTTGTACGCCACTGAATTTTTTCCAAAATTTTTATATACGTCACATAATACCGTAAGAAGTCACAATTAAAATTTCTCCAAGATTGGTACAACAAATTTTTTCGGTCATCTAGCGAATTTTTCGAAAATAAATTTTTGTAAATTACTGACTGTCGATTTACTGATTCTGAAAACATTTGCGAAAAATTTAACAAACAGCCTAAACTTGGTCGCTACCTAGTGGCAGAAAATTTTACTTATAAAGTAACGTTCCGTCAGTCCGTACGACGATATTATAAAATATTTCCCACCGAACCACCTATTTTTGTATTCTAAAATAAATTGTTACAAGCCCTAAACTCAATTCTTATGCTGCACTCGGTATACAAATCAACATTAACCTAAATTTGACACATATGTCACAAAAATATGACGTTTATTAAAATTTTGAATATATTGTTTTATTTTTGCAAGCCATCTGACAAATTCTCACAAAAAATATATAAATTAAGATTTCAGTTAATATTTTCTGTAATTTTTCTGACTTGCCCGCCCTGTTACAATTGGCTCGGTTTGTTTTTTCACCAATACTTATACTTTCAAAGCTCCATCGACTCACCAAATTTTAGCTGAATCGGTTAAACATTTCCGGAGATACGACGACATTTTCATATTTTTTTATTTATTTTATTGTGGCGGCCCTGGTGAAGATTTCTCTGGCAAAACCTTATTTTCACCATTCCAGCCCACGAGGCATACGTCCAATAAGTTTGATTGCAATCGACGCAGAAATGCCGAAGAAAATCGATCGACAAAAACTGTTTTCATGCTTTTGCCAAAAAAGTTAATTTTATTTTGTTCATGATGTATTACTGATTTCTATCGAAGGATTACATATGCTCTCATATCCATTAGGATCAATGTATACCTACGTACCAAATTTGGGTAAGATCCCTTCAGCACCTCTTGAGTTATTCACTCTTAAAGTTTCAACTTTGACAACTTGTGATTTTTGACAGACGACATATAGAAGATTAATTTTACCTATTCTGGATAAAGTCTTTGAAGGCCTTTAAAATAACATATCGCAAGACAAAATATTTTAAAAAAATCCCGTATTATTTTCTTGTGGTGGCACTCCTGATTGATAGATCGCGACGAAAACCTTATTTTCACCTTTCCACCGTGAACCCTACCACCATACCAAATTTGGTCGTAATTGGTTGGATGGTTCGGAAGCAAATCGATCGACAAAATTTGACGACCGACAGACAGACCGACAGACAGACCGACACAGAAATTTTTATTTTACTTTTTGTAGATCTTTACGTTTCTGAACACGGTGATCTCGAAAATGCAAAAAAAAAAGTTGAAATTTTTTTTCGATTACCATACCTCCAATTTTTTTGTTAAATTGATTGGAGGTAAAAAAAACAAACAGTAGTCGATCCAAATCGAATTAAATCTCGTCCACAGCGGTTGTGTAATCCTACCAAAGCAGTTAACGCTCACGAAACCTCGATCTTGCGAAATATTAATCGCTAGTGAAATGCTCCCGAAATTACGGTAAGTGGAATCCAAAATTGCACTTTTAATATCACTAATGATTTCCGACTGACAAACTCAATTTCTTCAATTTTTAGCGATCTCGATGATTTTTACAATCAAAGTGAAATATTATCATAATCTTGTTAAGTTAAAAATATTGAAAATCTTACTGTCAAAAAGCAACTAAGTTGATAGTCTGCAACATCTAATATATATTATATGTTTCGAATTAATGTTTTTAACAGTAAGATTTTCAATATTTTTAACTTAACAAGATTATGATAATATTTCACTTTGATTATAATTTCATTTGTTAATAACTATACATTATATGATGATTTTTACAGTTTTCGCAATCAAAACCTAATCTGCTAGTCCAAAATGTGTTTTACTAATCAAAGCAAGGACCGCCAATCGTTTTTCAAATTTTACCAAAAATTTCTAGGATTGTTTACAATAATTCAAAATGTAAACACGTAAGTAAATTCATCGACCTACAATTTAAATAAACTAAACCTAATTTATATTTTATAGGTGACGAAGGCATTCTGTAACCGCTTAGGTGCTACGAGTAAAAAAGAAGGTTACACAGCTATGGGATACATTCCCCAGTTTCAAGGTTGCAATACCTTGCAAACTAGGTTGGAGTTGATTTCTACGCAAGCTCCTCGACGAGATTTAAATTGTCAATTAGACCTGCTTTAAATATGTAACTTGAGTTTTTGTTTATTTTTTGTGTTTTTATTATATTTTGTTTTGTATATTATTGTTTAAAGGAGATATTTCGTAAATAAAGATTATTATTATTATTAACTAGATACTACATTTGTTTTTAGATATTCGTTAAATTCGGAAAAAGTTAACGTAGGGCTATGAATCAGATAAATTGTACTTAAAGCATCCGCGTTAGTATTGTATTTACCAGCTCTGTATATGATTTTAGCAATTTTAGGTTGATATTCTTCTAGTTTTAGCCGCATGTTGGTTAATCTTGCATCAGGATCTTTAGCATTGAAAACGTGGACTATAGGTTTGTGATCTGTTGCGACCGTAAACTTATTTACAAAGATGTACGGGCTAAAATGCTTGAATTAGATTAACCCAGTGAATAACGGAATTTATAAATAACAATTTTAAATTTGTTAATTTTGCAGTAATAATATTTTAGACATTGGAGTGTTATTTTGATTTATTACGTGTTTACTAATTGTATACAAAATAATCGATAAATATGTTAACTTGATGTATTTAAAAAAAATTGTAATTTTAATTTAATCGCCGTGTGATTTAATTTTTTTAAAAGAGTGATTAAATTTGTAAGCAGTAGTGTACTCCTATAATATTTCCTATTGACAGGGTATTACTAGAAATATTTGGAAAAGATAGTAAAACTAATAAAAAATATGGGGGGGGGGGTGATTTATGGAATATTAAACGTCATTGGTGCAAGACAAGAAATTGCAAGACTCTCGCAAGACAAGACAAGAAATAGCCTAGCAAGATTTAAGCAAGACAAGAACTAGAAAGATTCTTGTCTTGCTGAAGCAAGACAAGACAAGACTTTCCCAAGTCTTGCGAGACTTCTTGTCTCAGCCATCACTAATAATTTATAACATTTTTATCACAATCGATAACCCTAATAGAGTCTACTTTTATTTTCTCACCACAATATTATACGGGGTGAGATTTGGTCTTCAAACTGAATTGGGTTATTATTAGTTTTCTCCCAACCCAATTCATTGATTTCCTCCCAGTTGACTTTGTTAACATTTGTGCTAATGTTTTTAATTATTTGGAGTTCTGTCTTAGTTTTGATTCTACTACTATTTGTTAAATTCAAATTTTTAAAATTGGAATATTCCAATTTTGTTACAAAATTGGTTTCATAGTCAGATTTTATAGTCATATTTTATTTCGAAAGGTATGCATGGGTAAGGTAAGGTGTGGTATGATAACGACATCTTGTTACGCTTAAAAATATTTGGCATTTAAAATAAATTTTAATTAAATTATAAATCGCTATAAGTGTTGAAGTACGAGGTACCTTCCTTCTTAAAAGTGGACTGTATATATTTTATAGGTTTTTGTCTTAATTTCCTTTTTAAATCTGGAATTCTTTACTGTCAAATTAAATTATTTTTATTTCGAATTTTTAATACAACACAATACAATACAATTTGTTTTTCCTACCTTTTAAAGCAACTAGATAAAAAATATAAAATCTCGACTAAACATGCCGGGCGCCTTGAAAACGCCCAGTTTTTCAAAAACTAATAACATTATTAAATAAACAACAATTACTAAACTAAAATATTACAATTATTCAAAAGGTAAAATACATATTTGGTTGACTGCGCGCGTCAATTCACCTTGAGGCACTTTCATATCTACTACGCGAATAACGTCATCCCTTCCAGGATGCACGCGAACGATTCTTCCCAACTGCCACTGCATACTTGGTATATGCTCGTTTTTTATTAATGCTAGCGCGCCAATCTTGATTAAATCACAAGCTTTGGTTCGCCACTTCACTCGGGTCTGCAATTCTGCCAAATATTCTTTATTCCACCTTGTCCAATAATGTTGCGCCATGGCCTTAATACGTTGCCATTGCCGTAAGCGGTTTTCTGGCACTTCCATTAGAGACTGTTCTGGCAATGCTGTCAGAGTTCTTCCAATTAAAAAATGAGCCGGAGTTAAGGCTAAGAGATCATCAGGATCTTCGGTTAAGGGACATAAGGGACGGGAATTTAAAATACCCTCAATTCTTACTAATAATGTGCTGAAGTCTTCAAAACCAATTGGAAAATTTACAATTCTTTTTATATGGTGTTTTACGCTTTTTATACCCGCTTCCCAGATTCCACCAAATGTTGGGGACCGTGGAGGTATGAAATGCCAATTTATAAATTCATTTGCTAAACTATTTTTAATTACATTACAATTCTGATTGACAAATTCAAATAACTTGGAGAGCTCATTATAGGCTCCAACAAAATTTGATCCATTATCTGAGTAGATATTAGCCGGTCTTCCCCGTCGAGCCGTAAACCTGTTTAATGCAGCCAAAAATGCTTCGGTGGTCAGTTCCGATACTAATTCAATATGGCACGCCTTTGTGCTCATACAAACAAACAGGCAAATATATGCCTTTAATATTTTTGGCCCGCGCGTTTTTCGGTCCTTTAGAGCAAATGGCCCGCCATAATCGATGCCAACATTTAAAAATGGGGAATAATTATTTACTCTCGTCTTAGGTAGATCACCCACTAAGTAAGTGGTTTCTGTAGGCTTTGCCTTGAAACAATTAAAACATTTTTTCAAATTTTTTCAAATTTTAGAAATCAAACATAGGGGGCAGTGCCTCTGGACGGCACCACTTTCCACCGATGGTTGAAAGTTAATCCCCTACCCCAAAATGGTCAACGTAGAGCACTAGCATATTCCACCGATGAAGATCGGGGTCAGCTTATAGAGAATTAATAGAAGTACCAAGGGGGCGATTTAATAAGTTAAAAGCTTACTGTTTGGCATTTAATTTTAAAAACTGCAGAATTATTTTTTATGGTGGATCCGTGTATTGCCATGGTTGTCTTTGTCAAATTCAGTTTTGCCAAAGATTAAACTAATTAAAAATATATCCAATTAGTTCCACATCTTGCCAGATATGTTTAAGGCTAGCATGAACAGCCAATTCAAAGTCAACAGTAACCGTTTTCGGTTGAAAAAGTATTTGATTTTGAGCACAAATATCTATTAATGATTGGAGGCAATGCCGGTAAGTTTCCTGAGATTTGTCATGGTACTATTATACATTATACTATACTATATACATGGTATAATAGTACCATGAGATTTGTCTTTTAAAAGACAAAACGCCAGTGCTATATAATGTCCATTCGCGTAACCATGAATTGTAAACAGCTGCTTAAAGAACTTGGTGCAATACTCAAAAGTACCATCCATGTATATATTGTCTACAGAGCATAAACACCGTAAGTTAGTAATACACGAAAAAATAATTAAATTATTTTGGCTATCATTAACCATTAAAAAATTTTCATTATTCTCTGTTTCAACGACAACGGAATCTAACGCGGAATGAACGTCCAACATTGAAGTCGGTAAAGGTGGTAGTTCTTTTCGCCTCGCATTATAAATACTTGTAGCAATTGATTTAGCATCCTGGTAAGTAATGTCCACTCGATCAACTTTAGTAGTAGCGATGGCGTTTTCAAGAATGTCCAATGGTCTTTTCGAAAAATCTTCAACAGCTTTTCTTTTGGCAACACCGGCAACCGATTGCCGTTTAATTTTTTGCACATCTTCTTCGTGGCTATGTTGCGGATTTTTACTCTCAATTTTCCTCTGTTCTCCGCTTCCTATGGTATAGATATTAGCTGAACATGTTTTGTTGGAACATCGCCACTTAACCCGCCCATCTTGCAATTCTGCCTGCTAGTAAAATTTGAAGTCGTTACGCACTAATAATATATTTCCGCGCTTACCGTAGATTTCTCGAAGCGCTGCCATAATTTCTGTAGGTGTTGTTTATTCGGTCTTATTTATAGGTCTGATTTAGAATGACTTATAGACTTAACAATTAAAAGATTAAATTTATGACCAGTCTACCTGCCCACGGCAGCGGTGGAATATGCATATGGGATTATAGGAACCCTTGACCATCGGTGGAAAGTGAAATTGCCCGTGCCTCTTTTGATTTCAACATGGCAGTAGTACTGTCTTTTAGAATTTTCTGTTATTATTCAAACTTCAAGATTCATGTTAGCACGTGGCTTCACTTATTTTTATTTTTGGTTATTGGTAAGTCATCGTCATTATTTTGAATACTTTAGTCATTAATTGTTAAATTTGGTTCAAACATTATCTTGTTTTTTCTAAATATTTTTTAAATTTTTCATTCAATTTAGAGTTAGGTACGACTGAAGATCTGCAAAAACAGTGAAATAAGGCCTTATAGCATATTACTCATTATTTGTTAATGTTTAATCTTTTTACGGTAATATTTCATTTTTAAATATTTTTTTAATCTTGTCAAGTGATAATTAATGTCTTTTTGGTTTTTATAGTAACGATTTTTCTACGTATGGTATTTCTTTACTTTACTGTTAAAATTTATTATTTTAACGTTTTGTTTAGTTCTGTTAAATCTTGCATTTTACAAATACATACTAATATACCACAAAATCTACTTGAAATTCTTTTTGAGTTTATTTTTTACCTGAATAATTACTGAACAGTACGGTCGGGTCGCGAAATGATTCTGTAATCAGTTAGAATTTGAAATTGTTTAAAAAATTGTTGATCTTTCGTTAGTGTTGTTTTATTCGGTAATCATTTTGTAAAATGATTAAATAAATAAATAAATAATAAATAAATAAATAAATAAATAATTGGCTCACGCCAACAGAAAATTTATATAAAAATTTTAATGTATTTAATATCAAGGAACTTATTTATATTGAAAAAATGAAGTTTATCTTTAAAATTCAAAATAATTTAATAAAAAACTGTGTAAAATTAAAAAGAAGAAACAAAATTCATCAACACAACACAAGGAATAAAAATGATTACGATATTACTACAGCCAGAACAAATTTGGGAAAAAGAACTACTGAGCATAATGCACTACGAGAATTCAACCAGGTACCAATTCATATTCAACAAGCCAAAACAATACTACAATTTAAAAAATTAATTCAGGAACATGTAAATACTAACAAATAACTAAAAATTTTTGTAAATAATATTTTAATATTTTAATGTAAATTTTAATCCTTATACCAGCTCTGCTGATTAGGATGTATTCTTGTTATAAATAAATAAATAACTAAAACTTACCTTTGTGAAGTTACGATTTTTTGGATTAAATTTATAAAATTGATTGAGATCCAAGTACGAGTAATTTTGATATGCCAATATGTGCGGCGACAACCAATTTAAGGTAAGAAAAATTGTATTAATTATTGTATGGTTCGACCCGACGACCAAAGGACGCCAACTGTATTGTTAGTTTTAAGTTTTGTAATAATTTTAGGTCCCCGCTGCAGTGGGTCCCACTCTTGGGTTATTGAAACTTTGATTGTGTTGATGTAGCTGATATTTTGTATGTTTGACTTTTGTGTTTATTTTGTAGCCAACCGGCACAGAACTCCGTTAGTACTATTTGGTATTATTGTATGTGTTATTATTTCAGTTTTTGTTTTGTTTTGAAATTTTCTCCCTGTCAATGAATTGTTCCCGCGACCCTAGAATGCTGGAAATTTTGCAGTAAGTAATCACTTCGTAATAATCTATCTAGTTTATTTTTGTAAATTAGTACAAAATAAAAAATACAGTACTTGTTCTAACAAGTACCTATAGTCGGAAAAAAGATTACGATAAAAAGTGCGATTAATTCATTGCTTAATTTATTCTTCACAATTATTGACAATAAACATTCGTGAGCATGAATTTAAAACACTGTATAAGAGAAGATAAATTTCAAGTATTCGAGAGAAAGGCATTAAGAGCAATATTGGGATTTAAAAGAATTAATAGAGAATACCGAATTAAAATAAATGCAGAAGTTCTTGAAGAAATGGATGGGGAAGAACATTAAGGCACAAAGCATAAGATAGTGGAAACACGTAATGAGAGCCAGTAGTGAAGAAATAATGAAATCTATAATGTTATGAAAGCCACATTATGAAGAAAGAATTAGAGAAGGAACTTGATGCTTGCGATGGAGTTATTGAAGACCTCGAAAAAATGGAAGGAGGCAAAAAGTGATAGATCGCTTGACTTGGAGCAAATTATTAGAGATATTAAAACGCACCAAAAATTGTAATCAAATAGTGTAATCACGAAGAGTTAATTCTCCTCAATGAAAGAACTTTGTAAGTCTCTCGGACAGCTAAATTCTACTATAGAATATAACGCAATTGATATTAATATAATTTACTTTAAATAAATTGATTTTTTAATCCTTTTTGCCATTTTCAAGTTTTATTTTACTGGACAGTAGCATTTATGTTATAATCAAACAAACTTGTCGCCGAACAATTTGAACGAATTTGTTAAGGTGAGTTGTTATTTATTCCCAAAGGCCATCCTAAATTTCTCTTTCCATTTTTACCTCCAATCAATTTTTAAAAAAAATTGGAGGTATGGTAATCGAAAAAAAATTTCAACTTTTTTTTTTGCATTTTCGAGATCACCGTGTTCAGAAATGTAAAGATCTGCAAAAAGTAAAATAAAAATTTCTGTGTCGGTCTGTCTGTCGGTCGTCAAATTTTGTCGATCGATTTGCTTCCGAACCATCCAACCAATTACGACCAAATTTGGTATGGTGGTAGGGTTCACGGTGGAAAGGTGAAAATAAGGTTTTCGTCGCGATCTATCAATCAGGAGTGCCACCACAAGAAAATAATACGGGATTTTTTTAAAATATTTTGTTTTGCGATATGTTATTTTAAAGGCCTTCAAAGACTTTATCCAGAATAGGTAAAATTAATCTTCTATCTGTCGTCTGTCAAAAATCACAAGTTGTCAAAGTTGAAACTTTAAGAGTGAATAACTCAAGAGGTGCTGAAGGGATCTTACCCAAATTTGGTACGTAGGTACATTGATCCTAATGGATATGAGAGCATATGTAATCCTTCGATAGAAATCAGTAATACATCATGAACAAAATAAAATTAACTTTTTTGGCAAAAGCATGAAAACAGTTTTTGTCGATCGATTTTCTTCGGCATTTCTGCGTCGATTGCAATCAAACTTATTGGACGTATGCCTCGTGGGCTGGAATGGTGAAAATAAGGTTTTGCCAGAGAAATCTTCACCAGGGCCACCACAATAAAATAAATAAAAAAATCGGATGTGGCCATCACATAACTTTCCGAAAAATTAACTTCAAATTTACCACGGATAGAATAAAATAAAATACTAAATCTAATCAGGAAAACAATAATAATGAAAATCATTCAGAAAATCGAAATAATAAGTAAAATCAAATAGCAAATAAAAATATACAAAATGAATATATAAATTCGGAGTTTTGAGGTTAATTGTTTTTTGTAAGCTGTTTGATTTCAAACTAAACTTGCGATTCGTTTTCTGTTGGAATATTTATAGCATAACTATAGTTATGCTCACGACCAGCCATCCCTGAACATGTAATTTAATATGTTTACCAATTTAGCTTTAATAAACTAAATTTTTGTAAAATTATAATACTAAAGCGTTCAACGCATAATGTATTCATTAACACTGCAATAAGCAATAATAGAAGACCGCTAAAGGTTTGAAATTAAACAGCTTACAAAAAAAACAATTAACCTCTAAACTCCAAAAAAGTATAGACCTGTCAAAATTCATACTTTAACAAAATAAACGATTCGTAAATTTGCGCATGCGCATTGCAACACGTATCATATCAAGATCGGTGTACCTAGACGCTTGTATAACAATGTGAGTAAGTGATTAACCGTAACAAAATATAGCCAAATAATTTTTTGTTTTAGTCATTGCACTAATATAATTCAAGAATCTACCTTGATGATTATGAGAAGTTCCTAACATCAAAAGTATTCCTGTAACAACAATACCAGCGATTTTTTTTACTCACTTGATCCAAAAAATCGCTTTTGTTTTATAGAATTACGGATGTCAAAAAATATGTTAAAAAAATTTTAATAAAAAATTTTTTTTTAAGAATTTCAAAAAATGTATATAACAAAAGTTGTAGGTAATTTGATATTGATAATTTTTTGTCGTAATAATTTTTACCTATATCATTGCGTTTAGAGGTTATGATGAATTATGTCTTATATCTTCAAGTAAACCCCCCGTTTCTCCCATACAATTTCATTCATTTTTACTGGGCTTTGTGCCACAACAGATCAAGACTTAAATTTAAAATTTGGAGTGATTTTGTTACTTCGTTTAGATGCTATCGTGTTCACAGACATACATACACACATACACACACCCTCACATACATACATACATACAGACTTCTTTAAAACTTTTAGATATGGTTTAAGGGAACCTCAAATAACAAAAATTTAATAAAAAAATGGGGTGTCAATTTTTTTTTTCAATTTCGGATAACAATACTTTCCTTACTAAGGAGTTCGGAAAGTAAAAATATGAAAATGTCGTCGTATCTCCGGAAATGTTTAACCGATTCAGCTAAAATTTGGTGAGTCGATGGAGCTTTGAAAGTATAAGTATTGGTGAAAAAACAAAGCGAGCCAATTGAAACAGGGCGGGCAGGTCAGAAAAATTACAGAAAATATTAACTGAAATCTTAATTTATATATTTTTCGTGAGAATTTGTCAGATGGCTTGCAAAAATAAAACAATATATTCAAAATTTTAATAAACGTCATAATTTTGTGACATATGTGTCAAAATTAGGTTAATGTTGATTTGTATACCGAGTGCAGCATAAGAATTGAGTTTAGGGCTTGTAACAATTTATTTTAGAATACAAAAATAGGTGGTTCGGTGGGAAATATTTTATAATATCGTCGTACGGACTGACGGAACGTTACTTTATAAGTAAAAGGTTCTGCCACTAGGTAGCGACCAAGTTTAGGCTGTTTGTTAAATTTTTTCGCAAATGTTTTCAGAATCAGTAAATCGACAGTCAGTAATTTACAAAAATTTATTTTCGAAAAATCCGCTAGATGACCGAAAAAATTTGTTGTACCAATCTTGGAGAAATTTTATTTGTAACTTCTTACGGTATTATGTGACGTATTCTTACGGTATATAAAAATTTTGAAAAAAATTCAGTGGCGTACAAAAATAAAAAATTTTTTCGTTTTAGATTTTGTTAAAAAAACTTTTATAGATAGATTTAGGGTAGGGGGTAATACATATAGATATCTTTGCCAGGGCTACCGATATCTTTGTTAAGGCTACCAGAGTAGAAAACAAAAATGAACATTATGTCATCGTATCTCCGGACAAAATTTGGTGTGCTGGTGATTGGAGGTATTGCGGCAGAGAGTGACGATATTTTTTCATTAATATCTAAACCAGGCAACTAATTTTGGTTCAAAAATTTATACGAAAATTTTGAACAAATATATATAAATATAAATTATTAACTTGTGAGAATAATAACAAGATAAAACTTTAAAATAGAACAAGTTAAATAAACTGCAATAATTGGTAATTCAATTGAGCTTTCAGCGATGGTAATCGCCTTCTGACGAAGGCGTTCTGACGAAGGCGATTACCATCGCTGAAAGCTCAATTGAATTACCAATTATTGAAGTTTATTTAACTTGTTCTATTTTAAAGTTTTATCTTGAACAAATATATAGGTATGAATACATTGTATTATCTGAATTTATGCCAACTATCAATAAATTGTAGCAATTTGTTATTGTTATTCAATGGAATTATTTAATGATGGAACATCAGGATCATGAACATAAAATTGACAAAGAAGTATCTACTGCTTGCTATGCCGTGCATATGGGAGATTATGAACAAGCATATGACTAGTTATCTAACAGTTATACAACAATATGTATGTGCATGTGCACATGTGATTTAAATCCTCTATTACAGAATACAGATAGAAACAAAATTAGAAGTTCTTTGTAAAATGATTAATAAATAAATTGTTATAGACTTTTTCATATAACTATATAATTATATGTATAATTAGGTTGCCAAAACTTTCATTTTTTATTTAATGTAGTTACATGCCTTTATTTTCTTTCTTACTTTCCCCAATATACGTATTAACGTATGTTAAGGGAAAGTATTGTAATCCACCCAAAAATCAAAAATCGAAATTTTGGTATTAAAATGTTCCTTATCATGCTCTGATAAGATTGCGATAAATTTTAATTGGATGTTTGTCTGTATGTATGTATGTATGTCTGTATGTGGTTGTGGTACATATAAAATAAATAGTATCAATCGCACAGGTTGAACCGCGCAACCAAATGTTATGAAATTTGGCGTAAACGTGCATCACAACTCAACTTAGAGGCCAGATAAAAATGGTGAAGATCGGTTGAAATTACGGAAATAATAAACAAAATATAAAAGTTCAAGTGTCAATTACTTTTGGGCCATCCTTTATTTTACTGTTTTATTCAATTTGTTTGACATATAAATGAAATGTTCAAACAAACGACATATCCACTTTTTTGAATTTTGACAAAATAAATGGGGAAAGTTATGCGATGTTTACATAGCCAATTTTTAAATTTTATAATTAAAAAATATTTAGTCATTAAGGTGGAATGTAATCGATAATACCTACTACACAAAAATTAAACATGTTTATCGGAAAACATAACGAAAGCGATGCTTTCCGAGTGTCCACCCGGCAGCCAAAACGAAGCATTCCTATAGTCAGTTCACAAATCGATTAATAATGTAAAATCGACCATTAATGTGTTTTTATTAATGGTCGATTCGGTTACTTCTGCAAGTCAATTCATTTATATTATAAAAAAATTCTATTATAAAAATTTGTCCGACGTGGGATTCAAACTGGCGATCGTCAAACGATTTAATTATGATTCAATCGCTTAAAGCACTTTGCCATAGAGGGTTGCTCTAATGACATTGTTTAAATTTGTCTCATCTGTCACAATTTGTAATTTAAACAATATTTTTTAATATTTGATATAATTGATAATTTTATGTTTTTCGATAAAAAAGTATACTCACCTCGCCTCGAAATATGATCCGTTACTGGGCCTCGCTTTACTGGGTTAAGGGTTACTCGCTACGCTCACTTTTTAATATAGCTGCGCGCCCAGTAACGGATCATTTTCTATGCTTGGTCAGTAATATACTATTTTATTCGATAATAAAACATTCGTTCAAGAAATATTATTTCAGAATTTTTCAATACATTAGGAAAGCACAAAAATATTTTTTAAACCAAAAGAAAAAGTCGGAAATTGAAGGGTTAATTAAGTAAATTAAATTAAAATATTAAACCTATTGTAATCAATAGATAATAGTATAGTACCTAATGTTTTGTTATCATAAAATACTTACTTGAGCATTTGTTTACAATTAATTTATTCAATTTTTTGTGTTTAGTTTTCATAAATTCACTTTCATTTAAAATAACAGGTCCAGTAATATAAGTAATATTTCCTATATGTATTCGTTTCGATTTGTGAATATTAATATTATCAAAAATTGATTGATTACCTGAGTTTAAATGTTTGGATTCATCAAGCTGAAATAATAATTAACATTAATATCAAATGATAAACTATATGCTAACATTCTAAGCAATACCTTACTTAATGAACTCCATGATTTAAAAACAAAATCGTCATAGTTGGTAGTTTTAAAGCCAAATTCTAAATCTTCACTTACGGAGTAATTGACTGAATTTGAAGATAAACTACTTAAGTAATCAGAACTGGATTTAACAAATTCGCATTGATGTAACCACTTGGAGCATTTTATTTGCCATGGTTTTTTATTATTGATATATAATTGAGAAGTTGATAAACTTTTGTTTCTATCAATGAGATTAACCATTTTGCTACTAACATTTTAATATACTTATACTTGTTTATTAAAAACATTAGAAGGTGAACTTGTGATTCTATTTACGACCCATGACGTTAAATTATAATCAAAATTGTATTCGGTTTTTTTTTAAAGTTTATAGTTCATAAATTAATTATATAATAATTAATTATATAATAATTAATTATAGTTAGATTATCCTTCAAACAGGTAAAAATTGAAAAATGTTAACAACCAGATCAACAATAATCTCACATGTACACAAACTGAAAAAATAAATTCAAAAATATCTGTTAACTCCGCATAAATACAATTTATTACATTTATTTATTATAACCGTACCAAATTATTATGATTTGTTGTTATTCGCAAAAATGAAAGATTAGTTTTTTTTTAATTTTATTTTTACCTCCAATCAATTTTAAAAAAAATTGGAGGTATGGTAATCGAAAAAAAATTTCACCTTTTTTTTGCATTTTCGAGATCACCGTGTTCAGAAACGTATAGATCTGCAAAAAGTAAAATAAAAATTTCTGTGTCGGTCTGTCTGTCTGTCTGTCTGTCTGTCGGTCGTCAAATTTTCCGAACCATCCAACCAATTACGACCAAATTTGGTATGGTGGTAGGGTTCACGGTGGAAAGGTGAAAATAAGGTTTTCGTCGCGATCTATCAATCAGGAGTGCCACCACAAGAAAATAATACGGGATTTTTAAAAAATATTTTGTCTTGTGATATGTTATTTTAAAGGCCTTAAAAGACTTTATCCAGAATAGGTAAAATTAATCTTCTATCTGTCGTCTGTCAAAAATCACAAGTTGTCAAAGTTGAAACTTTAAGAGTGAATAACTCAAGTGCTGAAGGGATCTTAACCAAATTTGGTACGTAGGTACATTCAACATCATGGATATGACAGCATATGTAATCCTTTGATAGAAATCTGTAATGCAACATGAAAAAAATAAAATTAACTTTTTTGGCAAAAACATGAAAAAAGTTTTTGTCGATTGATTTTCTTCGGCATTTCTGCGTCGATTGCAATCAAACTTATTGGACGTATGCCTCATGGGCTCGAATGGTGAAAATAAGGTAAAAAATAGGCTGTTTGTTAAATTTTTTCGAAAATGTTTTCAGAATCAGTAAATCGACAGTCAGTAATTTACAAAAATTTATTTTCGAAAAATCCGCTAGATGAGCGAAAAAATTTGTTGTACCAATCTTGGAGAAATTTTATTTGTGACTTCTTACGGTATTATGTGACGTATATAAAAATTTTGTTAAAAAAACTTTTATAGATAGATTTAGGGTAGGGGGTGATACATATAGATATCTTTGCCAGGGCTATCGATATCTTTGTTAAGGCTACCGCAATAGAAAACAAAAATGAATATTATGTCATCGTATCTCCGGACAAAATTTGGTGTGCTGGTGATTTTTCCATAAGGATCACACTACGAATTCTACATAGGTATTCTGTTGCCTGTACGTGGGTTCTGATATACCCTAGGCCGCGTTCGTTCTTGGACTATCTTCGCTTTGAAGCGCCGCAAAGTGGAACGAAACTTTGAAATCGTGGACAAAATTCTGAAAGTTACGCAATAGATTTACAATAAGGTCGGGACCAAAGGAAAAATATACTTTAAACAATTTACAAGTTATAATAGGGTAGTTTTTAAGGGGTGAATATTAAAATAACATAAGAAAATTATAAAATCTTGAATTCGTATGTATATAAAAAATAAATGTGGATATTGCTTTAAAAATATTTAAAAAATTTATTTTAATAAAATATGGTAGTTTTTAGAGGGTGAAAATTAAAATAATTATAATTATAAAATTATAAAATTATAAAATCCTTAATTCCTATTGTAAATCTAAATATTTATGTAAACATAGTTTAAAACATCTTGAGGTAAAAAGACGTAACCAGTATATTATTATTTCAAGAATTAAATCAAGAGTTATGTAGATCGCTGCAATAGTACCAATGTGTTAAGCTATATGCTAAAACAGCTAAAAATTCACGTTTCCGCAGGATTCCGCAGGCATTTAATAGTATATTGTTTGGCAAGGGGTGAAACAAAGCGATTTCAGACAAGAGTGAAATTTGCCTGCCCGAGTGAAGCGAGGGCTGGCATCACCTTCGTCTGAAATCGCGTTCAACCCCGTGCCACACATACTATTTTTCATATTACCTGCATTGAAACAGAAAATTTTTTTGCATTCAAACTTGTAAAATAAATATTTTAAATTCGAAAATTTTTTGAATCAGCAATAACTCGACAACGGCGCTAGATATCGAAAAACTGAGAAAAAAATCCACCCCCTTCGTCTCGTACTCACCCCCTGGTGAATTATCGGTAGGAAACCATATGCAAAAATTTAGATCGATCGCGCGCAAAAAAAAATTACTCATGAACAACAATATTGAATTAATCTGACAGCTGTCATACTAATTAAATTTTATTTGAAGTAATGAAAAATTATTTTAATTCTGACAGGGTTGAAATGAAATCGGAAACAGAGTTGGCGGTAAGAAACTTGAGTGTTTCTGCCCTCGGGCAGAAACATTTTAATGTTTGACCAATATTCGCAGTGGTCTGAAATTGTCGTGTTTCGACTGTCTTGACAGCTATTGAAACACACTGTTTCAATGCAGGTAATATGAAAAGTCGTTTTCGAAAGCTGCGATAGACTCATCAAAAACCTCCAATTTCAAAAGTTGTCATATATAGTGTTAAACTACAGTTATTGTCTATTTGAAAGTCAAGGTTTCGAAAATCTTCTTGTTTTCGCGAGGGTATCGAACATGGCCGTATTTCAAGCAGATAAACATAACTTTTCAATGTAACTATACATGAATATATTCTACATGCCACCGGGAGTAGAATCCATTTTAAAAAATTGAAATACATAGCGACGCCTGAGAATTACAGTGTTCTATGTCCACATTTTACTTTTTTACAGTAGAGCTAATTAAAAATTCGACTTTTGATTAACATACTAAATGAACTATTTTATTCAATAGGTTGTGTTTTTCAAGCAGTATAACTAGATTATAAGATTTGCAAGATTTAAGCAATAATATTTTATGTCAAATGGAGATAAAACAAATAATTTCTTATTTATTTTGCATTCATTAATGATAGTATTGTTCTATCTCCATTTTAAGATCCACAGCTTCTAACACTATTTTTACTGATTAATAACAGCACTTTTTAATTTATAATTTACAACACATACGTTAATATAAATCAACAAGTAGCCATTAGCTCACTGTTGACCGTGTGATCTCATTCTGGATTACCTATTCGTTGGTGGAGATAGAACGCAGTGCAATAATTCTAGTATTACTATTCGCTGATGAGATAGAATAAAATAATACTGGCGATAACTAAACTTGGACCTTAAAATTTTATATGTTCTCATTGGATATAGAATAATTTAGGTTTAAAGAAAATAAAAACATCATATTCTAAATATTGACGAAAAGTGGGCATAGAACATTGTAATTCTCAGGCGTCGATAGGTTAATTCACTTTCTAGTTATAGAATTTTAAAAGCACTGTTTCTGGCATGACCGTGACGTTAAATTGTAGTTTAATCCCTATTAAGTATAAAATACATGGAAAATTTAGATTTTGCCAAATAATACAGGATCAACTGGTACTTTTTCATCATGAACTTTTATGCTGCTATTCATAGCTAAAGAGGGACTACTTTGTCAGCGCGTTTTAATTAAATATTAGGCTTGTTCCAACAAACAGTTCTTTCCAGTTCTCGGACTATACGCATGCTCTTTAGTTAAAATTTTAACGAAAATGATCTTTAATGCTTGCAAATTTCGATAAAGAGCATGCGCATCAGTCCTAGAACCGGAAAGAACTGCTTGTTGGAACAAACCTATTATTAAATGTTAGTCCTGTTATTTTTGACATAGAGTTAAGCCCAACTTCACGAGCTTTATAACAATTAATTTTACTATCACCAACGACACCACTTGCAATAGATACAATTTTATCAGCTTCTGGAAAAGGATCATGAGTGGAGAACCACTCAAGAAGTTTCCGTATATCTTTTGCATCTTTTTTTGCTCGTGAATCACTTGCGTCAACATGTTGCTCGGTCGTATCCATTCTAACATTTGCGAGATCTTCTAACCTTTCACAAACTGTATTCATTGCATGCATACTATAAACCCATTTACTTATGACACTCTTTTTCGTACTTCTCCCTCGAGCAATACCTCCATCTGTCTTCATAGCTTTCATCACTGACTGCTCAATTACCATATCTGTTGAAGTTCCACAACTAAATCTTTCTGAACGTCTAACAGTGAAAAATCCTTCGGTAAATTTTTCGTAAACTTCAGGATCTATCAAATTCTGTAATTGTAGCATATCTTGTAAATATAGGTGAGCAGACTTAGCATAAGGAAAATGTCCAGACGCGTGAAAATAAGGAAGCATTTCTTGAACGCAGTTTAAATGAGCTCTCCAATCCCCTATACTCTCAGCTCTTAAAAACTCTTTTGCAATTGAAACCATATTAAAATATTGTATCCAAAGCTTCGCAGTAGGTCCTCGTTCCTCATATTCTTTGAGTTTTTGATAAAATTTATTAAGTAATTCTCCTGATACTTCATCATCATTTTCAATGTCATTATATGAAAGAGCGTTATCCAATATATTTTCAACGTTAATGATGAGATCTGCATCCATGATGTAATTAATATCAACTTCTTTTAATATTATAATTGCTAAAGCAAGCTGAAGTAGTGTATGAGCTCGGACAGCTCTTGCGTAAGCATGACCATTGAGCCTTTTTTCTAATGATTTCAGTGCATAAATCTCTGCGAGTACTTCTTTCATGCCGCTTCCTTGCATAATATGCCCAATTGCTTCAAGAAAAAACATGAGTAGATGAAATCCTCCGAGTCTGATGATGATTTTCGATATTTCAGAGCTTTCAGGTGCGGCTGATACAATTTCTCGAGCTTTTGCATATAGAGGTTGATCGAAAGTTATAATACATACAGTGTGGCCATACAGTTTTGCATTCTCTACTGCACAAAGTAAAGTCGTATAAATAGTATTATAGTTACTTGCTGGTTGATGAATAAATGGTAAAATGAAATTTGAGATTTTGAATAATTCATACGATTATTTGTTAAACGTTCAATAAAACCATTCCAACCGGTTAACGACTCATTTTTCCATTTTCCATAAAACCATAATACATCAGTTTTTTTGAAGAAAGATACTGTTTCAGTCCTATAAGCAAAATCTTGGACATTTATTTTACTGTAACCTACGACACCATCATTTTGATAGATCTGTATCGGCACATGAACTTTTGCCTGGAAATCTTTTGCTGAAAGAGCTTCTTTGACTCGTGGCATAGGTTCTTCTAGTAAAACGGAATCTTTTGGAGTAACAATTTGAATAAAACCCATTATGTGGAGCGTATTATTACCGTCCAGCGTATTCACATTAATATCAGCATTGTCTGCAACGTATTGAATAAGTGTGCCACTTTCTAGTCGTAGAACATGAGGAGGACGATGAAAAACTGCTGCTGCCTCGTACATTATTGTATCATTATAAGATGCACACAAACCGAAAGATGAAAAAATTTTGATAAGACGTTTAGACCCAAACCGTCGATGAAAAAAAACTGAGAGACCTAATTGTAATTTAGACTTAAAAGACCTCGGTCAAACAGCAGTCATGATACTATGGCTAATATTTGTGCATATTAATTTTAAACGATCTAAACTTGATCGTTTATTTTTTAAAATCACTCGCTCCAAAAAATGTGTCAGCGACTCCGGAATTTCATTGTTTAAATCTTCAAACATGCGACCTGGTGGAGGGTAGTTAGAATTATCTAACACTGTGGATTGAATATCTTCGCGAATGATTGCTGCAGCAGCTTCTAGAATTCTGAGTCGTTCTTCTTTTTTATTCGTTTTTTCTTTTTCGTACCAAGCTTGATTTAAAATATCATGATGATTGTCTACTAAGCATATATATAATAATAATAATAAAGCGTTTATTTAGCCTAGATTGACTATACAAAACTATTTACATATCTATTTACATAGTAATAATTAAAAACAAAACATAATATTACATTTGATATTACATACAATTTAATACACAAAAAGAATTTTTACTCCAAATTTTACTCAAATAATTCCCTATTCCACTTTGTTCCTCAGTAACGTCCTTACTTCTTTTTTAAACTTGTTTAGCTCAAGTGCCCTCATTGCCCTAGGCAACGTATTATAAGCTACTACTCCTTTAACAAATACCGAATTGTGTGCAAGAGCTGATCTAACCGACTCAAGTTTAATATTTTCTTTTCCCCTTGTGTTATGCTCGTGGTTTTCATTACTCCTCGGAACTAATTCGGTTATATACTGTGGCATAATTCCCAACATTGCTTTGTGTAGAAATATCATAACCTGATATTCTGCTAATTCTTCTACATTCAACCACTCCAGTTCATTCAGCATGTCACTCACCCTTGCGTATTTGTCTCTCCTCAGGATAATCCGCATTCCTCTATTTTGTAACACCTGGAGCCTATTGACATCATTTTTATTTGCCATGTATACTACTGATCCCACGTAAGTTAGGTGTGGTAATACAATTGTGTTGTATATTATCGTCCTAGTTTTTTTAGATATGAAATCACTACATCTACTCAACACTCCCAACTTCCCTGCCATTTTTCTACAAATATAATCTATATGACTTTTGAAATTCATCTGGTAATCCAATATTAACCCAAGGTATTTCATTTCTTTCACTATTTCTATTACCGTTCCTTCTATCATTATTTTGTTCCCGTTATTATTTATATTATCGACGTACCCTTTTTTCCCCAGCACCATCGCCTTGGTCTTTGCTACATTAATACTTAACTTGTTACCATTCAACCATTTGACCAAGTTATCCAACTCACTATTAAGCTCCTCTATTATGCTTTGACAATCTTTCCCTGTCACGTATATTATGGTATCATCTGCGAACAAGTGGAACTTTGCCTTCTTGAATATTTTACCAATATGAAGGTTGATGTTCCTGATTTTTCAGTGATAATAATTTTATCACCATACCTCAGTTTTAATCGAGTCTTTAGCGTCCTGTTATCTACGTTTGTTGTTTTGCAAACATTTCTCAATTCATTCAAAGTGAACTGACAGTCATCGCTATTTTCGATGTAAGTGAATATTTCCTCCATTGCCAGATTCGTAGATTTATCTTGAGGTCGACCGGCTTTATCCCCAGTATTCGGTTTCAAGAAAGAAATGAAGCAGTCATGATGATACTTAGCCTCAGCATCAACTAAATCGTATTCGTATTCTACTCGAGCAAAAACAGCTTTTGCCATAGCATCAGAACGAGCCTGAGCTGTTTTCAGAACCAAATCTTTGAATATAGATGTAGTTACTTTTGGAATTCTACGGCGAGAATCCAAGGACTTTTTTCTTTCACAGTCTTCATTCAATTTCTGGCCGCAAAATAAGCACTGTTTTTTAAAACATAAAGCTGATTCACTTACACGTGCTCTAGTACGAGGAGGACTTTTAGTAGATGTACTGGCTTCTTGTTCTTCATGTTGTCTTTAATAGCTGCAGCAATAGAACACTTTCGAGTATAATTTTTACGGCACTCCACATGTATGGTCACAGATTTCTGCTTTTTAAGATATTCTGAAAATTCATCAGCTCTTTCAGTACTTGCATTGGTTAATGTCTTCATACCACGTTCAACAGTAACAATTTTACCTTCAGTTAAAACTTTAGCACAAATAAAACAATATTCAGACATTTTTGTTATAAAGTTCAAAACAGCACGAAATAAGTTAAAAATATCGTCACTTCTGCCGCAATACCTCCGATCATCAGCACACCAATTTTTATCCGGAGATACTATGACATATTCATTAATATGAATATTTAAAAAGTGATCAAATCTATGTGAATTATCAGTAATTGTTAATAATTATTTAGAACGATTGAAAATGTATGTGCTCAATAGAAAATCATAAAACAATAATTGTGTTATTGTTGTCAAACTTGCGAAATTAATATCACGTCATATGACAAGCCACCTAATAAATTTTCACAAAAAAATAGATAAAGTAAGATTTCAATTGATATTTTCTGTAATTTTCTTGCTTTTACATTTGGCTCAATTGCTTCCTCACCAATGCTTGTATTTTAAAAACTCTATCAGCACACAAAATTTTATCACAATCGGTTCAACATTTCCAAAGATACGAAGACATTTTCATTTTTTTAATTTATTTTATTGTGGTGGCCCTGGCAAAGATATCTTTGCCAAAACCTTATTTTCACCACTAGAGCCCACCAGACATACGTCCAAAAAGTTTGACTGCTATCGATGCAGAAATGCCGAAGAAAATCGAGGGACAAGAACTTTTTTCAAGTTTTTGCAAAAAAAAGTAATCTTTTTTTTTAATGTTGAATTATTGGTTTTTATCAAATGGCTCTATATGCCGTCAAGTTCTGTGGGGGCAATGTTTCTACATACAAAATTTGATTGAAATCCCTTCAATACTTCATTAGTTATTTACTCTTGAAGTTTAAACTTTGGCAGCTTGTAATTTTTGACAGATGACAGATAGATATTTAATTTTACCTATTCTAGATAAAGCTTTGTAAGGTGATTAAAATAAGCTATCACAAAACAAAATCGTATTTAAAAATTTGTATTATATTTTTGTAGTAGATTACAACTCTTTCAACTTTTTGAATCGTTATATCTCGGTAACAATGGCTCTTAGGAAAAAAAGTATTTAGACATTTTTTATAGATAATTATCTGATCTACAATTTTTGTTTGAGCTAATTTTATGATAAAACTTACCGTTTGGCTGAAAATCGCAAAAAACCCGTTTTCGTGACCTTTGACCCCGAGTAAATTTTTTTGCAGGTGTCGGATCGATGAGGACTTTTTACATGTCATTTATAATAGTGTTTTGAACAATCCTACCAATATTAAAATAAAGACCTAAACCTCAACAAAAATCTAATAATTTTAATCCTACCAATTTTCAACCGTGTGTGAATTTTTGTAACCTCGCCCCTATTTTTTGGTCTAATTTGACCGGACTATAAGCGGACATTAACGTTTTTATTATAAAATTGGTCCTAAAGCCTGTATGACACAACGTTAAATTTTACATAAAATTTACATGTAAATTTTTAAAAAAATATTTAACACCGTTGCATACAGAAAATTTGCCAGTAAATTTTGTGTTAAATTTTTATGTCAAAAATTTAGAACATGTTCTAAATTTGGTGGTAAAAGTGCGTGTAAATGTGCGCAGTAAACATTTTCCCGCTTCGAGTCCGCCCACTTTGGATTTTGAAGTTGACAAACATTAATTTCATATAACCTCAATAAAAAATAATCGATTGATATATGGTTTAAGTAGTGTAACTCGATATAAGCCATATCAAATCATTTTTAGGGTTTTCTAAAATATTGATATGGTCAAATGCATTGATAAATATGTACCTATATAACACAAATTTTCATTTCTTTACCACAAGTAAAGAATTCAAATTTCAGTTCAGTTTATTTTCCAATAGTTTATTTTTAAATTATTTTTTATCCTTTTATTATTATTCTTAGATCAGCTTCAATTTTTATTATATTCCAGGAATACATAAAAAATCTTCTATTCCTTTGGCAGTTTCTAATAATTCGATTTGGTGTTGTCTGCAGAGCATTGTTCTCTTTCTATTTAGTAGTAAAACTTAATCTTAATTTTAAACTACAACTTTATTATTTTTTATAAAATAAACCAAATTTAAAATTTTCACAATCCAAGTGCAACAACTGATTATACAGAGGAACCCAAGATAAATATAGACCTTAAATAACTAAATATCTGAAAAATCTCCCTAGACTGTTTGTTAATACGCAAGCGCGCATGTTAAATTTGTTGTCAAATTTTATACCGTTTCAAACAGAAAATTATTTTTACCTGCATAAAATTGTGTCAAAAACATGAGCAAATTTACATAAAAATTTACGCGTAAATTTTATGTTAAATTTAACGTCGTGTCATACAGGCTTTAGAATACAAAAATAGGTGGTTCGGTGGGAAACATTTTATAATATCGTCGTACGAACTGACGGAACGTTACTTTATAAGTAAAAGGTTCTGCCACTAGGTAGCGACCAAGTTTAGGCTATTTGTTAAATTTTTTCGAAAATGTTTTCAGAATCAGTAAATCGGCAGTCAGTAATTTACAAAAATTTATTTTCGAAAAATCCGCTAGATGACCGAAAAAGTTTGTTGTACCAATCTTGGAGAAATTTTATTTGTGACTTCTTACGGTATTATGTGACGTATATAAAAATTTTGGAAAAAATTCAGTGGCGTACAAAAATAAAAAAATTTTTTCATTTCGGATTTTGTTAAAAAAACTTTTATATATAGATTTAGGGTAGGGGGTGATACATATAGATATCTTTGCCAGGGCTACCGATATCTTTGTTAATGCTACCACAATAGAAAACAAAAATGAATATTATGTCATCGTAGTATCTCCGGACAAAATTTTGTGTGCTGGTGATTGAAGGTATTGCGGCAGAGAGTGACGACATTTTTTATTGAAAATTTGACGTGCTTTAATTTTTATACAAACTATTTTTTCGTCAAGTTAATATTTTTAGAGATATTGAAAAACTATAAATAGTTACTTAAATTCCAAGATGGCGGAAACTTTCGAATCTCGCAAGGATGGCGACTTTTTTTTAGTTAACCAGTGCTCTTAAAGCAAACATTGTATTAAAATAACTGAATTTTAATGTTTTGTGGTGTAAATAAAAGAGAAACGTTGCGAAGTAATAAACGGTTTAATGTAAGAATAACATGTGTATACAAAAATGATGCTTGCGCGTGAAGTCACAACACTCGACTAACTGTGCGTGCATGCGCACAAACGTGCAGGTTTAAGTTGACAATTAAAAAGAAATATTAACAATATTCAATAGTCCCACAAATTGTTAACTAACCCAAAAATAATATTCAAAATATTACATAAATGTTTAGCTTAACATACAAAAAAAAAATTCATAAACAATACATTTTTAATTATTGTTTTCGTTCAAATCGCGCATTCCGAATTTAAACTTCAATTCGTTAAATTGTCGCGCATTAAGTGCTTTTGTTGTTATGTCCGCTAATTGGAGCTTGGAAGGTACATATAAAATATTTATGATCCCTTCCTCATATTTTTCGCGTATAAAATGGTACTTTACATCGATATGCTTAGTACGTTTATGAAATTCCGGATTTCGTATAAGTTTTATCGCGCTTTGATTGTCCACGCACAAAGTAGTCGATTTTTCTTCATTTTCACCTAGTTCTTGAAGGAGATTTCGTAACCATATCAGTTCTTTTGTTGCATTTGCGGCCCCCACGTATTCACTTTCTGTTGTAGACAAGGAGACAGTTTTTTGACGTTCACTGGTCCAAGTTACTGCTCCACCACATAATTTGAAAATGTAACCGGAGGTTGATTTTCTTGTTGCCTCATCGCTGGCAAAATCTGCGTCGGAAAATCCAATTAATTTTCCATCATGGTCGTCTGATCTGTATTTTATTCCTAGATCTTCGCTTCCCTTCAAATAACGTACTACACGTTTCGCTGCATTCCAATGCGATGTGTCCGGGTTATTCAGGAATCTGCTTAATAAACATACAGAGTAGATTATGTCTGGCCTACTTACGATTGCAAGGAACATTAATGCGCCCACGATTTCTCGATAAGGGAATTGCATCTGCTTGTTTTCCTTGGGGTAGGACAGTTTCACATTACAGTCGGCTGGCGTATTTAATGGCTTCGCGTCATCAAGGTTGAATCGTTTTATGATTTGTTTCACGTAATTCTTTTGATGAATAAACACCGTTTTATCTTCGCGATTTCGTGTTATTTCTAGTCCCACAAAATAATTTGGATCTAAACTAACCGTAATTTCGAAAACATTTCCTAGTTTTGAAATTAAGTTTTCAACTGCATTTTTATCTTTACTTAAGATGAGTCCGTCATCAACAAAAATTATCACATATGTTTTTATTTTATTTGCTTCACTTACGTAAACGCATTTATCCGCGTTACACTGTTTAAAGTCAAATTGTTCGAGAAAGTCATTGAACCGCTTGTTCCAAATTCGGCTCGATTGCTTTAGCCCGTACAGAGCTCTCTTGAGTCTACATACTTTTCCTTCTTCGACATCTAAACCTAGAGGTGGTTGCATGAAAATTTCTTCTTCCAGTTCTCCGTTGAGAAAGGCTGTTTTCACATCGAATTGTTGAATTTCCATGTCGTGTTTTGCTGCCAAAGCTAGTAAAACTCTTATGGTGTCATATCTGATTGTTGGAGAAAAAGTTTCTTCATAATCTAACCCCTTTATTTGCTTGAAACCTCTTGCACAAAGTCTTGATTTGTAGCGAGATATGTTTCCATTCGTCGATCGTTTTACTTTAAACACCCATTTGTTGTCGATTATGTTTTTGTCTGCTGGTTTCTCAACTAAATCCCACGTTTCGTTCTTCTGTAACGCTTTGAGCTCTTCGTCAATGGATTCTTTCCATTTTTCCGAATCTTTACCTTCCAGTGCTTCTTGGTACGTTTCGGGTACGTCGACCTCAACATAATTCGCTTCAAGATCGTCGTATCTTGCTGGTTTTCGAATATTTTCTCTTTGTCTGAAATTATACGAAGCTCTTGGGTTTTGTTGTTCATTTCCGTCGTGTATTTCGATTGGTTCGTCTTCAATGTCACTTGTTTCGTGGTTTACTTTCACCGCGTTGTTCCCCTCTTTGGTATCATTTTCTGTGTATTCATTGAAGATGACATCTCTCGATATACTTATCTGTTTTGTCTTGGGGTCGTAAAGTCGATAGTTTGTGGAATTTCCATCATATCCTACCATTATCAACTTCTTGCTCTTTGAATCCAGTTTGGTTCTTTTTTGTTTTGGAATATGCATGTATGCATCGCTTCCAAAAATTTTTACATGATTCAATGATGGTTTTTTACCTGTCCATAATTCATAAGGACTTATCTTTGTTTTACTGTTAGGCGTTCTGTTTAATATATAGACTGATGTATTCACGGCTTCCGCCCATAGATTCATTGGCATATCTTTTCCATATAACATTGATCTTGCTGATTCTACGATCGTTCTCATTTCTCTTTCGGCTTTGCCATTTTGTTCCGGTGTATACGGTGCGGTTCTTTCCAGATCGATTCCTTCTGTATAAAGAAATTCACGAAAATTTGCGTTGATAAACTCCGTTCCGTTGTCAACGTGTAAACATTTTACCGAATTTTCGAATTTTGTTTTGCACATTTTTATAAACCGTTTAAAACAATCGAGCACATCTGATTTATGTTTGATAAAAAATACTACGCGATAACCCGAGTGGTCGTCTTTAAAGAGTACAAAGTAATTTGAGCCGTTTACTGAGGTCGTAGAAAATGGTCCGCACACGTCACTATATATTATCTCACCTGGTGTAGTGTTTCGTCTGACGTTCTCAAAGGTCATTCGATGCTGTTTGCCATATAAACAAGATTCGCACATTGTTTTGTCCACGTTCTTCAAATTTATATCTGGGATTACACCATTTGTAATCATTTCTTTTATTAATTTAAAGTTGATATGTGCAAGGCGTTCGTGCCACTGCATTATCTTGTCCTCGTCGGTTACAATATTCACTTCGTAATTGCTTACGGTTTTAAATTCCATTTGATATAAATTGTTGTTCTTGCGAATTGCATGGGCTTCTAATTTTTCTTTGTTGTAAATGTAGGCATCTTTATTTTCCTTTACAATTTTCATTCCTTTCGTAGTAAGTACACCTTCTGAAAAAAGATTCTTTCTTAAGTCAGGAACGTACAACACGTTCGTTATTGTCGCGTCATGCCACTCATCGTTCAACAGCTTCCGAATTTTAATCGTTCCTTTTCCTTTTACTTCAAGGGTTTTATTGTTTCCTAAAGTGACTAAGATCTCGTTTTTGTTTTCTTCGAATGTATGGAAAAATTCGCGTTTGAAACTCATATGTCCCGATGCACCACTATCTAGCGTCCATACGTCATCACTGGACTCCGTCACATTGACAAAATTGTCTTCTGTTGTGAAAGCCGATACATTGCCTTGTGGTCCATTTTCATCCGGTTTGACACCTTTTTGTTTTCTCATTTTCTTTGGATTGGAGCAATCTCTTGCAAAATGCCCTTTCTTCTGGCAGTTGTAGCAAGTGATCTTATTTTTCCAATTTTTGGAATTTCCATTTGTCGTTGTTTTCAGCTTTACCTGTGCTGAAAACGCGTTGTCGACTTGTTCTACTGCAGTTAAATTTGATTCTTCGTCTAACAACCTTGCAGTTAGATTTTGTATTGTTTGACGTTCCTCGCTTACTGATAACCAAGCTTGTCTTACTCCTCGGAACTTTTCTGGTAACGAGCTCAACATCTTAGTCATCACTGCCACGTCACTAACAACGTCACCTGCTTCTCTTACTTGTTTAGCTAGGTTTTCAACTTTCGCAACATGTAATGCAACGCCATCATTTGGATCCATTCGATACTGATGAAAACGTTCTTGGTGCATCATCTTATTCATTTCTGATTTTTGCTGGTAGATGGTGTCCAAGCGATCCATGATTTCTTTTGCGCTGTTACAGTTTTCTACCAGTGTTATCTGCGCAAGCTCCATTGCCGACGTCAAGGTGAACATGGCCAGGGCGTCCGTCTTGTTCCAAAGATCAATCTGTTTTCGTTCTCCGGAGTTTGGCTTTATGGACTCTCCAACTGCGACCTCGTAACAACTTTTTGCACGTAGAGCGCACTTCATTTGAAATTTCCATTGCTGGTAGTTCTTTCCATCGAACTTGTTTATGGAACCCATTTCAATCCTGTCGGCCATTTTTACCACGTGTAAAACTGATTCACCGCGTTTCACTTTAGTTCTTTTATTTACTTTTCGCGTTCACTGGGCGCATAACCTATTAAAATAACTGAATTTTAATGTTTTGTGGTGTAAATAAAAGAGAAACGTTGCGTAGTAATAAACGGTTTAATGTAAGAATAACATGTGTATACAAAAATGATGCTTGCGCGTGAAGTCACAACACTCGACTAACTGTGCGTGCATGCGCACAAACGTGCAGGTTTAAGTTGACAATTAAAAAGAAATATTAACAATATTCAATACATTGTTTGACAAGTTTCAAAACTTTAGTATTTATTGCAAGGCAAAATGCCCCATTGACTGAACTATAAGCAGTTAATGTCCGATCGCATTATTATCTACCCTTATCTTAGCGTTAATTAATTTTAAGCGGCCCTTAGTTTACATTTGCCATTGGTCATTGCAGCAATGTTTTTAAGATTCCGATAAACGGAATATCATTAATAAAAACAACAAATCCGTATAAAATAAAAATGTATATTGCGATGTCCACCGCGGTCAAAGAAGAAAGTTCTTGGTGAGAGGGATTTCCACGATCCTAAAAATATTCATAGGATACTGGGAATAGAGTAACAAATTACCATCGTTAACTTATTTTTAAGTTAACGAGTGACGTAACGGACAATATAGTCTAATACATGCAGATGATGATGATGATGATGAACTTATTTTTAATCCTTGTATAAGTATAAAAAAATTTAAGTTACCAAGTTTCTAATTTTAAGTTTTTTACGACTAACTATTTTTCTGGGTTTATTTTAAATATTTATTTAAAAAAAAATTAAGTTCGACAGAAACAATTTATAAAAATTATCAAGGAAACCAAAATTAAGTTGATCTAGATAGGATCAACTTCAAAAATAAAAAATTTAAAGATTTTAAAAATTGAGCCTGCTAAAATGGATATCTCCAAAAGGATCTAGAAAATAACAAAGAAAATCAAGTCAGCAGTATTGGGATAAGCGTGACGGTCGACGAAAGTTTTGGTGGCCAAAATTTAATTTAAAAATACAGAATGAAGTTACTAAAGAAGTTTGTGCTACTGTGGAGAATTTGAACCCGTGTGTGTTCCGTTAAGGGAGTTTCGTGTGAGTGAAATCTCACCCCCTTTAATCGCGGTTTGTTCAAGAGCAACTAAGGTCGTACAAAAATATTATTTTAAACCAAATTAAGGGGTCTGGCCCATTGCAGATTTTAAAAAAATGATTTTTTTTTTATTTCAGTTTCTGCAAGTAAAACATTTAAAAAATATTCCCTCAAAGTTTAAAGTACCTAAGAAGTAATGAAATTGACGAAACTATAATGATAGTTCAAAGTACGCACCGCTCAAACCAATACCGGGTGACATTGTAGGGTTTACAGCATCTGGAAATGATTTCAGTGACCAACTATTTTCAGAAATTTTATTACTTATAGGTTTCAATGAATTGTGTGAAATTTTGGTTTAGTATAATTTCGTGTTTCCACTTGTTGATACTTGTATATACTACGATTTAAATTTTTAGTGATTTGTGTTTTTTTAAATTATAATTTGTGAATTTTATGTGCGGTAGGACAATTATTTCTTTTGGAGCTTAATGTGTCCTTTTTGAGTGTTTTTTAAATTTCATTTATAAACTTTTTATGCAGTAGGACGTTTGATCAATTTAATTTAGTTTTTAGTTAGTGAAATTTTTATTTAAAAACAATTATTGTGTAAATTTGCGGTGCGGTTCGACATTCATTTACAAAAAATTACCCTCTGATGTGTTGTCTGCTACGTATGTAAAACCAATTTATGAAGACCTAAACAAAGAGGAATTATTAGAAAGATGCATTGGAGGTTTTAATCAAAAAAATAATGAGAGTTATAATCAAGTGATATGGAAAATTACCCATAAAATTATCCCAAGTGAATTTAAAACTGTGGAACTTGCTGCCAACATTTCCGCCTGTATTTTTAACAAAGGTTCGAGAGCATTTTTAAACATTTTTGCCGCCTTGGGGATATAAAATGGCCCAAACGCACATCGATACGTGCAATTGGAGGATTTACTCTGCTTTCAGACGGCAGACCGCCGAACGCAGCAAACCATTCGAGAAGAAAGAATGGTTCGCATAGAGCGTCAAATCGACATTTTGAAGGCTACAACCTCATCTAAAAATTTTCAATATGAGCCTGGAATAGATGACTCAAAGCAAGTTGCAAATTAATGTTTAATTTTAGAGTAAAGTTATCTTGAAACTATAAACGCGTTTATCTCGAAATAACATTTTCAACATCGGTGGCCACGATATATTGAAAACTATTGCATCGATTTGTTTCAAATTTGGTAGGGTTATTTTATATATAAGAAACTAGTCCTTGAACGAAGGAATTTTTTTTTTGATGTATAGTTTTTTTTTTATTAGCGATAAAGGAGCCATATTTTCATCAAAAATTGAAATTTTTACTTTGAACGTGTGCCATTTTGTCCTAAATTGATATTTTGAAAAACTGTTCGTTCAAGGACTAAATAATTTAATATATTGTATAAATTTTTTTGAATTTTCAATTTCAGATGATCCAGCTTCGAGCAGCAGTGGTCACCGCAAAACATGATTTTCGAAAAGCCTTTTGGGAGAATGGCCATAACTTTTTTGTTTGCAAATATATTTTACTTAAAAAAATATATTATTTACGTAAAAACTTTATATTTTTTATGTATACCAAAATACCCGTAAAAAAGTTTTCTGGTTCCTTAAAAAAAATTCTCCAAGATCACGTATTACCTCCAATCAATTTAAAAAAAAAATTGGAGGTATGGTAATCGAAAAAAAATTTCAACTTTTTTTTTTTGCATTTTCGAGATCACCGTGTTCAGAAACGTAAAGATCTGCAAAAAGTAAAATAAAAATTTCTGTGTCGGTCTGTCTGTCGGTCTGTCGGTCTGTCGGTCGTCAAATTTTGTCGATCGATTTGCTTCCGAACCATCCAACCAATTACGACCAAATTTGGTATAGTGGTAGGGTTCACGGCGGAAAGGTGAAAATAAGGTTTTCGTCGCGATCTATCAATCAGAAGTGCCACCACAAGAAAATAATACGGGATTTTAAAAAAATATTTTGTCTTGCGATATGTTATTTTAAAGGCCTTAAAGGGCTTTATCCAGAATAGGTAAAATTAATCTTCTATCTGTCGTCTGTCAAAAATCACAAGTTGTCAAAGTTGAAACTTTAAGAGTGAATAACTCAAGAAATGCTGAAGGGATCTTACCCAAATTTGGTACGTAGGTACATTGATCCTAATGGATATGAGAGCATATGTAATCCTTCGATAGAAATCAGTAATGCAACATGAAAAAAATAAAATTAACTTTTTTGGCAAAAACATGAAAAAAGTTTTTGTCGATCGATTTTCTCCGGCATTTCTGCGTCGATTGCAATCAAACTTATTGGACGTATGCCTCGTGGGCTAGAATGGTGAAAATAAGGTTTTGCCAGAGAAATATTCACCAGGGCCACCACAATAAAATAAATAAAAAAAAATGAAAATGTCGTCGTATCTCCGGAAATGTTTAACCGATTCAGCTAAAATTTGGTGTGTCGATGGAGCTTTGAAAGTATAAGTATTGGTGAGAAAACAAACCGAGCCAATTGTAACAGGGCGGGGCAGGTCAGAAAAATTATAGAAAATATTAACTGAAATCTTAATTTATATATTTTTTGTGAGAATTTGTCAGATGGCTGGCAAAAATAAAACAATATATTCAAAATTTTAATAAACGTCATAATTTTGTGACATATGTGTCAAAATTAGGTTAATGTTGATTTGTATACCGAGTGCAGCATAAGAATTGAGTTTAGGGCTTGTAACAATTAATTTTAGAATACAAAAATAGGTGGTTCGGTGGGAAATATTTTATAATATCGTCGTACGGACTGACGGAACGTTACTTTATAAGTAAAAGGTTCTGGCACTAGGTAGCGACCAAGTTTAGGCTGTTTGTTAAATTTTGTCGCAAATGTTTTCAGAATCAGTAAATCGACAGTCAGTAATTTACAAAAATTTATTTTCGAAAAATCCGCGACCGAAAAAATTTGTTGTACCAATCTTGGAGAAATTTTATTTGTGACTTCTTACGGTATTATGTGACGTATATAAAAATTTTGGAAAAAATTCAGTAGCGTACAAAAATAAAAAAATTTTTTCATTTTGGATTTTGTTAAATAAACTTTTATAGGTAGATTTAGGGTAGGGGGTGATACATATAGATATCTTTGCCAGGGCTACCGATATCTTTGTTAAGGCTACCACAATAGAAAACAAAAATGAACATTATGTCATCGTATCTCCGGACAAAATTTGGTGTGCTGGTGATTGGAGGTATTGCGGCAGAGACTGACGACATTTTTTTTTCTACGTATAAGTGGGCATGACCCATTTTTGATAAAAATAATTCTAAATTGCCGCAATATTAGGTATATTATATAAAGACTTGCCTTCAATTTTCAATCAAAAGTTCGACGATAGACATTAACTTATGTTATAATAGCCAGGGCCGTGTTAAGGCGTGGGAGTACGCTAGGCATATTATTTTTGCCGCCCCCTTAAAATTAAAATTTGAACTTATTATAATAGCATAATATTTATTAGCAAAATAAGTATAAACTCTGAGAACAAATTTATTTACTTAAACAGTAGACAGTTTTTTGTTCTTCGTTTATTTTTATTCTTTACTTTCTAGCATTATTATGCGACACTTAAACTACATTTGATTTTTAAATTCCTAAGTACAATTTACAATCAAGTTTCAATTTATATTACATTTTTTATTAGAATTAATTAGTATTTTTGCCGCCCTTAAAAGACTGCCGCCCTAGGCAGCTGCCTTTCTTGCCTAATGGATAAATCGGCCCTGATAATAGCATAATCTAATACTTCATAGTTTTAAAAATAAATAATTTATTTATTTAATACTAACGGTTTAACACCATTACCAGAATACATAATTAACATTAAATGACAATATGAATCAAAATATTACAATAAATGTTATATAACAATATAACCAAGACTAAACCGAATCGAAATATGCCATTAGCTCTTTTTTAAAATTACTTGCACTCCCGTGAAAAAAGTCTAATAATTCTTTGTGTTGCACAAAAACAGTATTTGCAAGACGACGCAATCTAGACATGGCTGAATGCTGACCGAACGTAGACCTGTGAAAACTCTCGAAGAAAATTGGATTTTCTCTCAGACGTTTCACAGGTACATGAAAGAAGAATAATTCAAGTAACTCCGGACAACTGACAACATTATTTAGCAATCTGTATATGAACATTAAATCTGAGACAGACCTCCTTTCAGACAGCTTCATCAACCCAAAATACTTCAGAAGCATTTCATAAACTTCGGAGGAGTACTGGATGCGACTTCTAAAACACAAAACTTTAACAAACCTACGCTGGATCCTCTCCAGCCTGACAACTCGCGAAAAATACGACTGACACCAAATCACCGAACATCAGTAGTCAAGAATTGATCGCACAAATGATGAATACTAGGTGGTCAGAGCACGGATGTCGCTAAACTCAGAAGTCGACCTGCTGATAAATCCCAGCATCTTATTTGCTCTCCAGACAATCGAGTCCAAGTGATGATGGAATGACAGAGCAGGATCAAGAATAACACCAATCACCAAGGTCTTTGTACTCATAAACATTATCAAGAATCACACCGTTGATCGAGTAGGAAAAGCACACATTACATCTCTTTCTTGTAAATTTCATAGCTTTGCACTTTTTAACATTCAGTTTGGGACCACTAAGGTCACATCAATCTTGTAATCTTACAAGATCACTCTGGATAAGTTCAGAATCTCTGTCGGAACAAATCAGACGAAATAATTTTAAATCATCGGCAAATAACAAAAATTCGCAAAATCTTATCACAGAATCCACATCATTAATGTAGAGTAAGAAGCGAATAGGGCCTAGATGAGATCCCTGACCAACTCCAGATGTAACACGAAATCTGCGGGAAGCATAACCATTTATAACAATAGAACAAATTTTTAAAAATGGTTCCTAAATTTTTCGTAAAATTGTGAATTTACCTAACCTAATCTTTAGAATTTAAACTTTAAATAAAGAATACTAGGAATAAAAGTAAGTTTTAATACGAAAAATATCATTGGGGTACAATATTAAAGATTTAAATTCTTTGAACATTTAACTTTTTAAAAAGTGTCTGGTTTATTATAATTTTTGTGTTATTTCTATTGTCATATTAAATTTTATTATTCTAAAAATACTTACCAAGTATAAATTTAAAAATTTACTTGAATACAAGAGCCCTTTTCCAGTGGCGGAGCTAGACAGGGCGATGCGATGGAGGCAATTCGTCGACCCGATATTATTTTGTCGTATATTCGAAAAATCGAGTTTTTGGAAATCGATGTTAAAGATTGAAACGCAATAAAAAAAAATTGGCTCGAAAAACTAGTTTCGATTTTCTGGTCACTTATAGTTCATTTCATTGCGGTTTTTTTGGTACTAAGATATAGAGCTTGTTATAAATAAATTTTGGATTTTAAGGGGTTTTTGTTTAAAAGTATCTTGTCGTATACGCAATTTTTAACGAAATTTTAATCATGCATAGCACCTTCATAGCACATACGACAAAATCATATCAATAAAATGCCTAATTAATAGAGAAAACTTAAAAATAATGAAATTAATTAAATAAACAAATTATATTCTATATTATATTAACAAAAAATAACAAAATTAAAATTTTTGGAAATAAAAATTTTTGATTTTGATTTAAAAAAAATATAAGTATAATACACTAAAATTATGTGTTTCCACTATCTTCCATATTAATTATTTTAATAAACTGTTGTAATATTCAATCAATTTTAGGTATAAAAATATAGAGACTTATAATATCCCTTTTTTTCCCACAGGTATTTTTTTCTATTTAATATTTTTATCGGAAAACATAACGAAAGCGATGCTTTCCGAGTGTCCACCCGGCAGCTAAAACGAAGCATTCCTAGTCAGCTCACAAATCGACTAATAATGTAAAATCAACCATTAATGTGTTTTTATTAATGGTCGATTCTGTTACTTCTGCAAGTCAATTCATTTATATTATAAAAAATTCTATTATAAAAATTTGTCCGGCGTGGGATTCGAACTGGCGATCGCCAAACGATTTAATTATGATTCAATCGCTTATTACACTTCGCCATAAAATTTATTTGGGTTCCTGACGTCTTAAAATTGATTGTAAAACGATCATCTTGGTAATATTTAATAATTTTAACTTAACATATTGGAACCGTATTCACCAAATATGAACACATACGACACAATAACAATGTGATGTACACATACGACAAAATAATTGAGAATAATTTTATTACACAATTTTACACTGATTTTATGTCGTATATCCAAAAATTTGGCGTTTGCGGCAGTATAATGATGAGGCTACCGCATTTTGTGGCGTATACGACAAAATTGATACTCAATATCTCGGAAACTATACAACTTAGGGTCATTTTGAAAATTCAAATCGATAGAGTAAAAAAAATGAAACAAGATACATAGCTATCTTAACTCATTTTTTTTTGATTTTGTGCTGTACGACAGTATAATTCCGGGTCGACGAATTAAGCCCCACTTCAGAACTCAAAAAACATCAATTATTAGACCAAAAATATTCTGATTTGTTAAAAGCTTCAAAAACAATTTCGAGAATTTAAAAATATTTTGTGTTTTTTCAAATTCGAATTTTAAATGATGACCTTAAAATAAAAATACGTTATTGTATTTTAAATGTTAACATAAGACCACATCGTCGTTCAAATACGTTAACTAGCTAACTCCATTTGACACAATTTTACAGGAGAGCATTAAAAACAGTCCATAAAAATCTTATCACTTAATATAAATGAAAATTCATGTTATTATGATAGAAATGAACAAATGCGCTTTTAGAAAACAAAACGATCATAATTTATATTACGTCATTAGAATTTTATTGACTGTTTTAATTCCCTTCTTTAAAATTATGCCAAATGGAGTTAGCTAGTTAACATATTTCAACGACGACATTTTGTACTTCGAAGAATTAAAATCAGAATTTCCGTAACCGCCTAATCATGGCTGCAATAAAGTCAGGTAAATATCAGCTTATTGCCATTTTACAAAATCCAGAAATTATTTTAATCCCCAAAAGGGTGATTTTAGGTCTCTATTACAGAGTGTAGGTTTGAAAACGATTTAGCTTAAATTTTTTACGAACTACAAAATATATCGAAAAACTGTAAAAGAAGCGTTTCTATATAAGAAAGGAGAATAGCTATTTACAGTCGTGCTGCAGAAAGTTTAACATTGCGGTTGAGTAAGCGATATACTCGCTAATCGCTCGTTCTGATAGCTTACGAAATGTATTGTATTTCTGAGCGAGTCACTGTATTTAGCTTTACGTTCAAGACAGGTTCTTTCTAAAAAAAACATAAGTTATGCTTTAAAAAGTAACGTTTAAATATAAAGGTTGATAGAAATGAGACGCAACATAACGGAAGTAAATAATACTCTTATCTATTAACTTGTGATGCAAAATTGCACGTGCACTTCAGTAGGCAGTGAAAACGCAGACAGAGTAGCAGTGTATTATAAAAAACGTAAACAACCGCCGTTTTTTACTATTTATAGTCTTGCAAGTGTGCGCCTTATCGCTTATCAACAACCGCCGTAGCCAGGAAAGGTGGTCACGATTCGAGTTAATTATAAGGGTATTGCATTACTTGATTGTATGAGTGCGAAAAGGTACTAAGAGTGCGGAAAAGTACTAAAAGCGAAGCATTCTCACTACATACAATAATTATAACCCACTATGTACGCCACCATTGCTGCTTATGTGCAAGAATTTTCCAAACACCGCTGCAAAGTATCATTTTCGAGCGATAAAAACTACCTGATATGCTATCCTTTCTATATCAGAAAATTCTATCTCAGAAAACTATCTCTTCAGCCCCCCCCCCCAAAACCCCAAAATTTATGCACTCGCCCCTGCACTCGCCCCTGTATTACAAAAGACTCTAGCAAATCCCGCCAATCGTTCTGGTGGAACAATTGAATTTGGAAAACCTTAGCTTAGCCGAATTTGCTGTTAGCTACGACCACACTACACGGCTTCAGAATGATGATGAAGAAAGAGTTGCAACGAGTCATAGCTCAAGTTTTAGCGATGGGAAATGTCGAAGATTTGGGTAATGACAGATGCTTGCCACCACCCGATGATCTTGTCGGTGCAATGATCGACGGCTGCGATCCCGACTTAGTGGACATTGATATCCAAGATACCGGTTTTGAGGATGAGAAGGAGCATAATATCTCAGAAGAAGACTTTCTTCAGATTGTCAGCAGTATGAATATGGAACAGAAGCGTTTATTCGACACAATCACTGCCCGTATTCGTTAAGAAGTGTATGCCAACGATCAAGGCTTTGACGCTTTGAAGCTCTTCATTACTGGCGGTGCTGGTTGCGGCAAGACCTTTTTGCTTAAAACTATTGTACACCAAATCAAGATATGTTATGCTCCGACAGTGGATCAGTTGATGAGAGCTTCATTCGTTGAGGTGACTGCCTTCACGGGTGTCGCAGCCCGATTAGTTAACGGGCGAACACTTGTAATGTCAAAACGTAAACTCAAATTTCCCACCGAATCCCTACCTTCGAAACCCTACTCTAACCTCCTAAGCGCTATAGTCCATTCGTTTTAAGATTAATCTTGAATTCGGAACTAAAAATATTAACCCTGAAATGTGATTGGTTGATATTTCAAAATGAATTTGCAAGTTCACACCACTACAATCGTTTGAGATTTGACGTTTATAAATATGTTTTCGTAAAATTTTGTAACGAATCTTTAATATTGCTAGCGGATATATTGCTGTTTGAACCAGAAATACGTTAAAATCTAATTGTTATTCTAATAACATTTTGGTTTTGTTAAAAACCACATTTGTGTAATAATTCTAACCTTAATTTGTTTTAGAAATTTAAGTTTTTTAAATTAAATTATGGATCAACCAGGAACTAGTAATCAGGAATTTTATAATTTTGAACAAGAATTTTTCACCGTCGGAAGTCAAGAATCAAATCAAACCGAATCGAGTTGTTCAAATGAAGCTAACGATAATTGGAGTTTTCGGGATGTCATTAAAAATCATCACGGTAAAATTATACATAGTGGACAGAAGATAATGATGTATAACATTTTAGGGATGTTTTATCCTTAGTTATTGAACTACATTTTATTGGGTAGTTTATTTTATTTCTAAAAGTCTTGTTAAATTTACAAAATGTAATTACTTATATAGTAATTGTTATCGGATTATTAGGATAATCCGATTATGAAATACGGCTTAATTTGATGGTGAATTTGTGTCACCACATTACCCCCTTCCTAGTGAGATTGCGTGATCGAATGATGTAAATGGTCGAGTTGTTTTTCGAGGTCGGTTAACAATTGCTGTCGAGTTAACGGTGGAATTCATATTTAGATTGCGGTCGGGTTAACGGTCGCTGTCGGGTTAACGGTCGCTGTCGGGTTAACGGTTGCTGTCGGGTTAACGGTCGCTTGTCGGGTTAACGGTCGCTGTCGTGTTAACGGTCGCTGTCGTGTTAACGGTAGCTGTCGGATTAACGGTTGCTGTCGGGTTAACGGTTGCTGTCGGGTTAACGGTTGCGGTTGGGTTAACGCTTGAATTCAAGTTAACGGTTGCAGTCGTGTGCATAGTAGATCCTAGTCGTCTTCTCATTACCACCGGTTGTACTGTCAATGGTCACTTTTGGTACATTGTGTTCGTTCTGAAATCGTCATCTTTAGGTTTGGGGTTAATTCGTCTTTGTTCGTATTTGTTTGTTATTGTTCTTTGTCGGGGTCACCATTTTAGGGATGTTTTATCCTTAGTTATTGAACTACATTTTATTGGGTAGTTTATTTTATTTCTAAAAGTCTTGTTAAATTTACAAAATGTAATTACTTATATAGTAATTGTTATCGGATTATTAGGATAATCCGATTATGAAATACGGCTTAATTTGATGGTGAATTTGTGTCACCACAACATTTATATAAAGTATCGTAATGCAGGACACATCAGAACAGGTAGTGTAACTTCAGCTGCTAACGATTTGGGAATTTCAGTTCAGTCGATGTGGAACACTGTTCTCGAGATGGAGAAAAGAGGCACTTTCGCATCACCAACAAAAAAAAGAGAACGTAAGAGCACTTATGACAAATTAAACGACTTTCAGAAATCAACATTACGTAGAATAGTTCATCAATTTTTTCTTGCGAATGATGTACCTACCGTCGATAAAATCCTCGATGTAAGTATTTCTTTAGTGTGGTATTTTAAAATATTAATTTTATTTATTAGAAAGTGCAAAATAATGAAGTGCTTCCTACCATGCAACGAACTACGTTATACAAAACACTGACAGCATTAAATTTTGTTTGGGAAAAGAGATCACGAAACCATTTATTAACAGAGAAAGCAGAACTGATCATATGGCGGCGTAAGTATTTAAACAGTGTTAGAAATTTTAGAATACAAGGGCGTCCAATATACTATCTTGATGAAACTTGGGTGAATGCTGGTCACACTACGGCTAAAGTATGGAAGGACAAATCTATAACAAGTGCAGGTGAAGCTTTCAACAAAGGTCTCTCGGTAATAGTATACACTAATTTTTGTGATTATCAATTACTAAATTATAAATATATTTTAGACAGGATTACAAAACCCCTCAGGTAAAGGTAAGCGATTGATTATTCTTCATATAGGAAACGAGGCAGGATTTGTGGAAAATGGATTATTATGTTTTGAATCGAAAAACACTAGCGACTGTCATGAAGAGATGAATTCAACTGTATTTGAAGAATGGATGGTAAGAATTTTACCTCTTTTGGAACCTAATTGTGTTATAGTAATGGACAACGCTTCATATCATTCGAGAAGAAAGGACAAGAGACCACTTAAAAGTTGGACCAAGTCGCAAATGATGGAATGGCTTGATGCACAAGGAATTCCAGCAGAACGGACAGAATTAAATGTAGAACTTTTCGGTAAATCTTATTCTTATATATCTTAATAATAAATTTGGTAATACATAACTGTGCTCATCATCAGGTTTATTAAAATTCAAAAAAAAAATCATTTGCATGTTTTAGACTGTGTTTACATCAATAAAATTATAAATCTTTCAACAATTATTAATTATTGATATAAACATAACAAACACGGTATTTAAATATACCTTGTTATTGGAATGGGGATCATTCAACTTAATCGGTGGGAAACTGAAAGGTAAGTTTTACTTTGATTTAGTTTTACTTTGAGTTTTACTTTGCCCACTTATACGTAGAAAAAATACGTGATCTTGGAGAATTTTTTTTCAGGAACCAGAAAACTTTTTTAGGGGTATTTTGGTATACATAAAAAATATAAAGTTTTTACGTAAATAATATATTTTTTTAAGTAAAATATATTTGCAAACAAAAAAGTTATGGTCATTCTCCCGAATGGCTTTTCGAAAATCATGTTTTGCGATGACCTCTGCTGCTCGAAGCTGGATCATCTGAAATTGAAAATTTAAAAAAATTTATACAATATATTAAATTATTTAGTCCTTGAACGAACAGTTTTTCAAAATATCAACTTAGTACAAAATGGCACACGTTCAAAGTAAAAATTTCAATTTTTGATGAAAATATGGCTTCTTTATCGCTAATAAAAGCAAAACTATACATCAAAAAAAAAATTACTTCGTTCAAGGACTAGTTTCTTATATCTAAAATAACCCTACCAAATTTGAAACAAATCGATGCAATAGTTTTCAATATATCGTGGTCACCGATGTTGAAAATGTTATTTCGAGATAAACGCGTTTATAGTTTCAAGATAACTTTACTCTAAAATTAAACATTAATTTGCAACTTACTTCGAGTCATCTATTCCAGGCTCATATTGAAAATTTTTAGATGAGATTGTAGCCTTCAAAATGTCGATTTGACGCTCTATGCGAACCATTCTTTCTTCTCGAATGGTTTGCTGCGTTCAGCGGTCTGCCATCTGAAAGCAGAGTAAATCCTCCAATTGCACGTATCGATGTGCGTTTGGGCCATTTTATATCCCCAAGGCGGTAAAAATGTTTAAAAATGCTCTCGAACCTTCGTTAAAAATACAGGCGGAAATGTTGGCAGCAAGTTCCACAGTTTTAAATTCACTTGGGATAATTTTATGGGTAATTTTCCATATCACTTGATTATAACTCTCATTATTTTTTTGATTAAAACCTTCAATGCATCTTTCTAATAATTCCTCCTTGTTTAGGTCTTCATAAATTGGTTTTACATACGTAGCAGTCAACACATCAGAGGGTAATTTTTTGTAAATGAATGTCGAACCGCACCGCAAATTTACACAATAATTGTTTTTAAATAAAAATTACACTAACTAAAAACTAAATTAAATTGGTCAAACGTCCTACTGCATAAAAAGTTTATAAATGAAATTAAAAAAACACACAAAAAGGACACATTAAGCTCCAAAAAAAATAATTGTCCTGCCGCACATAAAATTCACAAATTATAATTTAAAAAAACACAAATCACTAAAAATTTAAATCGTAGTATATACAAGTATCAACAAGTGGAAACACGAAATTATACTAAACCAAAATTTCACATAATTCATTGAAACCTATAAGTAATAAAATTTCTGAAAATAGTTGGTCACTGAAATCATTTCCAGATGCTGTAAATCCTACAATGGGACCCGGTATTGCTTTGAGCGGTGCGTGAGTTAAGTAGTTCACCCAAAAATTATTTAAAAAAATACAAATTTGGATGATTAACAATTTATTCAGAAAAACCTGCAGCGATTCTAGCTTACAAAGTTAAATTTCTTCTCCTACAATATTTCCAGCAGTAGTATATATTATAAAAAAGTGCTTATTATGAATTTACTTATTTTACAAAATATTCGTTTACAATTATTAGAATTGAAACTATGAGAAAATGTTGTTCTCAAGCTTCGAATGATTTTACATGATATAACAAATATTAGTTTACATATATTTATCAGAATTAAAACTATGGGAAATGTTCTGAAGGTTTGAATGGTTTCATATAACACGTGCTTTGAACTATCATTACAGTTTCTTCAATTTCATTACTTCTTAGGTACTTAAAACTTTGAGGGAATATTTTTTAAATGTTTTACTTGCAGAAACTGAAATAAAAAAAATCGTTTTTTTTAAATCTGCAAGTGGGCCAGACCCCTTAAGTTGGGCATAAGTTAAGGGCTATGTTGCTGCCAATAATAAAACTTGTAAATTTGGTGATATGAAAGTCTTGTTTCAGGATGGTTTGAAAGCATTTACACCAGAGAGATGGGCACAGTGTGTTAAGCATGTTATAAATGAAGAAAACTTTAGATATCCAGTGGACGATCGAGTAAAAGCAATGCAATTGGAATTTCAAGTAAACACAGGTTTTTCTTCTGATGAAGAACGCATGCCAGATTAAATCCTGAATTTATTTGAAAATGTTTATTGTTGAACATCAACAGGAAAGTTTTTTAATAGTGTTGATAATATGAACTTTAATTTATTGTTTTTAAGGGAAATACTGCAGTCAAAGAAGCAGACTGGATGATAATATAGTATAAAAGCCATTTAATTGGAATTTCAAGTTAATACAACTTTTCTAATTTTCTAAAATTGGTCTTATGTAATATTATGTAAAAATCTTGCTTACTTTTATGATGTAAAGTTGTATGTAATGATGAAGATGTAATTAAATAGTTCCTAAATAATTTTTTGTTCATTGAAATTATATCAAGTTAATATTTAACGTAAACCCCCTTGTAGGTATGCAACCAAGCATACCGCAATCAAAGTAATTATCTCTCTCATTTATGCTTGTAAATCTTCCTATGTAAATCCGACTTGCGTAGAAAGTGACATCTAAGACTAATCCTAACCCAAATCGACTATATAATGATGGTGGTCACCACACGCGAAATGCAGTATCGTCTAAAATGCTAGGACCCCCACGTGCGTCGTAACCTATATCTCGAAGATATTACCCCCCACGTCGTAGTATTTCCTTCGTAATGATGAATGAACTTTAGCAGTAGCAAATTGAGTCAGGAGAAACGTAAAGCAAACACATATAAAACACAGAGCAGTTTAAATAGTTATAATTTGTAAATCATTGTCGTATAATTTCAGTTTACACATTGTGGTTAGCTTTTGTCATTTTGTTTGTCATTTCAATATTCATAGTTGTGATCGGGCAAACTACATATACGTCATATTCATATGTGGTCAAAATACATAATTCGTTATTAATCAAATATACAGGGCAAGTCAGCGCATGAATCAACTGGCACCTTTAGTATCATCATGTACTGGATAAACATAACAATTCAATCCCCAAATATAAAAGCAAATCACACGAGTCTCGAGAGTGACTTACTCAAAATGGCCTCCGCACAAAAATAACCCAAACTTTAATCTCATTCATAGAATCTAGGAGTACTTGCAGTTTTCATGTTATCAGTATTGAGCTTTTCAGTTAGTCATAGGTGATAATTATCTACCATATGTGGTTCTAACATTAGCCTGTGAGCACGCCTGCACATAAGTTCTTGTGATGATTAAAGTTTATAAATTTTAATACACATGTTCATTTAATTCGATTGCTCGAAACTCGTACCTTTTGAATTTAATTATATTACAATAATATTTACCTCTAGATTTGCCGAACCACAATAATTAAAATAATATAACACAATAGTACAACAAATAAATTTAGGTCGCGTGTAAACACGTTTCGTCTGCTTGACTACCCCAATCTAACCGGTCGCCATTAAGGGTCCCTTCCTCCCCGTTGTAGCCCTTCTTCTCCCACTTCTTTTGGTGGTGTCTCAAGTCACGTCCTTTCGTTTGATAGTTGGCAATGTTTTACGTTCAGCACTTCCAATGTAATGTATGTGTATTTGACAGTATGTTTTAATCATTTAAATCGTTCATTAAGCGCCAAATATAAATTACGTAAATATCATTACACACTTCATAGTGCTTTTTCTCTAGGAATAGAGAAAGGAAAAGCGACAGTTTACAGACAACTGACCGAGGCACGCTTGGAAGATGCAATGCCGTTGAACTGAACCCGTGTTCCATTGAATGTGTGTTCCACATCGGCTGACTGGATCACGAAGCGGTTTAAAACATATATTACTTTCTCTATACATTTTGACAAAATATACTCCAAAAATAGTGAAATAAAATAAAAATTAAAAATTTTAAAAACCCCTGACTGTAAAAAAATTCTAAAATAATTAATAATAAAAGCACCTTACTTTAAAAACTACTGTTCCCTTTAAAAAAAAAAAATAATTTTTTCTGGTTCACAGAATTACACCCACGAATTGGGCTTTGATTTTTTTTCTATTAGAAAGAGGACAATTTTCTGAGCATTTTTAGACCGCACTTCGATGAGGATTATCCAGTAGTTTTCGAGAAAACGGCATTTGAAAATCAAATTTTTACATGCATTTTACATAGCGAATTGATCCGCTCCCGTGTTTTACTGACGGTGCGTGCGTTCTGATATACTCCTAATGGTGGGCGGAGCACTTGTATTCAGTTGTTGTTGACCACCGGTCGGGAGCACATCGACCGTTGCTAACGAGTTTCACACCTTACGAGTTTCACCCCTTTCGAGTTGCACCTTTGGCGAGGTGGAGCGACCTAGAGGGATGTTTTTAGCGAGTCAGCGTTCGTCAAAACGGCGCGTAGCGCCCGGAGCGGAGCGTCAGTTTTGACGAACGCAACCAAGGCACTCGAGATTCTAACCTAAAAACGAGTTCTGCGTTTATTTTTTTAATTATTGCATAATGTTGCGTAATACACCCGATGTACATCGGACAATGTCACAATCGCGTCTGACTGCCACCACCAAGACTATATCAGAACGCACGCACCGTCAATAGAACTTTTATGTTAATGAATTTCCCTATCTAAAATGCATGTAAAATTTTGATTTTCAAAAGCCGTTTTCTCGAAAACTAATGGATAATCCGCAAAATTTCTTTTTTTATTATACACAGAAAATTGTCCTCTTTCCAATAGTGTAGGTGTCGAGGCTCAATTCTTGGGTGTAATTCCCTGACAGATCCCCAAAATTTAAACATTAATTTTGAAGTCAGGGGAAAGGGAGATTTGTTTCACTTACGAAACCTGTTTATACATTCCATATTAAAAATTCTCCGTTTCCCCTGACTTCAAAATTAATGTTTAAATTTTGTAGCGGGGGGGAGATGATAAGTTAACTTTTCGAGTAAAGTGTCTGAGAATTTGTTGTTGAATGAAGAAGAAAAAATTATTTTTTTCTTTTTAAAGGGAACAGTAGTTTTTAAAGTAAGGTGCTTTTATTATTAATTATTTTAGAATTTTTTTACAGTCAGGGGTTTTTAAAATTTTTAATTTTTATTTTTTAACAGTAAGATTTTCAATATTTTTAACTTAACAAGATTATGATAATATTTCACTTTGATAAGATGTTCTGGAAGTTTCATAAAATGCTGAAATTCGAAAATTGTAAAAAATGACTGGTAAACCGTTTTACCAGAGAACGTTCCGGACCAAATAAGTCGTGAATGTTCTCTCTGGTATAACAGGCATACCAGTAAATATATTTGTCGTTTTGACGAGTTATCTTACTGTGGAGGGGAAAAATTTAAAACGAAAGTTTTATGTAAAGTAATTTTTAATGACTATTTTATATAACAAAAAAAACATAAAATAAAAACATTACAAAAAAATTGTTACAAAAATTAATTAACTTCAAAAGTTGATGTGAGATTTTGCCGGACCCATTTTAGCTCACACGTAATTAATGGACTCCCCCTGTTGTGATAAAAAAAATCATAATATGTGATATGTGATAATAGGTGATGAATAAGTATAGAAAATATAAAAAAAAATTGTAACCACGTATTAAATTATTTTTTGAAAACTCCAATTCAGCCATGTTATAAATAATTTTTCTATTATACCTAGAATATGACATAATTGCAACTTACGAAATTTACGAAAAAAAATTTTAAATTATTATAAAAATTGTGAAATATTGTAACATGACAAAATGCGTTTTGACATTTACAATTCTTTTGCAAGCTGCACGACTGAAACGCCACTGTGTTTTTTTGTGTTTGTGGTTGGTAACTCATTGGAGTTATCAATAGGAACGCCATTACACGGTAGATCTCTTCGAAGATTTGCGGGTAATCGTTTGAGTTCATTTTTAATTTCGTTATGTATTTGTTATAATTTAGTTTTGCCGTATAACGGCACCCAGGTTACGGGTTGAAAATTTTAATTTTAATTTTTCGTACTTTTGGTTTACATCGCCATATGCAAGTTTTATGCGTCGTAAATGAAGTTTGTTCATGTTGGGATGCAACATGTGATTTCAACAATTTTTGTTATAATGGTTTTACGATGCCGATTTAATATCAACTGTTAGAAGATTTGGGATGCACGGAATTATTTATATTTTTGAATTGGTCTGAAGAATGGGTTGACTTTATGATTGTAAATTTTCGATTCGCTATGGTTGGTTTTTATTCACAAGATGCGTTGCCTTGTGACCGTGTTTGCACCTGGTGAATTTGCAATTTTTGTTGGAGCGCCTTACTTCAAGGATTCTTGTTTTGCCATCTTTTTAATTCTGGATATGGATTTGGTTACACCCAAACTTCGAACAGCTGTTTATTTTATGAAGATGCGATAGTGAGATTAATTTGAATTTGCAATCACACTTTCTCGTTGATGAGTCTTGGAAATGGCAAGCATGTTGATTTTTTAATAAGTATTTTGTGTTTATGTTTAATATGTTTAATATGTTTAATATTACAACTACGGGACGAGTCCCAAATGTTGATAACCAAAATATACAAAATTCGAAGTATACAAACAAAAAAAAACTCAATATAAACAGAGAAAAAGAAAGAGAGCACTTTATACGTGATACATAATATGGGCAGGTACAGAATCATTGTAAAGTTCTTAAAAAAAAACAAAATGAAACTTTAAAATGGTTTCAATATCACTTTACTCTTATATAATATAATATCCTCAACAATCGAGTACCGTTCCTCTGAATTGCCTGATACCGCAGTGAAAATCAAATTCATGGTAATATTTATTGAATAAAGTCATCATGGCACTGAGCGGTTCATTCATGCCATATGTTGTGCGATGCCACGGTACATAAAACAAACGAAGTTCTCTAGTAAGTTTTACTTGCATATCCACGGATAGCAAATTCAAAATATTCGGGCATACTATGTTCCCTATCAATAAATTTGAGATAAACCGAACACGATGCTTATCCCGTCTTATACTGAGCGGCTCAAGTCCAAACCTCACACATCTACTCATATAACCATTATTAACACTATCTAACTTCCATGCCATACACCTTGTAAATCTCTTCTGTACCCGTTCAATTCGCGATGAGTGAACCTCATAATAAGGGCACCACACCTGAGAAGCATATTCCAACACCGATCGTACGTATGCGTTATAAAGCCGAACAAGGGCAACAGGATCACGGAATTCCCTGCAAATACGCTTAATGAAACCCATGAGCCTGCTTGGTGACTATCAAATTTACATGCTGTGAGAATTCTAGAGAAGAAACAAACGTAACTCCCAAGTCAATTTTTTCAAATACTCTCACCAACTTCCAGTCGTCAATGAAATACTCCTCAACAAAAGGAAAGTGCTTGCGGTGGAACGACATAATGTTACATTTTTGTTCGTTCAAAAATAATTTATTATCACTACACCACCGATAAACCATATCCAGATCGCGCTGGATCAACGCAGTATCTGATAAAGACTTCACTATAGCATATACATATTTTAAGATCATCTGCAAAAAGCAATAATGAGCAAAATTTAATCAAGAAGGTCAAATCATTCACGAATATTAAAAAAAGCAATGGGCCAAGATGACTTTTCTGCGGTACGCCTGATAGCACATCAATGATTTCAGAGCGTATTCCTCCTATTTCAATGTATTGGGTCCTGCCACTGAGGTAGGATTCCAACCAATTTGTCAAGCGGCCAGATAGACCCGCGCTTCTCAATTTAGATAATAAGATATCGTGTTGTACCGAATCAAAAGCCTTGCGAAAATCCGTATATATTACATCTACTTGTTCACCTGATTCAATAGCATGAGAAACAAAATTAGTGAAACATATCAGATTAGTTACGGTTGACTTACGAGCCATAAAACCATGCTGGGCATCATCGATGAAAGCCAAAGCATTAAATTTCAATTGATTCGCTACTATGCTCTCAAAAATCTTGGGAATTACAGACAGGATCGAGATCCCACGATAATTCTCAACTAATTCCCTCTTCTCATGTTTAGGGATAGGTATTATGCTAGAAACTTTCCATTGTGATGGGAATATTCCCGTTTGAATTGACTGATTAAATAACAAGACAAGAGGCAAGGCCAATTGCAGTCCAAACCTTTGAACAAAATTGGTCGGAATTCCATCAGGACCACAGCCACGCTTAGCACTTCGTATGGCTTCAAGAACGCTTCCCTCATCCACGAATACAGAATCAATAATATACCCATCGTTAACATAATTACATTTTGGTAACTCTGCTGACATATGTTTAACATAAACAGATGCAAAAAAGGAACGAAAGAAACCGACTATCTCGCTTATATCAGATGAGGAACCCCCGTTATAGTACATCTTCGACGGCATACCCACAGTTTTCCGCTTCTCATTTACGTATGACCACAACATTTTTGGATTTAACTTCAAATTATTTTGCACGTCGAGTAAGTGAATATCGTAGGCAATCGAGTGAAGGGCTTTGAAATTACTTCTCAGATATGAGTAATATTCATAATCAGTTGCGGACTTAGATCGAGTATAAGCTCTATAAGCCTTTTGCTTTTGTTTATGTAGATGTATAAGGCGTGCATCAATCCAGGATACTTTAAATTACTTTTCTTACACTTGATCTTTTTGGCGTAACGTTCCAAGCCTACGTAAATACGTTCATAAAACCTAGAGACATTTGTATCTACATCCGTATCATCCAAAACATACGACCAATTAATGGAAGACAAATAAATAGAAAATTCATTATAGTCAATAGATTTGAAATTAAATTTAACTTTGTTTTCACCGCGATTTGTAAGGCTGGAAAAACTAGTGTTATCATCAGAAAGGAACGATACACCTACAGGACAATGATTCCTATCCCTTATATGCAGTATACTCTCTGGGCTAAAAACAGAAAACAATTGTGAATTATCTACATATACAAGATCTAGTAATTTATCAAATGTATTATAAATAAAGTTAACTTGCGACAAACCACATGAATTGATACCATCAATAAATACCGTTTCTGTACGTGAATTCTTATTAATCGGAATGAGCACGCAAGAACCATCTATCAAATCTTCTTCTTGAATACCAGCATTACACCACTGAAGATGCGGTAGATTGAAATCACCCATCACTGTCCAATGTGTATTTCCATTTTCGTACTCAGACATGAGATTCTCTATAACAAGTACAACTCTTTCGTACACATCAACAGTACTAGCAGGAGGAATATAAATTATTATCACCATCAAATACCAGCTGTGATTTCCAACTCGCACACAAAGGAGTTCTAATGTGTTTGCTTCATTTATTAACACTTGTTGGCTTGATACTATGGAAGAAACTCCAATAATTACACCTCCTCCACTAACCTTATATGAATTGTTAGAATTACGATCTACTCGATACACGTTATAAAAAGGTGGAAACAATTCTTGATTGTTTACTGTTTCATCTAATTTACTCTCAGTAAAGCAGAATATTTCATAGTTATTGACTAATGCAAATTCTATACATTCCCTAGCCTTTGAACGCAATCCGTTCACATTTTGATAATAAATATTGACACCGGCTTTATAATTTTTTGCTTCTACCATTTTAGCATTTATAAAAGTTTTATTTGCATTTATTAATTTGACTATCATTTGTATTATTTATACGAGTAATATCATAAGTTTCACCATATTGTTCACTTATCAAACTGCACGCAATTGCTGAGTTCCCTGTGAGTTCATTGGTAAAAAATAAATTAAAAACAAGTTTATAAAAAAAAAACTTTATATTATGAAGACCAATGAAAATACATTCTTCTATGTGTGCTCTTCCTTGGAAATGGTTAGAGTACCTATAAGTTTTTTGTAACATAATTTTCTTTTCAAACTTTAAAGCTTTGGTGGTGCCTTTCATATTACATACTTCCCTATAAGTAAGAAAAATGCATAGTAGATGTCAATCTCAACGAAAGTTAGACCAACACGAATTTCCAACAGCCAAAGCTGCTATGAATATGGGTCAAGATCTTTTCAATTTTATCACAAACAATATAATACGTAAAGCACCACCAAAACTTTAAAGTTTGAAAAGAAAATTATGTTACAAAAAACTTATAGGTACTCTAACCATTTCCAAGCAAGAGCACACATAGAAGAATGTATTTTCATTGGTCTTCATAATATAAAGTTTTTTTTTTATAAACTTGTTTTTAATTTATTTTTATTTTGTGCTTTTTAAGTTTTATAGCTACTATAGTAGTTTAATGTGTAATTGATTAAATTATATTATACAGCATACTTTTTCTTAAATCATTGCATGTTTTTCTAAAGTTTCTTATCTATATTTTACTTTTTTTAAAATCGATTTCAAAACTCACATATTTTTTTTATTTGAAATATATTACATTGGATTCCATTTTTCGAGCTATTAAAGAATAATTTCTTAATTTTAATACCTTTTTTCATAATAAGATTCTTTAAATAGCAAATGTGTTAGCCTGATACTTCAATAACTTGACACTTGAATTAAATTTTTATTTTGACATATTATGTTTACTTGATTTCGTAGTGAATAGATCTGTTTCAAAATTTGCACAGAAACTGTGCTAAATTTGCGGTGAATCAACGGATCGGTTTCAAAATTTGATAGATTAAAATGTCTAGAGCTACAAGTCGACGTTTAAAATTTCAGCTTGATTGGACGGCTAGAAGTTTGTTAAAAAGCAGCCGAAAGATTTTTACCTTCTATATATATGTATGCCCGGTATCTTGTGACTTCCGGTACGTAGTCGTGGCGACCTGACCTCCGGGTCTATCCGTTATCTTAGGTATATATATTTTGGTGCAAACTGTTGAGGGGAACATATATAATGTGTTTATCAAGAGAGGGGTAACATTTAAAAAAAATTTTTTTGCTATATATACACTTATATAGAAGATACAAAGTGACTTCCGCATATATATGGCCTTACGCGCTAACGCGTTCTTACTTCCAGCAGCGTTGCCGGATCTTGTATCCGTATCAAATATCAAGTGGTCAAGATAAGCGTTTATCTTTCTTGTTTTACTTCCAAAGCACTATAAACTATATAAAGAAATAACTATATTTATGAGAGTTGTTTAACTTCTATTACTCAGTATTAAAATTATAGAATCATTAGTTTGATGTTGCTGCAGGTATTTGGTATTTTTACCAAATTTAAAATTTATAAAATTTTGTAAAAACTGTTTCTGAATTATAATTTCCAGATGCTAACTTTTTAAATTTTTCTAAAACTGATTACAATAGAGAAGCTGGGACTTGCAAATTTAAAATTTTGCATTAATAGTAATTAAGAAGCAAATAAGCGTGCGCTACCCAGCTTCTACCATTGTTTCATTACCTACTTAATGATTATGTCGGATTTTTTTTCCGCAGAAAATAAATTATTTGTAGTTTAATGAATTATTAGCACAAATAAAAAGTTATTTATTTGAATTTCTTGTAATTGTCATATTTTTAATTTGTTTATGACTCAGACGTACGTTGCTCGGACTACTCAAAAATTTATTTTGCATACATGTCAAAAACCACTGACATAGTATCGTAGTACCTATATTATTTTGTTAATGCACAGGCAGATAAAGGAGAACAATAAGCCAAGCATGTTCAAAATTGTGTAGCAAAAGAAATACGTCAGGATTTGTTTTTTCGAAGGGTTTACCGCATGCACGATATCTCGAGAACCGTTTCCGACTCCGACGTACGTTGCTCGGACCACTCGATAATACGTTAATTAATTATTATTGAAGTAAGGCTACCCATTTTCCATCATTGTTTTGTTACCCAGGACCTTTTTTAATTTGTAAATTGGTTCCACGTCAAAACGCCGTTTCCAAAGACGCCGTTTCAAGAACGCCGTGGGAAAGACGCTGTCCCTAAAGATGCCGTTGCAATAACGCCGTGGAAAATACCTCGTCACAAAATGGCCGTTGCCCAATAATGCCGTATGGTATTACCGCCGTCACCTGATGGCCGTGCCCAATTACGCCATCTTAATAACGCCGTGAGCTAAAGGGACGCCTTTATACCCAGCTCAGGGCTTAATTCTAGATTAAGTTAGTATTATACAAGGGGGGGGGGGCAAAAGTAATCACTCGATGTTCTTTGGCTGTAATTTTTTTATAATGAAAAATTTTGGTTCTGCTTGTGAAATATGTTTATTTAATCCATTAGAATTTATTCCATCAAGCCGAGAAAATGATATTGGCCCAAGTGGCCGCCGCCAGAGTTGATAACCATGCGGGAACATTTTATGGCATTTTCCATCCCTCTTGCCAGAACTTCGGGCGACATGTTCTTGCATTCCTGGCAAATATTCTCTTTAAGAGCTTTAAAGGGATAAGGCTTGTTGAAGTAAACCTGCGACTTCAAAAAATCCCATAAAAAGAAGTCTGGAACGGTTAAATCGGGTGATTTGGCCGGCAGTGCAAATTATCAAAACGAGAGATTATCAACTCTGGCAGCGGCCACTTGGCCGATACCATTTTCACGACTAGATGGAATAAATTCTAATGGATTAAATAAACAAATTTCACAAACAGAACCAAAGTGTTTTATTATAAAAAAAATTACAGCAAAAGAAGATCGGGTGATTACTTTTGCCCCACCTTGTATAATACTTAATCTAGAATTAAGCCCTGAGCTAGGTATAAAGGCGTCCCTTTACCGTTTACCACCCTTTTAGTCGGGTAGCAACAATTTTTGCAGTTTTATCTACGTATCTGTTTTACACCTGTTTCTACCAACGAGGCTGTTAAAATATATTTTCGAGAGCCATACACTTGATACTTTAGAATAAACAATGGCGGGCTGGATTAAAACTCTTTGGGGGCTGGAGATGGCCCGCGGGCCGTACTTTGCCTATCCCTGATCTAGATTTTCTAATACAAATTCTGAATTGGGATCAAAATTAATTTCTGCTAATGATTTTCCCTTAAATTCTGCTGGATTACCATTTTCCATCTTGAGAAGTATTTTAGAAACCTGGAATCAACTGGAAGTCTAAAGGTATAATCAATGGAGTAAATAATTGGCAAAACAAATAATTATTTAAACTTACTCGTAAAATTCTTTATGAGTGTTTAGAGTTTTACCCATACGGGTAGGGGTATGAAAGATATTAGCAACAAGCGCAAATACTATTTCAAGCAAAGGGGGGGGGATTATTTGTAAGTACCGAAAAAGGGCGGTTGTTATTTTTTAATGATAAGAAATTTATAATAAATAATAAAAGATTTTACCACAGTATTGGAAAATATTTAAGATTATTATACTTTGGGTATATTATTTTGTGATAAGTTCAAACATTTTAGTTCTAAAAAGTGCGTGTGAATCTTTTAGATTTTCTAAAATACCGAAATGATTAATCTCGAGTTACAATATTTAAACCACGTATCAATTGATTACGTTGTTGAAAACTTACTAGTGCCTTTGCAAATCCGATTGAGACTTCTGCTTCTAAACCACTAATATTGTGATCCAAAAGATTTGCTGGACTTTTTTTTAACTATCGGCTTTTTACAGCCTAAAAAATTATAATCAGAATTATAATTACAATAAAAAGATTTCAGTTAGCAAGTATGTATATTATTTATTATTAAGGCGCCAAATTTTGAAATAGATTGAGACCTTCATGTAACGACGGTAAATTCCTTTTCATTTTTGATAACATTTATTTAGCTTTAAAAACTGAGTGTTTTGTAAAAATTAATCTCTTTTTGCGAATATTTATCACGAAATGAGTTAGTGCACCAGTACAATTTCGTAAAATCTAACAACAAAAAAGAACCAAGTCATCCTACATTTTTATGAGTTTTAATTTCAATGGAAAAATTAATGATATTAAAGAAATCATAATTATTAATATTAATATAATTAATCTTCTTTAAGGGCTAATCGAAGAATCTTACGCGATCTTGTATGCATTTTTATAATTTTTATTTATTGGAAGTCGAAGCGTTCACACCAATAAAACATAACTAATTATACTTACCTAGGTAGATCGTCTAATTATAGACGGTGTCGATCTGACAACACCGCGCTGATAAGAAAGATCCGAGTTCAACATATTAAAACGGTAACAATTGCGAAATATGGAGGCGCAACAAAGATAGAGAGAGTCGACTTAAATAATTATCAACGCGGAAGTCACATCGAACAGTCCACTGTGCAAATGAAATCGATGTCAGCGCCAGCGGTATACAGTGGAACTAAAATTATATATTGCAGACTTACAAGTTACGTTATGACTTCCAAGGTAAAATTTAAAATTACGCTCCTAGCGACATCTTGATTATTTTGCTATAAAATACATTGAAAAACGTTATGACTTCCATTTTTGGAAGTCGCAACGTTATATATGAAGTCACAACGTATCTTGTATATGTATTTTGGAAGTCACAAGATACACTTCACGAATATATCTATACAAATAGACATATATACGGTCATTCTTGAGCCCGTTGAATATATAAACGGTCATTGTAAAGCCAAAAATTACGTTGTGAAGCCCGGGTTCGGGCTCACCAACGTATCCAGGCGTATACCACAACTAATGGCTTAGATAAGTCAGTAGGAACTTGTTAAGCAGGTTTTCCGGTGGGCTCCATAAGGTACTGTTCCTATCGTCGATATATACAATTTAGTTCGGAAATCTACAATGTAGGGGGCGCTTTTTATCCATTGTATATACTGTATTTACTATGATTGCAATATGGCGTTAATGAGCCCTTTATTAGGCAACCCTGTAGGGCTTCACAACGTACTACTAACATATAAAATTTATATATTTTACATAGGCTTTACAAGTACCGATAATATATTTTTTCTTCAAACCGCGATACAGATCAACTTTATGTTATTCAATTAATATCAAGATTTAATTTCACTTTTGAGTCTAGACCTTAAATTCAGCTGATTTATTTAGAAAGTACTTAATTATTAATTTAATAATAATATAATAATAATGATATCATCATCATGCATTAAACATTTGTCTGTTGCGTTACTCTTGGTCTCCCCATAATAATAATGTAAGCTCTTGGAATATTTAAATAATTAAAAATTGTAGGAGTTATAAGAAATTAAATAAAAATCGCTATTCAAGCTTTCGGGACTTTAATCTTCCCTTTTTCAAGAAAAGTTTATTTTCGAACTTTCGAATAGTGATTTTTATTTAATTTCTTATAGCTCCTACGATTTTTAATTATTTAAAAAATAGTTTAAGAAATCTCCTTTTAAGTTGGCTGGGTTTTAGAGAGTGAACTGAAAATAAAACGTTCTAAAACCCCACCTTCTTTGAATATTTATTTTTCTAGCTATTTATTCTGTACCCCTTTACTTCAAATTAAACTTATAATAAATAGCTAAATTTTTAGATTACTTTATTTTTAGTGCACTCTGCATTTAAAGATTTAATATTTTAAACTATTTGTCCCACCCTATCCAAAAATTTAATTTCTGAAACAATTTCTTCAGCGGATGTTCACCAAAATAGAAAGTATAGTTGAAACTTACCTCACTTAAATAATTTTAAATATTATTTTATCTCATTTCTCCAAACAATTCGACAGCAACATGCACTTGGTAGAAATAAGAAATGCAAGATACTATCAAATAACTTTTATTTCAGTTCAAATAATTAAAAAAGAAAAATTTTAGAACATAATATCAAAATTAATACTTATCTAATATCTTATATCTAATATCTTAATTAATGTTTTCTTACAACTGTTATAAATAAGTATTATATTTGAGATATCAAATATTTTATTATTAAAATATTTTTATTTTAACATTATTTATAACAGTTGTAAACATATGCTTTTATTTTCACCCAATTTTTGTCTTTAAAAATTTTTTTCTGTGTGTTAATCAATCCCTCAACTTCACGTTTATTGGGGGGTCTTTTATATTTAATATGCTCTTTAAAGAAACTAGTCATAATTTGTTTTTGTTCTTCGGTCCACCTTACTCTTTGAATTTTTCTTTTTTTACTTTGTTTCATATGCTCAAGCTCTAGAACGATTAATAAATTAATATCAAATTAAATAAAATTTAACAAAAAAGCTAATTAAATAATATATGGAGTCATTAGAGGAAGAATCTAAATCTGACTGGTAGTTGCTAGTACTAGCAATTGGACTGTTAACTCGTGTTTTTTTGTTTTCTTGTGTCTTGCGTTTTCTTTTTCGAACTCATTTATTATCAGTGCCAGTTTTATCTAGAACGATTAATAAATATCAAATTAAATAAAATTTAACATAAAAAACTAATTAAATAGTAATATAAGATAGTTAACTCACCTTTACTTTTGATGGAATCATCAGAGGAAGTATCTAAATCTGACTGGTAGTTGCTAGTACTAGCAATTGTTTCTTTTTTTAACTTTTTTATTATCAGTGCCAGTTTTATCAAACATTTCTTTATTTTGAACTCCTACTAAATTCGAATTGCATTCAGTATCGGTATCAGTATCTACTTCATCTGAAAATTCTATTTCATCTAAAGTTTTTCCTTTGTACAATGCTCCTTTTCCTTTGTTGATAGCTAATAATAATTTTGAAACTTTTGCCGTCTGGTATATGTCTTGTGGTAACCTATAATGTGTAAGAATGAAATCATTAATAAAAGTTTGCAGACTATATAATAGAATGCGTACGTTTGACGCAAGCACTACACTGAAAAAAAAGTACATAACATATTCATAATTTTTCCGCCGATGAAAAAAATTCATCATATTGATGAGAAATTAATATACCCACGATAAACCCGTTTTTTCAGTGTAGGCGTAAAAGAATTTTAATCACTGACAATTAATAGAAATTTTGATATTATCATATAGAACATTCTTGTTGATTTAAATCTTTTACACCAAGGATTAGTGGGAAACACCTTTGACATTTTAAAACAAAAAATTGTGAAATTTAAGAAATTGAAAAAATATTTTACATTTACCTGTAGTAGTTCGCATGCGTTTTTTTGGTATGCCCCATAAAACTTGCAAATTGTTCCATTTCGTTATCAGTGATATGCATAACTTGTAAAACTGTTGCTATTTGTTTCCTTAAGCGGGTCGAGGTGAACAAGTCTTTATTTTCTACTCCCGATTGCTCAGCCAATTTTTTTATTGTGTGGTATCCACTTAACCATCTATTTTCAGTTTTGGGGTTGGCAAACAAGTACTCATTTGTTTTAGGCACGCATTGATTTCTTTTATCAAGAAGAAGATCAATATATTTTTGAAGTGTTTTTGGAAACAATATAGCGACTGGTTTACTTCCCTTTCCACCTGTTACTACTCGTTTGAAAGTTTTGGTAAGTATTTTTTCGCTTTCAGTTAATAGTGACTCAAAAAATTCTTCTTGCTGAATGTCAGATGTGTTAGAATTATAAGCTTTAAGAGTTAAGTATTGAACTTCACCAATCCTTTTTCTGTTCAGTAAAACTGTTAGAGCAAGTAAATTCTCTGAGAGTCTTCGATATTCTGATTTTAATTGTTTTTCCTTATGTATATTTGCACTAGCTTCTTTTGCTTGAGACATAACATATTGCTGAAATTTAATGAGGTCACTTGTAAGTGGGAACATTTTAAGTTTCTCCCAATGTACTTCGTTCAAATTTTTTAATGCTAAGCTGGACACCTCCGTATTCCAATGACTGACTAGAAGTCCTCTAAGTCTTTTAATGTTTTTTAAATATGCTTCCGGTTCGGGACATTGGATGAATGGACTCTTTTTAATAATATTTTTTGTAGCAGTATCGCATATTTGTCGAAGTGTGGTTCCCATGTGTAATGCTAAGCTTCCAGTTTTATACGTTTTGGTGTTCGGATCAAAACCGCTAATAATTTTAGTTGCAGCAACTATAGCATCAAAATACTCCGGTTTCAAAATATCTATAATAGCTCGAGCGGCAGTTGTTTTTTTTAATTGTATTAAGAGTCTACCTAGTTCTCTCATTTTATTAGATATTACATTTTTTATCTGTGTACGCTTATGCTTCCCTAAAAGTTCTTCGGCATAGCTACATATTAGTATATCATTCATGGCTACTTTAGAGATTTTGTCTGCCCTCATGATAGTAAAAACTTCGTTCTTCAACCGTAAGCCATCATAAAATTTACTGTAATTACCAGAGCAAATAATCATCATTTGAGTATGGCTCAAGTGCTGTTCACGTATATTACTGCCGCCTGATCGCGAGCGCATGGAACATCTTTTTCTGTGTCGTCTAAGATAATTTCGTTTAAAGTATCCAAAGCAGTCTGAACATGCAACATAATTTTCATTTTCTTCATTTTTTTCAACACGTTGTTTTGGTCTTCTCACAGGGCGTACTAGTTTAACTTGCTCGCTAAATAAATAATTTCCCTGCCTACTTAAAGCACAGTAATACTTTTCTTTTGGGATCTTTCACAGGGTGAGAAAGAATTTCTCGTACAGCCCCTTCTTCCTTATGGTTTCGCTCTAAATGTCTCGCAAAGTGGGTGACTTCTTTAAAGCAGTACGGACAGTAATATTTTTTTGTCCATGGCCTTATAGATGTCATGTGTTCAACCGTGGCTCCACTAGAAGTTTCCTAAAATAATGTATAAATGTATTACCCGATTAGTAATCTTGATTATCACAAAAGTTAAAAATAAAATCTATTTTAGCATCATACTCTTACTTACGTTCACAATATTTCCAAAATTGACTAAAACTCTGTCTGTATTCGGTAAGTGCCTAACAGTTTTATTGTCACTATTTGCGTTTTGATGAATATTTTCCAATTCAACCTCACATAGTTTGTTACCAACTAAAGTGCTAGAATTTTCTTTCATTAACCCCTTTTCTGAGTCATCTATAGTATTTGATGCAGCTTTATTACTAACATCAAATCCAACATTACACATTCTATTTCTAAAGGGTGTTTTAGGTACAATACTTGTACTAACAATTTTGGAATTACTATCGTCAATATTGGTTACCTAAAAAATTGATTAATATAGAGTGGAAGCTTTTTAATGCATTTAAACAAGAATTACAAAATGAAAACAGTGAAAAGTAAAAAAAGGGTTAGATCAGTTAATTGATCCCACGAATTGATCGTTTTCCTATAAACTATTGGAAAGAGCACAATTTTCTAAGCATTAAAAAAAAATTCAAGGTGGATTATCCATTAGCTTTCGAGAAAACGTCATTTAAAAATCGAAATTTTACATGCAAATCTCAGATACACCCTAAAATGAGTTTTACCCCTTTCGAGTAGCACCTTTGGCGAGTTAGAGCTGCTACATTCAAGGATGTTTTTAGCGAGTAAGCAACGACGAAAAATTACGGATCCACCCTAAAAACTAATTTTACGTTTGTCTAAATAAGAACTCTGTTGACAAAGACAACCATGGCAATACACGGATCCACCGTAAAAAATAATTTTTTTTATTAGAGATAAAATTCGAACCCTATTAATTGACCTGTGTCCTCATGTAAATACCAAAGGTAAGCAAATCGAGTAATTAGATTATTGATATATGGCGCTAGAAGCTCTCGGCGAATCGTGCTTGGCGGCGAATCGTGCGCGGCGAATCGTGCGCGGCGAGTTGTACCCAACCCTAATATTTCTATTTTTAATTGCCGTTTTCTCGAAAACTTGAGAAATCCATTGATAATCCACCCTGAATATTTTTAAAGTGATGCTTAAAAAATTGTCCACTTTCCAATAGCCTATAATAAAAATTTCAATTCCTGGGTTCAATTAGCTGATAGTTTCCAAAAAAGTAAACGACTAACTTAACTGTTCAACGCAAATTTTGAATTAATTGTTGTCACTGCTTAGCTAATGCCCGGTTTCACAAAGGCTAATTAAAAGTTAATCTATGATTAATGATTTTTAACAATGTCGCAACAATAAATTTTCATTATGAAACATATAAAAAAATTTAATTAACCTTTGTGAAACCGGGCATAAGTAATTGATTAAAATTTTACCTTAAATAAACCAAAACAAACAAAATTAAGATTTGGCAGATATTAAGGCATATTATTAATAAAGCTGCCCGTAGGTACCTTATTAAGTTACTGCGCCCTGGGTAAACTTGAAAAAGAAATAGATTATTTTAGAGCGAGTTATTAGCCGATATTCAAGATTATTTTTGCACATATTAAATTTGTTTGTTTTTATTTATTTACAACATTCTCCGCACAAAAATTGTTACCCTCAAATAGTTTTATCAATTATTTTACCTTAACGTAAGGAATTACGCAATCTTCCAAAGTTTATGATTTTTCTGAATTGGAACATACAGATAATGTTTCATTTCCGTGTGCAAAAGAATCACCAACATTGGTTTCAGAAATATCAACCTTTGACAAAGAACCCTAAAATAATTATAAAAATGAAATAACGAACTTGATTTGTGCAGGAATGAATTAATCGTACCAGTGGAATTGAGCAATTTAAAAGAAAAAAAATAACTTTTTAACTTACTATATTAATATATAATTACTAGTTTCGATTTCAGAACAATTCGGTGTAAAATTGTCAGATAATTCTGATGAAAAATCTGTTACATTCGCAGCATCATCCGCAATATTTTCTGATACGTAATTAACCTAATACAAAAAAGTGATTCATCAGCATTTATACTGCAAATTTTCATAAAACCTTACCGTTTTTCTTTTTCTCAACAAGTATTGTTTTGTATAATTAATATTGGCATCAACAGTTTCTAAAATTAATATTGTCTCAAAAATAACAAAAAAATTATTTATTATTGTTAATTTGAAATTTTAAAAATAATAAACAAGTTAAATTACCAATTAATTAAAGTGCGTGAAGTTAGCCCCCTCTTTTTTCTAAAACTAGAAATTTTTTTTATTGTATTGTGTTGTATTCACTTGTATTAGATTGTACAGTAAAACTTTTTTTCATTTCGCGAAACATAAAGTTGCAAATCGCGAAAAACTATTTTTTGCGCTGGCCCCCCGTTTTCAAAAATTTTGAACATTTTTTTTGTATTAAGTTGTATTCAATTTGTATTGTTTGTATTATTAAACAAGGTGGAACTCGCTTTTGCGACAGTTCTTAGGCTTCTATACATCTACTTTTTCGGTAGGTTAATACCGAATACCGTATTAGAAACACGTAAAATACCTACTCTAAAAATACAAAATAAGAATATCGGATTAAAAAATATATATGTAAATAATCTGAATAATTAATACCAATCTAAAAATATTCTATATGAAGTAAAATTGTTTTAAGAACGTGCGTTCTGATTGGTTTTGAATTATGCGGACAGACGGACAGACGGACAGACGGACAGACGGACACGGAGCTAGATCATAAGGCTTCTTCCTATACGTTGTATAGAAGCCTAAAATTAAAGTTCAAACTTTAATATTAACCGTATAAATCAAGAAACAAAAATTCGCGCTGGCCCCCCTTTTTCAATATTAAAATTATTTTTATGGTATTGCGTTGTATTCAATTTGTATTGTTTGTATTATTAAAAATTAAAGTTCTAAATTTAATATTAACCGCGTAAATCGCAAAACAAAAATTCGCGCTGACCCACCTTTTCAAAATTTTGATAAATTTTTTTTATTGTCTTGTATTTAATTAGTATCTATTATTTGTATTATAAAAAATTAAAGTCCTAAATTTAATATCAACCTCGTAAATAGCAAAGCGAAATTTTGTTTTGGTCCAAAAGTTATTTTGTAATGTATAGAATCACAAAAAGTGAAGTCCTGAATATAATATTAGCAGTGTCTAGCGCGGAATAAAGTTTTCCACTGGTCTTCTCTTTCAAGTATTTTAAAATTTAGTTTGCATTGAGTTGTATTCAATAATTTGTATTGCATTCGCATTGTATCGTAAAAATTAAATTACCAGTGAAATTACCATATCACTATTTTAGAAAACCCAAAAAATGCACACACACTTTTCAGAACTAAAATGTTTTTAAGTTATCACAAATAAAATACACTGTAAGTATACAATATCGCAAATGTTTTCACCGTACTATAGCATCATCATATTCTTTCTATTAGAAAGAAAATTTAGAGAGAATCCGTTTAAATAATGTTCGGGGTGGTGGGAGTGGGTAATTTTTGAAAAGGGAAGGGTTTTTTAAAAAAGGAAGGGGTGTAAGTAAATGTGCTAATAGGTTAGATAAAAAGGGGGGGGGGGTAATTAAAAATATTACTTTTTAAATATGTTTAATAGAGGCGAGTTGTTTAAATCTGATTGACTATTTAATAATAATGAAGACTATTCAATTCACCTGTCATCTGTCAAAAGTGGACCAATAGAAATGTTGGATGTCAGATTTCATGGCCAAGCAAAATAAACTGTAGTGAATATTGCACTACTGGTGAATTGCAGCGACTATTCCATTATAAATACAAGCGAATATTTTAAACGAATGAAAAATTTTATTGCTAATATTTTCTAAATATAAATAAAAAATATTTCAATTGCAAATTATGCATTTTTATTAAAAAATAAAATTTGTTCAATGAATAGTCTCTTAAATACGATTCGTAGTCGTAGATGATGTAGAATATTTTGTGGTGATATTACTCATATTCTTAGCGCTTGCGAATAGCATTCGTGCTGGGCGAACTCATATTATTCATTTTACAAGCGCAACGAATATTCGTGATATCACCACAAAATATTCGACATATCTACGACTACTAATGGTATTACAAGTGAATATTTTAATTTATTAATTTCCATAGCTTCCAAAAATTCAATTTTTTTTTACTTTTGGACTCTACATGCAAAATTTCGTACCCCCCCTGTTTGTGACTAGTGTCTAATAGGTGTTTCGCGAAAGTAGTTTTTACGTCTGAAAGTTTGTAGGATCGCGTGTGTTCGTTAAATCGTGTTTGGAAAGATCTACCTGTATGACCAATGTATTTTTGAGAGCATTCGGAAGTGAGCTCATAGACCCCCGATTTTTTTAGAAATTTTTTTTTTAATTTTTTTAGAAAAATTTTTTTTAAATTTTTTTAGATTTTTTTAGAAAAATCGGGGATCTATGAGCTCACTTGAGAACGTTCTCAAAAATTCATCGGTCATACAGGTAGATCCTTCCAAACACGATTTAACGAACACACGCGATCCCACAAACTTGCAGACGGAAAATCTACTTTCGCGAAACACCTATTAGACACTAATCACAAACAAGGGTAGTACGAAATTTTGCATGTAGAGTCAAAAAGTAAAAAACTAGAATTTTTGGAAGCTATGGAAATTAATAAATTAAGATATTCTTCATTATTATTAAATATTATTAAAATATTATTATTATTAAAAAGATTCAACCTGTAAGAAATGAAAATGTTTTTGTTTTGCACTTGAAGCAACATTTTGCTTTGCGATTTACGCGGTTGATATTAAATTTAGGACTTTAATTTTTAGTAATACAAACAATACTAATTAAATACAACACAATACGAAAAAAAACTTTTCAAAATTTTGAAAACGGGGGACCAGCGCTAATTTTTATTTCGCGATTAATGCGGCTAATATTAAACTTAGAACTTTAAGTTTTAATAATGCAAACCATACAAATAGAATACAATGTAATACAAAAAAAAACTTCAAATTTTTTGAAAAAGGTTGAAATAAAAAAAATTTTTACAATACAATCTAATACAAGTGAATACAACACAATACAATAAAAAAATTTCTAGTTTTTGAAAAAAGTCGGGGCTAACTTCACGCACTTAATAAATTATTATTTTTAAAACTTTTAATTAATATTTAGTGTAAGAAAATGATGTACTTTTGTTAAAGAATTATTCCGTATATTCAGCAATTCATGTTTTATGCAAGAGTACCTATTTGAAATCAAATACAATTACGTAATTGTAATGTTACAGTTACGGGAATCCCAGAACCACATTTTATATAATAATGTATGATGTTAAATGAGCAAATAAATTTATTTTTCATGTTTATATGAAAAGATTTCGTACGAAAATTATAAAACAAGAAAGTGTCTATTATTAAAATATTTTAAACATAAGTAATTACTGGAATAAATTTCATAAAGCACACCATTGTTGAATATGACACCGAACAGCGGTTTTAAACATGAAGTAAATAAATAAATCAAAAATTAAATTACTTACTTTTCTGTTGAGCCAATAATAATATTTTTTGTCCTCGATTTGACATTTTAAACTTCACACTAAACAAACCACACTTCACAATTACATTTACAGGAATAAGCACTGTAATTATTATATTGTCTATAAATACCTTAGGTTGCTTTGTGAAACCCGATATATCGGCAACACTGCAAAAGCTCCAGAAAGTACATATAAAATATTAAAATATACAACTGGGCTCCTTAGAGTTATGTTTGTATATCCTGGGATTCACAGAGATACATTAATGTCTAAAACTCTTATATTTAAGAAATAAATACCCCTCTCATAATGCGCTGACTAAGGGAAGATAAAAAGAGAGTAGGAAAAACTATATACTGTTCTAGCAAGTTTATTACTGCCGGGATTTAACAGCGACCCATGGATATATCGGGCTCCACAACATACCGTTTATAAGTATTAATATATATATACCCGGGTAAGTTAATATAAAGCTTTTAATAAAAAAGATGACGTGTTTTCTGTCGTTCTTAATCTTCTTGTGAAAAAGGAGTAGTATAACTATGCGGGTTCTAGGACCGGAAGTAAACATGGTACGGGTTCTAGGACCTATCTCCATAAGATTTAACATGGGAGAAATTTGGCTGTTTTTACATCCGGTTTGGGTAAAGGTGTTCAAAAGGTGCTAAAGGTGACAAAGGTGTACAGGTACAAAAGGTGTACAGGTACGAAAGGTGTACTGGTACAAAATGTATATACAAAAGGTGTATATACGAAAGGGGCGACCCCCGGTGCGACCCCCAGGTGCGATCCCCAGGTGAGACCCCCCAGGTGAGACCCCCAGGTGCGACCCCCAAGGTGGGACCCCCAGGTAAAGAAAAGGGTGAGGTGAAATTCACCGTTTGATGACGTTGGTAGCATGACTCAATTAAAAAGTTCGTTATTTCATAGGTCATGCAAAGTTCAGACAAGTTTAAGCAGATAACTCAATTATATCAGTCTAATTAAAAAAAGTTCATTAGGTCACCGGATGTGGATCTTCCACCCAATTTAACAATATTACGATATATTTTAAGAAATGGTATGTATCGTTATTTATATAAGTATGTCGTTTAATAAAATTCATTAGTGATTCTGTTTTCAAATAGTTTGTATTGATAAATTAAAGTAAGTAAATTAATTTTCTATATTTATGTGACTGCTTATAAAGTTTTTTAATTTATAGAAATACACATACAAAATTGACAGATTCTTGATGATGAAGAAAATAAGTTAGTCTTGATAATATTTATACACATTCAGTGGGGATCATAAAAATATTTCTACAACAATGGCTAAAATATTGCAACAAGAATTAAAGATGGTATATTGGAAAATTTACTAACAAATCGTTTAATCGACGATGAATGGACTGAAAGGTTTCAGCCTGATACTTTAAAATATATTTGTGTAAAAGTGGTAAATAAGCAAATTCAGCAACTACCCGATATATTCCACCTTGCTACTGAACTGCCCGAATCTTTAATACGGATTTTATTAAGGGATTGGTGCTATCAAAGTGTTGTTAGTGAAGAAATACTAGTTCATCTTAAATTTAAGTTGAAAGAACTATTTGAAATGTTTATATGTAATGAAAGAACAAGGCACTTTGTTAATACAATAGAATTTAGACATATTGTTGATGTCAGTGGCATTGATCAGTTGATACAATATTATTTTTATTATTCTAATTTGGAAGCACGGGACCTTATATTAGTTCGAAATTCTTATTATGTAAGTAAATACGGTAAAGTTTGCGTATGTTGTGCGCATGATTATAATCATAATCGTACAATGATAAGTAATGTAGAAGGAGAAAAATTACCATTAAATTACCAGGGAAACCTAGACCAAATTACCTGGATGGAATTGCGTGAAATGACAGAGAGTAAACAATTATGGTGTCAAATGTGCTTTAGAAACAGAACAATAAAATTTTGTAAGAATAAATAACAATAGTAAACTTAAAATATGTATTTGTTCGATAAATAATAGTATTAAATTGTATGAAACGATTAATGATAACAATGCTGTAGTAAAATATAATATTTGTAATATGTAATTATATTAAGTTGATAATAAATGAAATTATTTTTAATATTGAGTTTTTTGTGTCTATATAAGCATTAGCAAAGTACTATGGGACAGGTAGTTTGTTATAAAAGGCGATGCAGTATGTTTATTACTTATCTAAGCAATTACTATATGAAGAACATGGGTGTATATACAGAAGAAGAAGATCGCCTATTTTCTTTTAGAGATTGGAAATACCCCTGCGTAAATTCAAATGAGTTGGCTAAAGCTGGATTTTATCCAAATGATTCTGATGAAAATTTCCCCGAAATTATTCCTTTATTAAAATACAAAGATGTAGACGATTTCGCTATCAATAAACCCCCTTATGGTTCTAGCGTATTACAATAGAATCAACTTTGTATAAGAAATATATAATTTGATTTAATAAAGAAATTATAAAAAGTTCCTTTCTCATTTATAGTTTTAAGAACAATTATTTTAAAATCGTATTTAAATATGACTAATTGCAATTTATTTAACATATGAATCAATTACTAAGAATATCGCTTATCAAATTAACTAAAAATTAAAATATCATACAATGGCTCTATTAAAAATATTACTAATAAACAAATAAACGAGATTTTATGCTCTGAATTTCTATATCGCTTATTATTATCTATAATTATTTTCTTGTAGATAAACTGAAAGAATTTTTTGTATGTGTGAGTCACATTAAATAAAAAACAATGAAAAGTCTTTAAGTTTTTTATTATCAAATTGAACGTCGAAAGGTATACTCAAGTATAAATCTAAAAAAAGTTTGATTGTTAAAAATGAATTCGTGGCTTATATTATCAACTGTTTTAAATAGCACTTTATACATAGGATGTCCGGAAAATGTGCAATATGGATATGCCTGTTTGGCCTATGAAGATTCTTTTACCGAAGCTAACAATTGTTCATGAAAATTGATGAATGTAACCAAAAACATCGATATTTGTGCATTTACTATCGATTTTGAAAAACATGATCAATTTCATTATAGATTAAAATTATATGATAATTTCACAAAGATTTTCGAAACAAAACGGAAAAAAGTTTTAATTAAGTGTAATATTATACCATATGATTATAATATTATCGTATGTGAAGGGTCATTGGCATGTGTACTGATTATTATCTATTTATATATGTATTATTTAAAAAAAAAGGATGCCTATGACATCTATTGAAAGTAATATTCATTAAAAATGAAGTTTTCTATTTGTATTCAAAAGAAAAATACAGAGTATTAATTTAATTTGTTTGTTTTATTTAAAAAAGTGTTGTTACATTTGATTAACAGCGTTATTAATTTAATAAATTTATTTAAAAATTAATTTTACATTTGATTAACAACACCAGTAAACGGATTATAATTATATACAGAGTCGGTCAGAAGTAAAGCATAAGCAATGGTATTAGGGGGGAAATCTGTTGAAGCTTGTAATTCCAGTTTAACGCTCAATATTGGATCTTCAGCCTTTTCGTGTTGTTTAGACATGTCAATGACGAAAATTGGTTCTTTTAAAAAATGCCCAAAATCATAAATAGGTTCGACCTTATTATAATACTTCTTTTGAAAATTTAAATAGTCATCATATGCTAGTACGCAGCGTTTTTTATTAAAGTCGTTATGTCTTTTTTCGTAAGGATATCGAACATGATTTATAAATCCTATAACATCATTAATGTTACATTGGGATAGAGTGGATGCATTTTCTAATCGATTATTTCGTTTATTACTTTGGAAAGCAATAAATAACCATCGAGGTCGTCTGTTTTGAACGGTGTTTTGAATCGCCCAAATCAACATGTTTGTATGGGTTGGAAGTGCTGGGTAATGGAATAAATGTCGAGCATGAAAGCCAATTTCGATTTCCTTTTCACGATTTATGTGGCTGTAGATTCCCAACTTTGCAGAATCGCTTGGAGTTATATGGGGTACTTTCCAATTAATTTTGGTAATTTTTATTGTCACCTCGGTATCGTCTCTGTAGACGTCTTCATCTGATTTTGATCTGATAAGAATAAGTTCTTGTCTACTGTTCAAAATATTTCTGCGATAACATGATGCAAAACCAAGAACATGATTAAGAGGTATCATGACTGTAAAATTTTTCTTTTCCGAATCGCATATTTGTGATTTACCATCGGAAAGACTATACCCCGCGTTAGATAATGCAATGACATCATCTTTACTATATCCGCAACGACCGTAAATTAATGATGAAATGCCTGGAGTTCTACAACTATCAATAACGACATCACCAAGCTGATAGCGTATTTCTTCGAATAAAAATAATGGATCGTTAAGTTCATATAGTTTGGTAGCATCTTTTGGAGTGATTGTACCCTCGATATAAATTTTGCTGGCATAAGTGGCCGTTATTAGCTCACCTTTTTCGATCACGATTCTAATCTCGTCCGAGTTGGAAAATGAATTATTGTATGGATGGTATGTGTGTAGAGCATTTTCGACGATTAAATCCTCGTGATAAACGTCCGTAAAAATAGTACTTAATGATTGTTCTTCCTACATTTTTTTACTCGATAACCCAAAGACTCTAAAATTTTTATTTCTGCAGGTGTTACACCTTCGGAGTGGGTTGATTTAATGATGTTGGATGTGAAGTTGGGTATTTTTATATTATTAAGATTTAAGCCCATTACGTTTTAATTCTAAACGAATTGTAACTTGTTCGGAGCCAAAATCAACTGATTCACCGGTGTGATCTACAAGTTTGAGACTTATGTTATGAATAGTATTAGTCAGAACAGGTAAATATATAGGTATGCTGGGTTCCTTAACTAATCTATATCCAGGTTCCACCGAAACATCAAATTCGAAAATTGTATGACCTTCTGACTCAATCCTGTACGATTGTGATACAATTCCGCAGGTGACTTGTATGTTGGTTGCTCGCATTATACGAACATCTAGATCGGATTCGTATTTTATGTTCGGTTGTAAAATTTTTCTTGAAAATCCTAGCATTCGTCCAATAGAATCAGTTTTAGTAAAATCAATTTTATACGGCGATGTAATTTCACATTTTAAAGTATTGGTGTTTGCTTTCAACACAAATTTATCACCGACATCGGCTTTGATGATGTCATACAACTCATTTATTTCGTAAGCACCGTGAGAAATATTACAAATCTTATGTTCACCATAATAAAATTTGTCATTGCCTTTATAAATATTTTTTATCGAATTACATCCATAAAATCCAATCAGACCTTAAACATATTCGTGTTTAGGATCTAATTGAATTGGAGGATAATAATCAACACTTAATTCATTGCCTACACCCGTTAAGGTCAAGGTATATGACATGATTAAATCAAATTTCACTTTTTATAAATATTTATTATAATGTAAAGATTAAAAAGCAATAACGATAGTTTTTTTTTATAAATATTTATTCATATAAAAATTTTAAACATAAATGACCTCAAATAATCGTGTTATACGATTGGACTCGATTATAATTATAAACAATTTTACAATTTTTAAAATATTTTACTAGTTCTATCGGCGGCCTCAAATCTCCGAAACTATCAAAATACAATACATTATTTTTAGATTTCTTGTAAGCAACCCAATGAGTACCAGTGTTAGAATTGAAGTCCAAGTTGACAATACCTCTTTCATGAGTTTTAGGTTTGGCAGGTAATGTATCGCGCATGAATACGCCTCTAAAATTAGTAACATCGGCGGCATACTTTCTTAAATCAAAATCAGTTAGGGGTCTCCAAGGCAAATTATTCAGTTTTTTGAATATGGTTTCAAAAATAATGCGCTTCCTGTCTTGTACGGTTAGAGATATAATGCTTCTCCTTTCTTCCCCAGGGCTATAGCTTCCATCGTTTTGTTATGTCTTTGTCCTTCATCCAATTGTCGTTGTGACGATTTTGCTTTATTGACGGCCGAGGCTATACCCGAAGCACCTCCGGCCAACGCTCCAACCGCTGATAGTCCAGCGAATAGGGGTATTAGAAAAGGTAAAATACCACCTTCCTTGAGCAAGGGTATTACCCTAGGAATTTTAACATTCTTTTTACCTCCAATACTTTTGATTACTTTCTTTGCCATGACGAGAACATTTTTGATATTATTTTTATCTTTTCCAGTACCGCGTAATATTTTCTTTATAATTCCTTTGCCGAATAAGGTCTTACGCTTGCGACATCCCATACCGAATTTTCTTTTACCTTTCATTGCAGTAGTAACAGTCCAAGCTGCAGCTTTTTCACCAAAGGTGGCGTCGTTAGATTTTACACGTTCCCAAGCTTTCTCCTCTAACACTTTATCAGCCCGATGACGATCTTCTAAATTTTTATATCGCGAGTAAGCGATATCGTGTTCCTTGCATGCAGCGTCCAACGGATTTATTCCAGGATCACCTCTAGCTAATCGTTTTTTTAATTTAGTTCCTGGACCACAATATTGATATCCAGGTATGTGTAATTCTACTGGTAGGCTATTTATAGCAGAATTGAACAGCCCTACACCGCTGTGAATAATCATTTACTGAAATGTGAGTTTCAAGTACCTATATATATAGGTATGCTCACTTCAAATTGTAATTAAACAATGAAGTTTATCAAGCAATCATGTACATTAAAAGTAGATAATCATGACATTCAAACGAATAACGTAAGCAAGCATGGTGATTTATTTCCCGATACCGTTAGAGCTATAATAGCTGACAGTTCGGGATCTGGAAAAACAAATGCACTTATCAGTATTATTGAAGATCCTAATGGTTTGAGATTTAAAAATGTCTACATATATTCAAAGTCCTTACATCAGCCAAAGTATCAATACTTGAAAAATGTGCTGGAACCCATGAAAGGTTTGGGATATTACACATTTAAGCAGCACGACGATGTTGTACCTGTAAACAAAGCTAAACCTAATTCAATAATGGTGTTATGATGACGTCATAACAGATAAGAGTACCAGCGTAAGAGATTATTTCTGTATGGGACGGCATAATGCAATAGATTCATTCTATCTCTGTCAAACTTATTCGAAAGTACCCAAACAATTAATAAGAGATAATGCTAATTTTATCATTTTGTTCAAACAAGATGCTTTAAATTTAAAGCATGTATACGATGACCATGTTAGTACCGACATGTCTTTTGAAAAATTTCGTTCGATATGTGCAGAGTGCTGGAAGGAACCATTTGGATTTATTGTAATTAATGTGGAATCAAACATAAACGAAGGTCGATATAGGAAACGCTTTGACTGTTATATAAGTCTTTGATTTTTTAAATATTTACATTATCAACTCAACTATCCAGTATACCTGTTCATAAAACCAACAGGTCTGATCATAAAGGCATCAGGGCTGTTCATAAAAACCAACAGGTTTGTTCATAAAACCAACAGGTCTGATCAGAAAACCATCAGGGCTGTTCATGAAAACCAACAGGTCTGTTCAGAAAACCAACAGGTCTGATCAGAAAACCATCAGGGCTGTTCATAAAAACCAACAGGTCTGATCAGAAAAGCAACAGGTCTGATCAGAAAACCATCAGGGCTGTTCATAAAAACCAACAGGTCTGATCAGAAAAGCAACAGGTCTGATCAGAAAACCATCAGAGCTGTTCATAAAAACCAACAGGTCTGTTCATAAAACCAACAGATCTGATCATAAAGGCATCAGGTCTGATCAGAAAAGCAACAGATCTGTTCATAAAACCATCAGGGCTGTTCATAAAAGCAACAGGGCTGTTCATAAAATCAACAGGTCTGATCATAAAAGCAATAGGGCTGATCAGAAAATGAATTCTGATGATGTTGAATTGACTAAAAAAATTATCAAGGCACGTAATTCCATAAAGAGAAAATTTGATCAATTAAATCGTGGTGAAATTAAAACTCAGAGATTGGCCAAGGAAGTATACAAACCGATTACAGAACCGATTAAAGAATTGATTGCATTAAAAAAAATGTCGTCACTCTCTGCCGCAATACCTCCAATCACCAGCACACCAAATTTTGCCCGGAGATACGATGACATAATGTTCATTTTTGTTTTCTATTGTGGTAGCCTTAACAAAGATATCGGTAGCCCTGGCAAAGATATTTATATGTATCACCCCCTACCCTAAATCTACCTATAAAAGTTTATTTAACAAAATCCAAAATGAAAAAAAATTTTTATTTTTGTACGCCACTGAATTTTTTCCAAAATTTTTATATACGTCACATAATACCGTAAGATGTCACAAATAAAATTTCTCCAAGATTGGTACAACAAATTTTTTCGGTCATCTCTAGCGGATTTTTCGAAAATAAATTTTTGTAAATTACTGACTGTCGATTTACTGATTCTGAAAACATTTTCGAAAAAATTTAACAAACAGCCTAAACTTGGTCGTTACCTAGTGGCAGAACCTTTTACTTATAAAGTAACGTTCCGTCAGTCCGTACGACGATATTATAAAATATTTCCCACCAACACCTATTTTTGTTTTCTAAAATTAATTGTTACAAGCCCTAAACTCAATTCTTATGCTGCACTCGGTATACAAATCAACATTAACCTAATTTTGACACATATGTCACAAAATTATGACGTTTATTAAAATTTTGAATATATTGTTTTATTTTTGCCAGCCATCTGACAAATTCTCACAAAAAATATATAAATTAAGATTTCAGTTAATATTTTCTATAATTTTTCTGACCTGCCCCGCCCTGTTACAATTGGCTCGGTTTGTTTTCTCACCAATACTTATACTTTCAAAGCTCCATCGACACACCAAATTTTAGCTGAATCGGTTAAACATTTCCGGAGATACGACGACATTTTCATTTTTTTTTATTTATTTTATTGTGGTGGCCCTGGTGAAGATCTCTCTGGCAAAACCTTATTTTCACCATTCCAGCCCACGAGGCATACGTCCAATAAGTTTGATTGCAATCGACGCAGAAATGCCGGAGGAAATCGATCGACAAAAACTTTTTTCATGTTTTTGCCAAAAAAGTTAATTTTATTTTTTTCATGTTGCATTACTGATTTCTATCGAAGGATTACATATGCTCTCATATCCATTAGGATCAAGGATCAATGTACCTACGTACCAAATTTGGGTAAGATCCCTTCAGCATTTCTTGAGTTATTCACTCTTAAAGTTTCAACTTTGACAACTTGTGATTTTTGACAGACGACAGATAGAAGATTAATTTTACCTATTCTGGATAAAGCCTTTTAAGGCCTTTAAAATAACATATCGCAAGACAAAATATTTTTTAAAAATCCCGTATTATTTTCTTGTGGTGGCACTCCTGATTGATAGATCGCAACGAAAACCTTATTTTCACCTTTCCGCCGTGAACCCTACCACCATACCAATTTTGGTCGTAATTGGTTGGATGGTTCGGAAGCAAATCGATCGACAAAATTTGACGACCGACAGACCGACAGACCGATAGACCGACAGACAGACCGACACAGAAATTTTTATATTACTTTTTGCAGATCTTTACGTTTCTGAACACGGTGATCTCGAAAATGCAAAAAAAAAAGTTGAAATTTTTTTTCGATTACCATACCTCCAATTTTTTTTTTAAATTGATTGGAGGTAAAAAATAAACCTAAGCAAGTATCAACTTAACAAGATGGATCTCTTGGGTTTTGGGTCAAAATAAACTAAAAAAAAACTCTTAATCCTTGACTGACCAGTTTCGATTTTTATTCAAATCTTCATCAGAGTCTACAACAACAAAAAACAATATAAGCTCCAGGGGTCACGAAATTGTTGACTAACTAAGCAAGTATTCAAAGTTGAAAAGAATGAACTAAAGAAAGAATCGGGGGGTGAAGATGATGACGATGAATTTGTAGAGGCTTTTGATCAAGAAAGTTCTTTGCGTGATACACTATCTCAACAGTACATTAACATGTCCGTGCATGGTGTTAAAAATGAAATGGATTACCGTTATGGTGTTTACCACGATGCTGAAACTAATGGATGGAAAATTGGAGATAAAAAAATTATATTTGAAGACGATGATTTTAGTATCGATGATGAAATATTTAAGGGCACTATAGGCTTGTACGAGCTGTTATTTAAAAAATTACCTCAGGACTATAACTCTGATGACTTGAAGCAATATAAAAAAATTTTAATACAAACGAGCGCGCATAAACGTTTCTATAATATAAACAATCAAATAGATGGAAATAAAAGTTATAAATATCGTAAAATAATTAAACCTTTATTTAATGAAATTATCGGTAAAGGTCTAATTAAAGATATTAAAAATGTCAATGATAAATCAATTGAATACGTTTACTGGAATTCACCTGGAGAACTCATTGCTCGTTTAGCGCTTCTTCATGCTTCAAAAAATGCTGGAAATATGAGTCATAATAATGAAATTTTATAGCTTTCGAAGAAGAACTTAGAGAAGCCAATATCATAGAATGAAATATTGTGTAGGATTTAAATAAAAGTTTTATTCAAAATATTTTGTTTTTTTATTTGTTTTAATAAAATAGGTGTTATAATAGATTCTAAATTATTTATTTTATTTTGAAAACGCCATCTGTCGAGAGCTAACTGTAGCCACGGTCCTTTTCGTGCTTGATGGTACGCAAATTTCCAATGATACATATATTTAATTTCAACTTGTTCATTAAATTTTACTCTATTGACGTTTTTGAGATCTATGATGGCTTTGCGTAGGATGACGATCTTGTTTCAATATTGATGCTAATGCCTCGCTCACTTCGGAAGCTTTTTTAGATTTTAGTGGACGGGTCCATAAGAATTTCGAAAAACAATCAATAACCAATAGAATGTACTTGTAGCCTTGATTTATCTTAGAATGCGGTATAAATTCTGCAAGATCGGCCTGCCATAGATCGTCATAACCTTTAATTATTACAGCTCTGCGAGGAAATTTTTTTCTGACGGGCTTATGAATTTCATTAACGATACCCCTTTTACTGGACATTATGGTTATTAGGCGGCGTATTGTTTAATGATGCTGTTGTACTGGATAATTGATTTTTTATATTAATCACGGAATCGGTTAGTTCTTTTAAGCGATCGTACGATAAAGTTGTAAGAGTTTGAAAATTATCATTTAATTCATTATTACGAGCATTTAAAATAAGAAAATCTTCTAGCATGTTTGATTGAATATTTTTAAACAAATCCCATTTTTGATTGTTTATAAGTATTTGTTGATTCACAGACTCGTATAGTTTATTTAATTTGTTATTATTATAACTAATTGATTCATCATATTTTTTAGAAAATTGATGATTGCCTCTTTTTAATAATTCAAATTCTTCAGAAATTTTTGTAATCGAATCACGTAATCTGTTGATATCATTTATATAAAGGTCAAACATTGTTTGTTCACTGTGCGCTTTCATGGTATCCACATACTCCATTGTAGTGGCATCAGACTCATCCACAGCATCCCCCACACCCGTTAACCTCTTATTTCTAATATCGTAATTACCATCTGGGGTATAATGAAAGCCTATACCAGGGTCACCTTTTCTACCTTCCTTATTATATACTGACCTGCTACGTCCAAATATATCTAAAGACATTTTGGAAATGAATAAAAAACAACGTTTACTAACAATATATATATTTAATCGTTATTACATATTCATAATTCGCCAATGACCCCATGCCATTGTATTGTTCGAATATGGAATTAATTTTCTTTTATCATCATTAGCACTTAAAGCAATCTTTGTTTGTTTCATAGTATAAACATTATGATTTTGTGATCTAATACAATTTTGATCTCTTATTACTACATCCTTATTTACTAAACAATTTATATAATCATTAAAACTAATACTTTTCTTAACTACATAACCTTTAACACCTTTAGCCTTTTTTATAAAGTCCTTACCGTCTACACGTAAACTATACATTTTAGATCTTAATCCTACAAAGTCGCTCATCACTTTACCATTCAATTCGTCTTTCATCAGCTCCGGGACTTTTTTATTAGCAAGCGGAATTCCGTAAGGATTATTAAGAGAATAATCGCTAGTATCAAACAGGTTAATGTTATCTTTTATCACACTATAAAAGTCTGGACATTTCACGTGATAAATTAATGAATCAGTATCGCAGTACATAGTTTTAGATTCATATCCGGTATTTATCATGAAATCGTAATGAAACGAATATAATGACATTTTAGATATGTCCAAAACTGACATACCTACATATATAGGTTTATTCATTATAATTTCCAAAGCGTTTATTTCAATAATTACTAAATTCTCATCGAGAATTGTACGCTTATGAAAATTAGGTTTCGCAATTAGAACCGCAGCGCTATACCTACCATCCCATTTTGAAACCAACTTTACTATTTTACGCTTACGTACATCTTCCATCGTCTTACCGAAAACCGTTATTCATCAACTTGTAAAAATTTTTTCAAAATTATTACAAGCTTTGGTTCTCATCATTGTATTCAAATCAATGTAGGGTTTTAACCATGCCGATTGCTTGAATTCTAATACTCGATGGATTTTTTTAATTTTCAAACCATGTTTTAACGCCTGCTTTAAAGCGCGATAGTGAATTACATACCGATCTTTATCGTCTAGTGTCGTAAGTAGTTTAAGTTGTTTCGATCCGGGAGGATTAAGTTTTGGGGGGCAAAATGGTAAATCATTATGAAGATCGTGCAAATCCTTTGGATATTCCAAATCAACCTCCAAAATATAGCCAATTTTACTGTCATCGGATATTTGATCAATATTGATATCGGTATTGGAACACCATTTAAAACATCCCGACGGTAGTGTTTGTGACATTGCATATCCATATAAATTGTTAACGTCGAGATATTGCAGATATGACGTTTCCTTCTGAGGATCGTAATCGGGCATGTACTTGTTATTGGCCGGAAAAATTCCGCCACGAATACCCCGCTCGATAAACATTAGCATATCGATATCACTAATCAAATCTAGTTCTATTCCGGTATATTTAAGCATTGCATCCCAAGTTAGGCCAGAATGGGCTGCATCTAATCCGTACACTTTATAACAGGTTTCACGGAAATTTTCAAATACATCTGCCAACAATAAAACGTCGGTTTTCAAGTACAAGTCCGAGTACTCACCTAATGTTTTTATATTAAATTCATTCCAAACATTTTGAGCATGATTATAATCCTCGTCGGAAATAGATTCTTCTTTCAAAGTATTATAAAATTCTGATTGTGCTGGTAATTTTGTTTCATCAAGATTTTTCATACATTTCACATGATCATATGGGAATACGCCTTTACGTTTAAATAAATTAAATTTAGTCTTATCCGGATATTCTACTTCAGTAATTTTGAATTTATCTAAATATGAAACTAACCCGTCCAATCCCTGAGGCATAAATCTAAACGAGTCTATAAACTTAAATTTAATTTCTGAATTTTTTACTGATTTGGTGAATGATATATACTTTTCCTTATTTACGGGGAGGACAAACACACTACCTTCAATTTCTTGAGCGATATCCTTAATTAAAAAGTGGGCGTCATAGCCGCTGAGATTATGACAAATTACGGGAATTGACTTACAATCTTTATAATTTAGATTACAGCTGTTATGTGCCGGACCCCTATAGTCACCTGTTAAGTGATTGTGATCTCGTACTTTACTGTCATTTGAGGTAAATTGTTTACCGCAAATGTGGCATTTAGTCGCTTTTTGAAATTCCCATTCTTCCTTCATGGTTAATTGCATCGGTTGCATTGCCCAGTAAACCGGCTCAATATCCTCAACAATTTTCTTTAGCTCTTCAGCAAACCATTTGGCACAATCTTTACCGCGATAACTTCTATAATATGATAAAGAATCGTCATAGTCACATTTAAAATAATAACCTACACTATGGGATTCATGTTCTTGATAAATTGCACTGTTGATCCCGCACTTTTTATTAACCGGTTTTAAAACGCTCTCAGTATCCATGTAAATTACAAAAGGCACTTTTTCCTGGTTTTTAAAGTTTTGAAATTTGACAATTTCCCCTTGCTTAGGCATAGTTACCCTACAGTTATTTACTTCACCACAATCAATTTCATGCCTATGTAATTTTTCTTCCGAATAAAAATAATGTAGGCACCTATCACAATTGTAAATTTTACTTTTATTGGCACTCATCTGAATTGCTACCAATCTACTTAGATTCTTAATCCAAACGAAATGGAATTTGATTGATTCTATATCATCTTCGTCATATGTATTTTGAATCATGAGCAGATTAACATGTCGATCCTTTTTTGTTTTTGTCATGAGGATTGGTTGTACCTTGTGACGTTTTTTAATTTTCTCCAATACGTATAAGTTGATCAACATATCATTAAGTTTTTCAAATCTTTTTATTTGACCGATTGTCATGGGAAACTTTATACCCTCCAAATTTAAAACTTCAAAGTAATGCGGGTAAGAAGAACTTTTGTGGGGTTTAACATTAGATCCTGCCGGATATAAGGCCAATACCACTACCCAAGCAAAACATGCGTCATCATTATTTTGAACATTGATACATGCCTTCTTTTTTTTAATATCATCGGGCAACGGTATATAGGATGATCCTCTCATCGGAAAATGTTTATTCATATTGATGGTAATATTAACGATTGCACTTAAAGTCCAGCCTGAATCACGATCTTGAAACTCTTCTAATTTAATAAGAATAACCGTTTGGACATTGTGTAACCACCATTCCTTAAAATCGGTTACTTGATCCACAATTGCATTGGGCGTACTATAACATTAATTTTGAATATTAGCATTTTAAGCATTACATGAAATAGATATGTTTTACTTGAAATATTTTAAATCCGTTTCATCCGAGGTAGTCTTGATAAATTCGCAACAAAAATCGGTATTAATTTTAAGCATCGGATAAATTTTCAAAAGCTTTTTAATTCGTACCGTAAATAAATGTTTTGCGTCTTCTAAAAATGTTGACGGATCCGTATGCTTTAAATTTACAATAGCGCCCGTACGAACTCGTCCTTGAAAAGATGAATGAACATCCTGCCAACTAATTCTACTACTCCTAAGATTCTTATTGGTAGCGCCTCCACCTTGATGATTCATAGATTTCATCATTACCCTATACCCTAAAATGGGTAACCAATAACATATTATTATTATTATTATTAATCATTTACCTTTCATCTTTCCAATGCCCGATTCTAAAAGTCGTTTACCACCTACACTTAAACCACCTTCTTTAAGAGATCCGGTTAGTAATCTTATATTTTGAGAACATTGATCAATCCATTTAATTAGATCTAATGGATTTCCCACTGAATCAATCATAGCCCTACGAACTGATTCTTCCATCACATGCACCATTTTAGGTCAAGATGCCATTTCGATAAGGTGAGATACGTTTATACAGTAAAACTTTGACACGACTAAATTAAATCTTGACGCACTTTGCATTTATATCTTTTTTTTAAATTGGGTTTTATCTTTTAATTTTAATCCGGTGACCTAACGACCTTTTTTAATTAGACTGCTTGAGTCATCTACTTAATCTGGTCTGAACTTTGCATGACCTATGAAATAACGAACTTTTTAAATTGAGTCATATGACCAACGTCATCAAACGATGAATTTCACCTAACCCTTAACGACCTTTTTTAATTAGACTGCTTGCTTCAACTTGTCTGAACTTTGCATGACCTATGAAATAACGAACTTTTTAATTGAGTCATGCTACCAACGTCATCAAACGGTGAATTTCACCTCACCCTTTCCTTTACCTGGGGGGTCGCACCTTTCGTATATACACCTTTTGTACCTGTACACCTTTTGTACCTGTACACCTTTGTCACCTGTACACCTTTTGTACCTGTACACCTCTGGCACCTGTACACCTTTTGAACACCTTTACCCAAACCGGATGTAAAAACAGCCAAATTTCTCCCATCTTAAATCTTATGGAGAAAGGTCCTAGAACCCGTACCATGTTTACTTCCGGTCCTAGAACCCGCATAGTTATACTACTAAAAGGTGTTTATAAATGTTCCTTTTGGCCAATTGACAGCATTAGTTATTATTTTGCTGTATATGTCTGGTACGTTTACTCGAAATGACGCGTATGTATTGAACTTTGTTTTAAGAGACCCACAATCACAGTTTTCGACACCCAGATCCTTGAGATGTTCCTCGATGTCAGCTGCACAGTATTGCGGTGACAAGCGTGAAATAAAGAAACTTGCCCTTTTAGTCACAGCACACAACTTAAAATTTCTTGATTCTTGACCAGTTCCAATAATGATTGATTTCCGCGATCTGTTTTTCCCATATGTGACAACTTTGAAACCCTCCTCATCTAGAATGTTTCTTGTTTGCTGCATATTTTCCTTATTTGATACTTCCTTTTGTCCACTCACTTGCTCCTTTGTCACGTAACCCTTTTGTCTTGCTTCCTTCTGTTTTGATTGTAGGTTAGTTGCATCATTTTCGGTCAATCTTTTTGTTCTCAATTTATCCGAGTATTTTTGTCTCTGATTAGTAGATTTTTCCTTTGGATATGCACCTGTTTGGTTCTTTTTGTTATCCATATCAAGTTTCTCACTTTCTGATGATAACAACTTATCAACCTTACAACTATTATCAATCACTACGTTATGGTTTTCCTTGTTAAAATTCTCGAAACTTTGACTTAAATTGTTCATGGTTCTAGTTAATGATTTTACCTCATCTTGTAATTTCTTTATCAAGTTTCCCTGATTTCTAATTATCTTCATGCATTCTCCCAGCATAATAACCATACTTGATTTATTTTCAGACCGTGAACTCTCCTTGATACACTCGCTGCAGTACCATTTCAAACTTGAATTGCTCATTAAACAGTTCAATTCACTTTTTTTAATCTCTGCGCATGACATATGGAAGCTATTTCCACAAATTCCCGCACAACTCACGCACAAGCCCGCAGAAAAATCAACAATTTCACCACAGCTCCGACAAACAGAACTAGCTACTTCCGTCATTTTGAAATTTTCTCTATTTTGTAGACTTTTATTCCTGAATGGTGAACCAACGTAATGATGAAGTAAGGATATTGAATTCGAAGGAGAGACACTTGCCTAGTCGTGAAATTGGTAGCATTGCATTCAGGGTAAGTCTCTTAGAGATACATTTACTTATTTAATAATGATGCTGTATGCCAGGTTCCGTTTTTTTTTAATATCAATTATAACCGAGATAATGAATTCCGGTGTGCAATTAATTTCTGATAGAGCATAACTTCGTTTTGTTGATTTATCCTCCTCAGGGATGATCAATTGTATTTTTGCTACATGACTGAATTTACCCCTCAGGTGGATGTCAGTATTTTACTTGCTTTATATATTTTATTTTGTTTACTGTTATTATAATCTTCAATTAAATAACAGCTTATCTTGATTTATTTATTTATTTATTTATAACAAGAATACATCCTAATCAGCAGAGCTGGTATAAGGATTAAAATTTACATTAAAATATTAAAATATTATTTACAAAAATTTTTAGTTATTTTTTAGTATTTACATGTTCCTGAATTAATTTTTTAAATTGTAGTATTGTTTTGGCTTGTTGAATATGAATTGGTACCTGGTTGAATTCTCGTAGTGCATTATGTTCAGTAGTTCTTTTTCCCAAATTTGTTCTGGCTGTAGTAATATCGTAATCATTTTTATTCCTTGTGTTGTGTTGATGAATTTTGTTTCTTCTTTTTAATTTTACACAGTTTTTTATTAAATTATTTTGAATTTTAAAGATATACTTCATTTTTTCAATATAAATAAGTTCCTTGATATTAAATACATTAAAATTTTTATATAAATTTTCTGTTGGCGTGAGCCAATTCAAATTAAAAACTAATTTCAAAGCTTTATTTTGTTGGCGTTGTAATTTTGCGATATTACTGGATTGGTGCGTCCAAGCTGATATACAGTATAAGTATTGTGATTTTATAAATGCATGGTAAATCATATTTCTATATTTAGTACTTATTACATTACCGCATCTACTCATAGCTCCTATTAATGGCGTATTTTTTTGTATAACCCAATTTGTTTGTTGTTGACCAGTAAGTTTATCATCTACAATGATTCCTAAATATTTTATATTTGATACTCTCAGCAAACACTCGTTTTGTATTTTTAAAGATATTGTAGGTGATTTCTTGTTTTTTTGAGAAAATATCATAAATAAATTTATGATCCTTATGTGTGCGTTCTATGTAAGACTAGTGAATTAATTAAACATTGTCGCCAATATCTTTCTTTCTATTTGTGTTTTTACGATAAGACGACTCTTCGTTTCTTTAGGTTTTATTAGTATTGACTGGCGTTCACATTAACGTCAGGTTTTTCATTTAGCTGATAAGACATCTGAGTACATGGTTACGAAATCCACGAGGTTTTTCGAAAAACCACGCTTCTCGAGAACTGCGTTTTAAGTAACAAGGCTAGCTAATACGTGTAATAACATCTACGATTAAGCAAGTGGCATTGTGGCAAAAATCAGAGAGCAATTGTTGCTACAAATATATTAATTATTTTTAATAGAAAATTATTTTGTAATGTACTATAAGGGCCGAGATATTTGGAGGTAATGTAGCTATTTGGTCAATAATAACGTCTGCACAAACTGCACCTCGGACAATCTTGGACATTTTGAAAAAAATCACCTTGAAATTATAGCTGCTTATAGTGGTGATTCTGTAAGGAATATGTTAATTTTAAGGTGCGTTAAAATATATTACTTTTTAACATAATTTTGCATTCTGTAAAACAGTAGATAACCCCAACTAGAACAACAAGGTAGATTTTACGTAAATTTTACCAATTGGAGAAAAAATTTACGTACAATTTGGGTAGAATTTAGGTGATCTTAAGTAAATTTGGCCAATAAGTAAATGACCTATTAGTTAATATAACATTCAGTAAGTAAATTTTACGTAAAGTTAAGGTAATCCTTACTAAAAATGACCTACATTTTACCTGCATTTCGTAGTTCATATGCAGAACTTAAAAGTTGTAGAATTACTTTCCAGGTTAAAATTTTGTATCTCTATCTCGTTTCGCCTTGTTTCATAAGTATAATCTTTCTATACCGTTCTACTTAAAAAATGGTCAACTAAGTAAGTTTATGTTTTCAACCACTACAAACCAAATAATGATTAATATTTATGTACATGCATTACATTTTTAAATCGTATTATTACAAACTGGATCCGGAAAATTCAAAACGCAACTAAGTTTACTGATAAGGTAACAGCTTTACTTCGAAAAATTAGAATGCCCCTCGATAAATACGAAGTTTTTGAATAAAATTATTAATTAATTTTTAAATAATGTTTTTATTTCGGTTACGCTGAAAATATACATTCTTTATAATTCTTTATAATAATTTGAATATATTGCAATGATAAGCGCCTTACCTTGATGTTGGTTGTCACTTGTAGTGATAAGCGTTCGATACTATTGAACGATGAATTATGATTTATTTCTTTTTTTTATTTAACTGAGCAAATGAACATTTTACAAAATTGTCGGCTTGATATGTTCTCCTTCACCCTGTACATTGGCTTGGACTGTTGAACACAACCTAAGAATTTGACAGCTGCTTGTTAAGATTTGAATAACTTACTTGCGATTCACTTTGATGAGATTTGTTATCAATAAGAAGTAATAGCAATATAAAAAGTTTAATTTTGTTAAATTACAACATTGAATATTATTATTGTTTGTGACAATCAGACATAGCATAAATATTACGGTGAGTAAACATACAAATTTATTACAAGTTAACCTTTCTTTATTTTAGAATTGCGGAAAGAATATTTGTTATGAAATGGGGTGCACCTTTAATTATTATCTCGAGATAAATACCTTTATAATTTAAATCCAATAAGAAAGCTTTAAATTCCAACATCGGTTTGACGTTCTCCAACGTGACATGAACAACTCGAATCCAAATATTTGTAGATGATTTCGGAAATTAATCGAATTCCAAATAACATTCGCTTCACAAAACACTTAATCGGAATTACTTTGAAAGTTCAAATTTATTAATGTAAGTTCGAAATTATAATTCGTTAACCGCACTTTTTCTAATTACGAACAATAATATGTTTTCCGATGACAAATTCTAACCAAATGCCGACGTGAATTTGTTGCCGGTCGAAATTACACTGCCTTTCGCTTTTTTTGACACTTCACGGAATGTCCACATATGCAGATTTCTCCTGCATTTATGCATCTATTTGTTCGAAATTTTGTCCACACACTTCTTACAAGTAATTACATAATTATACAACAAAAGATTATTTTAATTTACAAAATTGGTTCTCAAATTCAAAATTGATAGTTAAAATCCTACGTCTTCTACACCTTCACCCAAATCAACAAGTAAGCTTTTAAATTTAGGCTATATGCCTGTTTACTAATGTGCATCAATAATTTCCAGTCAAATTTCCAAAAATTGCAATCAAAAAGTGACAACGAGCAATGACACCCGAAATCCCCGATTCTCAATCAAACGAAGCATCACAATCCAAGCCAGATCGACAAACCCATTTAAATATGACTTTATTGAAGGTAAGCTTGACCAATTGTCATCATAATAATATTTTATTACAAACAAACTAATTCTATTTTGAGTTTTAGGTGAAACAAATTATCCCGAGCTGACAAATATGGTCTTCCTCATTTAGGAATGGTATCTGAATCAATTTCATATAAATCATGGCTCAACTATCAAGATAAACTAATGTGTAAACAATTTAACGTGGAGTCGAATCTCCCCTGAACGTCGTGTGTTAATAACACTGCAATTCCCCCTAGTTTGGATTCGAAACTTGCCAATGTTTCTAATTCTAAACTACGTAAGTTATCTGCTATCTTAACTAACTTAAATCTAATTTCCTAACTAACCTACTTGACTAATCGAATTTATTTTCCCCCTGTACGCCTCGTTCATTTTTAATTGTTGGTCGTTCTAGTATATTCAAAATTATTATAATTCTTCCTCATCTTCATCCCCCTCTATATTTTCTACTGGGATATACGGATATAACATATTTATGTGGAACTTCCCTCTGATCGCGTCATTATCCAGATATCTCAGTTCGTACGTGTTTTCAAAAATTACTCGATTGATCGCGTAGGGCCCCTCATATGGGAGTTGTAGTTTTGCGCATGTTTGTAATTCCCTATTGCCAACTCTTAACCTTTTGACAATAACTAAGTCACCAATGCCAAATGCTTGTCTCTTACGGATTCGACGGTTCATCTTGTTCTCATATGCTCTTGAGCTTTTGCGGACATTTTCTAAAGCTAACTGTAAATCCCTATGATAATCGCGACCTTCTAACGCTACTTCCCATGGACGTTCCGGCGGTGTCCCTTTCATGAGGTACCAAGGTGAGTACTTTGTCGTGACGCTTGGCGTCCAATTTATAAAGTTCTCGACTTCTTGAAGTCGATTGAACCATGCGTTATGCCTTTCATGTGTTAATATCCTAAGAAATTTTACAACTTCTAAAATTACGCGTTCGCTAGGATTTCCCTGGGGATGTCGAATTGAAGAAAAACATACCTCAATTCCCTGATTTTCCCAATGGTTTATAAATCGATCATTGTTAAAATATGTAGCATTATCGGTTAGGATTCTTTCGGGTCTTATTACATCCGTAATGTATTGCTCTAAGTTGTCGATAGTTATCGTGGTATTACAATGTTGTGTTGGGTATAGTTTAACAAATTTCGTAAAGACGTCGTAAACTACTAAAATATTTTTGAAATCATTCCCTGATTCAATCAAGTTGCTGAGGTAATCTATTGCTATTAATTCTCCCGGTTTTGTGACAACAATGCTCTTAACGCTGTTCTGGTTTGTATGGTTTTTATGTTTTGCAATACAGCAAAGCCTGCATTGACTAATGGTATCCTTGATTATTGAAAGGTCCCTAACACAGAAGAAATTTTCCCTGTATATCATCCAGGTACGCCTGATCCCCGAATGCCCGTATCTAATATGCAATTCCATACAAATCTTTCTAGTAGTGCCCTGGTCAATGACGTAAAGTTCCTCTCCTTGAATTGATTTGATTAACATCTCCCCCCTGATACTGTAACCCCTGAATTCATCAACCCCTACTAAGTTTTCCCTGATTACGTTAAATTCAATCCCTCTTTGAATTTCAAAAATTGACTCTCGACTGTAACATCCCTCTTCCTGGTTTAATTGATTTAGTGCTATTAATATGTTCTTAAGATTTTGCCCCTTAATTTCGTCCTTTCGACTAAGTGCATCTGCAATGAAATTATCTTTCCCAGCCCGGTGAATAATGTCGAATGAATACTCTTGTATTAAGAGTGCCCATCTATAAATTCTATTATTGGAAAACCTTGTTGTCAACAAAAATGTTAGTGCCGCATGATCGGTCTCGATAGTGAATTTTTTTCCCAATAAATAAAATTTTAATTTGGTCAACGCGTAAACTATAGCCAACATTTCCTTCTCTGACACTGTATATTTGAGTTCATGACCCCTTAGAACCCTTGAGGTGAAGTAAATAGGTACTTCGTAATCCCCTTGCATCTGAACTAGGACAGCAGAAACTGCAAAGTCACTTGCGTCTGTTCTTAGTATGAACTTTAAATTAAAATTGGGGTGTATTAGTGCTAATTTTTCTACAAATTGTTGTTTTATATCCTTAAAGGCTTCTTCTTGTTCCTTTCCCCATTTCCATTTATTACCCTTTTTTAAAAGTGAAACTAAATTTAGAGTTCTTTCTGAAAAATTATTAATGAATTTCTTGTAATAGTTGATTATCCCTAGGAATCCATGTAAACTACGTAGGTTCCTCGGTTGTGGGTATTTTTGAACTTCCTCCAGCCTTTCTACATCGACTTCGATCCCTGTTCTACTGATGACGTAGCCTAAATATTTGACCTTCTTTTTCATGAATTGGCATTTTTCTAAGTTTATTTTTAGTCCTGTTTGTTCTAATTTATCTAATACTAATTTCAAATGAACCAAATGTTCCTCCCGGTTTTTGCTAAATATTAACATGTCATCCACGTAATGACCGCAAAAGTCCTCATATGTCTCTAAAATTATTTGCATTACCTTAACTAAAGCTGATAAAGAAGTTGACAGCCCAAATGGTACTACCTTGAACTGATATGTGTTCCCATTGACGCTAAAACCCGTATATTTTCGTGAGTTTTCGTGTAACGGAATTAGCCAAAATGAATTTCTTAGGTCTATTTTGCTAAATATGGTACTATCGCCTATTCTACTCAGCAAGCTGTCGATATTGGGGGGGGCCTCGCACTGTGCCTTGGTAATCTCGTTTATACGACGTGCGTCTAAACACAAACGTATAGATTCGTCCTTCTTCTTCACTACAACTAACGGACTAATGAATGACGTACTAGCTCGTTCAATTATTTGGTTATCAATCATTTTATTTATCTCCTCATTTACCTTTTCTCGATGATGGTGTGGAATCGGATAGACCTTGCATTTAAATGAACCCTCGTTTAAGACCTGTAATTTATGCTCATACCCCGAAGCTACCCTGGATTCCTCGTTAAATAAATTGGGATGTTTTCCCAGAATGAATTTAACTTCATTCTGGTACCCCTCATCGCAGTCCAACAGAATGTTATTTAAATTATCTATGTTTTCTTTGATCCCCCTTTGAATTTTAAAACCCCTGAAATTTATATTTGCAATTAGATGATCCTCCCGTGAATTCTCCCAACAAATCTTATTTTCCCCAATGCGAATGAATTTCTCCTCAACATCGATAATTATTTTGAATGCTGTCAATAAGTCCATCCCCAGTAGGCAATCCATTTTCAAATTTTTCATCAAAATTACCCCTTTGAATAATTTAACCTCCCCAATTTGGATATCTGCTCCGACCATCCGATTTACCGTCACCATCTTCCTATTGTTCGCTGTCACCAGGTTCAAATTTTTTATTTGTATAATATTTTTGAATAATTCTGGTTCCTCGAGTACCTTGCGTTCGTTCACCAAGGACACCTCAGCCCCTGTATCCACCAATGCTACTAAACTTAAACTACCTAACTTAATCCTAATTTTCGGCACGACAACCGCCTCCTCCGCAAGAGCCGACTCAGCATCCTCATGTATGATGAATTCCCTTGGGTGTTCGTAGGAATTCACCTGCCTGCGGTTGTGATATCTTAAAAATTTGGTGTTACACCCGGGTTTGGATGTGCCACCTCGTTCCCTGTGGTATTACTGGTAACCACCTCCACGTTGTTGACGTTCGCTTGGTTTTCACCTCCATTAAACTGGGTGCGACCCCGACCAAGTCCTCTTGTTACGTTATTGTTATGATAACCTCGACTCCCATCAAATCTACCCCGGTAATTGTTTGATCGTACGTCCTGTCTAGGACCTTCTGTTGGTGGTGGGTTACCCCCGTTCACCTGGTTTTGTGGTGGTTCCACATATCGCCTATGTTCCTCTACCCTAAACTCAACCGTTTCGTCGAATCGTTTTAGTAGTTCAAGGAACTCCTCTAAACTATCTACTTTTTCCACCCCGATTCTGGATCGTACTTCTCTCTCGAAATGTCTTGCCATTGCCTTCACGAGTTCTTTTTCTGTATACACAGGTTCTAATTGTTGCGCTTGGCTTATGAGTTTAATCGCATAATTTTCCCTCGATCGTTCAAAACCCTTGTATTTTCCCCAGTTAATTCTTGATTTTACTTTATCCTGTTCATAGTCCCCCCAATATTTTTTTAGGAACGCCATTTCAAATTCATTAAAGCTCCTCAATTTATTTTCTATCATGGAAAACCATACTTCAGCATCCCCCTTCATTGTTGTGCGTACGATATTCAACGCCCTATCGTTATCCTTTATCTTTCGCACTACTGATGCCAAACCTTTGAGGAAGATTTTCGGATTCATTTGCCCGTCCGCATAAAATTTTCCTAACCGATCTATTTCGGTGTCCCTATAACAGTGACCTCCACTCCACTTAGATTCCTCCTTGGGTTGGCTGTCCACCTTTTTCTCTATTTCCCTCGCTCGCGACTCTATCTCATCTACTTTTATTTCTACCTGATCTATTCTTTCCTTCGTTTTATCGTGTCCCTTTGTCACACGTTTATCCATTTCACCTAGTTTCTCATTCATTCTTTTCTCTCTTTCTTTACATAGCACTTCGCCCTTTTTCTCTTGTTCCACTAGCTTGCTACTTACATTTTTCTTAAAGCTTTCATTCTCGCTTATTATTTTACCCACTTTTTCGTCCGTTTGGTCAATTCTATCATTGATTTTTCTCTCTATAGTTTTTAATTCCTTCCCGAACATTTCTTTCATCCTTAACATCATACTTTCGTTATTTTTATCCAGTTTCTCATTCATACTTTCGTTATTTTTATCCAGTTTCTCATTCATACTTTCGTTATTTTTATCCAGTTTCTCATTCATACATTCTTTCATACCTGACATCTCACTCTTTACACCTGTCATCTCACTCTTTACACCTGTCATCTCACTCTTCATACTTTCGTTCATTTCTAATAACATACTCATTATCTTTTGTATGTCGCTTGCTCCCAACATGCCTTCATTTGACTTTTCTCCCGCATGAACTTCTACCGTCACTTCTTCCAACGTACCAACTCTTTCTACCTCCTGAATCTGTACAGTTTCTTCCCCCTCAGAATCGCTATCTTCTCCTATTTTTCTACCGCTCCTAGTCTCCATGTTTATCTAATTTAACTACTTTATATTAAAAATATTTTTATCTTTTAGGGTCGTGGGCCCCAGTCGATCCAAGTTTCGAGCCCCACACGTTGGTGTGCCAATTGCAATGATAAGCGCCTTACCTTGATGTTGGTTGTCACTTGTAGTGATAAGCGTTCGATACTATTGAACGATGAATTATGATTTATTTCTTTTTTTTATTTAACTGAGCAAATGAACATTTTACAAAATTGTCGGCTTGATATGTTCTCCTTCACCCTGTACATTGGCTTGGACTGTTGAACACAACCTAAGAATTTGACAGCTGCTTGTTAAGATTTGAATAACTTACTTGCGATTCACTTTGATGAGATTTGTTATCAATAAGAAGTAATTGCAATATAAAAAGTTTAATTTTGTTAAATTACAACATTGAATATTATTATTGTTTGTGACAATCAGACATAGCATAAATATTACGGTGAGTAAACATACAAATTTATTACAAGTTAACCTTTCTTTATTTTAGAATTGCGGAAAGAATATTTGTTATGAAATGGGGTGCACCTTTAATTATTATCTCGAGATAAATACCTTTATAATTTAAATCCAATAAGAAAGCTTTAAATTCCAACATCGGTTTGACGTTCTCCAACGTGACATGAACAACTCGAATCCAAATATTTGTAGATGATTTCGGAAATTAATCGAATTCCAAATAACATTCGCTTCACAAAACACTTAATCGGAATTACTTTGAAAGTTCAAATTTATTAATGTAAGTTCGAAATTATAATTCGTTAACCGCACTTTTTCTAATTACGAACAATAATATGTTTTCCGATGACAAATTCTAACCAAATGCCGACGTGAATTTGTTGCCGGTCGAAATTACACTGCCTTTCGCTTTTTTTGACACTTCACGGAATGTCCACATATGCAGATTTCTCCTGCATTTATGCATCTATTTGTTCGAAATTTTGTCCACACACTTCTTACAAGTAATTACATAATTATACAACAAAAGATTATTTTAATTTACAAAATTGGTTCTCAAATTCAAAATTGATAGTTAAAATCCTACGTCTTCTACACCTTCACCCAAATCAACAAGTAAGCTTTTAAATTTAGGCTATATGCCTGTTTACTAATGTGCATCAATAATTTCCAGTCAAATTTCCAAAAATTGCAATCAAAAAGTGACAACGAGCAATGACACCCGAAATCCCCGATTCTCAATCAAACGAAGCATCACAATCCAAGCCAGATCGACAAACCCATTTAAATATGACTTTATTGAAGGTAAGCTTGACCAATTGTCATCATAATAATATTTTATTACAAACAAACTAATTCTATTTTGAGTTTTAGGTGAAACAAATTATCCCGAGCTGACAAATATGGTCTTCCTCATTTAGGAATGGTATCTGAATCAATTTCATATAAATCATGGCTCAACTATCAAGATAAACTAATGTGTAAACAATTTAACGTGGAGTCGAATCTCCCCTGAACGTCGTGTGTTAATAACACTGCAATATATTTTATTTTACATAATTTAACAATAATTTACGTTTAGAAAAATATTTTTACCATTTTTTAATATTTTGTATGAGATAAAAGAATTTTTATCAAATAATTAATGGCGGATTTTAAATTATTAACTAAATAGTAAAATTTTCATCGCCTTACCACCAAAAAAGTAAAATTGACTTATAAGGTTTATTTATTGGCAATTTTAACTTACGAATTGCTTAAATTATTTACAAGTAAAATTATTGGTAAAACAGACGTAAATTATACCTATAATAAGATTTTAAAGCACTAATTTACCTGCAAGTTAATAAATAAACAATTGGAGACCAACAGTGCATTTTACCTATTTTATATCTACAGGTATAAATTACTATTATGTCGAGTTTAGGTTAAATATTGGTAAAATTTACCTATATATTTACCTTAACGTAAATTTTACCTAAAGGTACATATTAGGTAAATTATTAAGTAAATTTTCACTACAAAATTAACCAAGAATTACTTTAAAGTAAAATAAATTTCGAAGTCGATAAATAAATGTAAAATTACGTCCGTTTTACTTTTATAGTAAACCTAGTAAACAAATAAACTTCTCAAGTTATGTTTACCTAAAAAAATACCAAAACTTACTTATAGGTCTGAAAATTATATAATATATCAGAAATATTATTTTACGTATTATATTTACGTATTATATTACGTATTTTATTACGTATATATATTACGTATTATATTTACGTATTATATTACGTATTTAGGTCAAATTTACTGAAATTTTTCTAATGTCCTACTTTTGGGCCGTATGTGTTAAAATTTTTAAATTTAACATCATGCCTTAAAACGTTCGGTAATATTCGTTAAAAGTAGTAGCAAGTTATCAAATTAGTTCCAATAGCGCTCAAACAAAATGACAAATGTCAAAATATAACCAACATATGGGACATTTATAAAAAATGGGAACAAAAGAAAAGCAGGATATAGTTGATATCGAATTTGAACTTATCGATTTAACCATTCCATATTATGGGGCGGATCATTCTGGTGATTACATCTTGGTGGGGGGAAGTAACTGGTTGTTATCAGGAAGAGGAATGTTGTAGGTTCTGCACAGATTGTGCCAAATTGCACCTCTATAAATACTTTTTGCAACTCTTAATGGATTGTATTATAAAGCTCTATGGCCATCAAGAGCTCTAAATTTTCTTTTTAATAAACCAGTTGTATGTTTAGGGGGTCTAAGTAAGGCGGTAAATAGACCGTGAGATTCTGAATAAAATTACAGAATTACAAAAAGTGCAGTGTTGAACCTCCCCCCCCCCCATCTAAAAGCTATAGCTGTGTTCCACTATAATTCTTTGGTTTGATAAAGCAACATAAAAACTTGATTGAGAGCAATTTTCTGCAGCATTTATAAATGGTACCAACAACCAAGGTTCTAATGGATAACCACTGTCGCCAAGCAGATAGTTAAAAGAGCCGGTATCTAAAATGATTCCTTTCTAAAGACGCGTCTTCACTTAAGCGGTTTTTGCCCGCGGCTTAAGCCGGGAGGCTTTTTATGTATGTTTTAACATTGCCTGCACACTTCTCCACCAAAGCCGCCGGCAAAAACCGCCTAAGTGGAGACGGTGCAAGACTCTTCTTGCAACACACGTCATCCATATAGCAGAATCATGCACAGAAACTGGGACACAAGCATTTATATTTGAAGTTACGATTAAAATCACAAATAATTTGTGCATTAATTGAATAATATCCCTTTCTACAAAAATACTAGCATCTCTTATTTGCTTTTGATAAGTTCGAACTTCTCGTCTAAATTTTAAATGTCGCTGGGTTAAAATTATAAGGTTCTATGTTATAATGCACTAGAGCCGAGATAAACGCGTTTGAAATTTTGAATATTGGCTTTGGTAATTATATTTAATATATTCGTAATTCAACTTACTAGCTGTTTAGATAATTAATTTCTGTCCAATATAAATATTGCAGTGTTCATAAAGGTGGGGAATAAAGCTCACAGCAGTTTTAATTTCATTCAAAAAAAATGTAAGAAAGTTCAAAGAAAGTTATTATTTGATATTCAACAATTTAAGTTCAAATCAAAATAATTTATTGTTTAAGCAAACAATTGAAAATTAAACAACGTTGAGTGTAACGACCGATGTGCATCAGTGCGGGTATATGCAAGCGAATAATATTTAAATCACATTATCAAAAATAAAATTTGAATGAAGAAAAAAATGAATCGTCTTGGCAACGGATTGATCAGGAGAAAAAGGATAAATAAAGTCAGTTAATGAAAAACGGTGGACCAGTAAGGTCGAGCGGAGGTAATCCTCCGATGAAATAAAGTTTCGAATTGAACGTGGACCAGTAAGGTCGAGTGGAAATATTCTCTAAGAGAGGAGTGATTCACAAATAAAATTTAATAAACAAAAATCATTTTTGAAACAACAACAAATTCAATTTGGACAAATTTAAATAATCAATTGGAAGAATTATTTGGTAGAAGATTTTGGCTCGTGGCCTAGAAAATTTTGGAACGAGAGGAAAAGCTGTTCCATTTGACGTGAAGTAGGAGAAGAAGAATTCACAAACCATTTAAGGACCGAGGATTGCGGGTCGAGTTTAACGAGGAAAGAGACAGGTTTGAACAACCCAGATTATTTAGTGATTACGGGATATTTGCGGAACACAAATCATTATAAAAACTAATGCGGTGAAATTTGCGATTTAATAAAGGTCAATTCTAATAATTGTAATTCAATTGTTTATTCAATAAAAAATAAATTTTCATATTCAACTAGAATTTTCGAGATTATTTTCAGAACCATTTTAAAAGATCGTTTTAACTTTGCTTTGATATTTCTACATGGAACCGTATGGTAAACCCTGGTCCAGTAAGGGTTACCGGTGTTCCATCTCTAGGTGGTGGTTGGTAATAATACAAAGTATTGATTTTAATGATTATATTCAATTCTAAAAAGTAGCATTTAATTAACCAATACAATACTGTGCCTGAAGGGCACGATATCCGTACACTCGGACATAGTGACGGTAAAACCTCAAAATACAACTAACCCAAGTAACAATTTTAATCTGAGAGATATCTGTTAGATCTCTAGTAGGGAAATCTTACAGGGCACTGTCTCTGTGACAGGGTGTAAAAGGGCTCTGCGACATAATATGACACAGAGAAAATGGACCCTGTAAACCGTCTGTAGCAAGTTTGTCGCAAAGCTTTTAGAGACCTACTAGGGTACTTGTTAGGTATCTGTTAGGTACCTGTTAGGCACCTGTTAGAGACCAACTAGGTCTCTCTGTTAGAGACCTGCCAGGTCTCTCTGTTAAAGGCCTGCCAGGTCTCTCTGTTGGAGACCTCATTAGAGACCTACCCAAGCTCTCTGCCAGAGACCTACCAGGTCTTTCTGTTAGGGTCCTACCAGGAAGATGTTACAGGTGTTTTACAGAGTTAAATTTTATCATAGGTTACAACTATAAAAAAATATGAAATTTATTCAAAATAATAAATTTTTTTGATATTATATAAATATTTATTTCATTTTTTATATTTCTTGTAATCCACTTGAGTTCGTTAATATTCCGTATTGAATTCTGGTGATTACAATTTAAATTATTTATCTATGTTTTATTAATTTTGTTTATAATTTTTATTATTTTGTACCTATTATTGGCTAAATTCCATTCTGTCGATACTGCTTCCCTGTTACCTATCTGAAAGAAAGATTTAAATTAAATTTTTTTTTTACCCTACCTGGATTCGAACCTATACCGTCATCCATTGATTGCTTCGTAACTTCTTGCTGTAACCACTAACCTACGGACCCTTATACTTATTATATATTATTTTACGATTGGTATCATGATGGTCACATTTTTGTGTATATAAGTGATCTGCTATGAGAATAAATTATTATTATCCAGCAGTTGAAGTAAAAATGGAAAACTATAATTTGAAAAATATTGGTATTAAAAAATCCAAGTGGTCTAATAATGATTTCATAGATGTAATGCGTAAATTTAAAAAAAGTGGTACGTACAAAAGGCGTTTAAATACTATTATGCTACAACGGCGCGATCATGTTTCTGCACAAATTGTTGAATCCCAATTAACCAATGATACGATTGCATCATCACATAAAAATATAAAACAACTACCAATAGTTGGACAAGAAAGTACACCAATAAGAAACGACCTTGACAGAAATAATGAATCTAATTTATTCGATGACGATGATGGCGGCGACTCGGATGACGATGATAGTGGCAACTCGGATGACGATGATAGCAGCTTTGTCGAAAACTGTTATAGCATTATATTGTTTGCACAACTTTAAAAGACATATTTTGCTATCAAACACTAACACAATCGCAACCCAAACGCAACTGAAACACTAACGTAATCGCAACCAAAACGCAACTAAAACACTAACGAAATATACTAACTAACTATAAACACTAACTTCAATATCAAGCCTTTAATCATCAAGTCTAGATATAATAAAAAAATGTATTTATGTAGTTGGTATAATGCATTAATATACAGGGAAAATTATAAATAATTTAAATTTAAATCTTTTAAGACTTTTATTAACAATTTTAACCAATCAGAATGACGAAAAATTTCATCGTTAACAAAATTCTAGATTCTGATTGGTTAAAATATTATAGTAATAAGCATTATAGTGTTGATACTTATAAACCTACAATACTATACAATAGCAGGTTTTAGAAATTGTATTTTTTCTACCATTTTTCAATATTGCACTTATTCAGCAATATTTATTTGTCATAATTTTGGTTACGGCCCTGTGTAAAATATATTAAATATTTTAATTAAAAAAAATTTATTTACTTTGTTTTAATAAAGTAATAAAATTATTATGAAATATCTCGAATCCCATGCTCAAAACTAAGAAAATGCAGATCTATGTAATAAACATATAGGACTATCTTTCTTTAAGACAAGTAGTCGTGTACAACAAGTACACGTGGTTTCTACAGTAAAAATCGTCTTTTTTCTACCAATTTTTAATAATTATTATTATATTTAACTAGCTGACCCGGCGAACTTCGTATCGCCTCAGAACTTGAACCATATAAATTATTTGTAAAATTCTAGAACATCGTACCGCCTCAGAATTAATATACCAAGTGACTCGGCGAACGTTCTGTCATATAAATTATAGCTGGATACCCGGCTTCGCCCGGGGTCTCATTATAAATATAATGCTTTGCTTTAGTCTGAGTACTCCAATGATTTCCAGTCTTGCTTTCCGCTGCTGATTTATTTGTGAAGCTCAAAATACCTTTTTAGGTGCATTTCGCCCCCCCCCATTTCGAATTTTGGATCCAAAATAGTCTAAATCGTTTGTACCTTCCTTATTTTCGTTTGTACCAGTTTTGATTTTGAAATATTTCAAATTTTCTAATAATGACATTCTGCTAAATGTCCTTAGCCCCTCCCCCCGGATTTTAAATTGAAATAAAACAAAAATATTTGTCTGAAAAACAAAATGGGTACAAACAAAAATAATGAAGGTACAAACAGGTACAAACGATTTAGACTATTTTGGATCCAAAATTCGAAATTTGGGGGTAGACTGGCGAAATGCACCTTTTTGGGGGGGGGGAAATTACGGGAATCTCGTTAATCGGTCACTTTTCCTTCAACTTTTTTAACATTTTCTTGCACTAAAACATTTTTCAAGTCCTACTGAGTATGTGTTCCAAATTTGGTTGAAATCGGTCGAAGGGTCTAGAAGTGTATAGCGAACAAACATACACACAAGCTCTTTTATATACTTCACGTTCTTCCTCCATTTCAGCAGCTCTAGACGTTGAAGCTCTATTGCGGTTTTGTGAAAGCCGAGCTTCACGTTCTTCCTCCGTTTCAGCAGCTCTTTTTTCCCTGAGTTTCTTAGCCTTTGATGATTTATTTCCAACAGCTGCTTTTTTTGGTGGCATTGAATGTATTTTATCTAAGATGAGTTTAACAATCTAACAAAGTAGTGTCTATGTTCACAGAAACTTTTACATTTGTACTGAAAGGGTAATGTCCTATATAGGGAAATTAATCCAATTATCCGTTGATCCGTCGATCTGTTGATCCGATGAATAGGCACTATTTGCCACATATTTTATTAAAGTTTGTTGAAAGCCGTTCTAAAGTAGCCTATCTTCTTCGCAGCATCGTAATTAGCTTATACACCAAATTTCATAAAGATTGGTCAAGCGGTCTAGGAGTCTATAAGGAACATACATACATACATACATACATACATCCATTTTTATATATATAGATTAATTTATTTGTCATATTGAGAAAATTAGAATAAAAAAAAGATAAAATTAAATAATTTAAATTTAATATAAATTTTCAATAAATCTCTAAGATATTTATTAACAATTTTAACCAATCAGAATGAAGAAAAATTTCATCGTTAACAAAATTCTTGATTCTGATTGGCTAAAATATTAAAATAATAATATGTATTATAGTGTTTATACTACTAATAAACCTATGTAATACTATTAAAATACCAATAGTATTAAAATTAAATGAATATTTAAATATAATAATTATTATTAAAAATTGATTTAAAAAAAACGATTTTTACTGTGGAAACCACGTGTAGGATATATATAATACGACTACTGTCTTAAGAAAAGAAAGTCCTACATATTACATTTTTTACATCTGCATTTCTTAGTTTTGAGATATTTCGTAATATATTTTTAATTTAAACAAATTAAATAAATTCTTTTTTATTAAAAAAGTTAACATTATTTTATACAAGGGCCGTAACCAAAATTATGAATAAGTGCAATATTAAAAATGGTAAAAAAGTCAATTTTTATAACCTGCAAACGAGTAACCTAGGAAGGCCCAACCGCAGATTTTTTAAAGGCTATGTAAATAACCTACAACAGAGTACGAAGTAGGACCCTACCAAACATTTTTTTAAAAATCTTTTTAAATAATCCGCAACAGAGTACCTAGTAGGGCCCCGGCACTGAATTATTTCAGGGCATTGTAAATAACCTGCAGCAGGGTATCTAGTAGAGCATTATACCACAGATATTTTCAATGCTTTGCTAATTACCTGTAACATAGTACCTTGTAGGGTCCTACCATAGATTTTTTCAAGGCTTTCGAAATAACCAGTAACAGAGTACCTTGCAGGGTTCAACTACAGATTTTTTTCAAGGCTTTTCATATCACCTGCAATAGAGTACCTAGTAGGGTACTGTTACAGATGTTCTCCGGACTTTGCAAATTATCGGAAACAGGGTACCTTGCAGGGTCCTACCCCAGATTTTTTCAAGGCTTTTCAAATAACCTGCAACAGGGTACCTAGTAGGGCCCGGTTACAAATGTTTTCAGGGCTTTGCTAATTACCTGCAAATGGGTAACTTGCAGGGTCCTGCAACAGATATTTATCAAGGCTTTTCAAATAATCTGCAACAGGGTACCTAGTAGGGCCCTGTTACAGATGTTTTCAGGGCTTTGAAAATTACCTGCAACAGGGTAACTTGCAGGGTCCTGCAACAGATTTTTTTCAAGGCTTTTCAAATATCCTGTAACTGAGTACCTAGTAGGGCCCTATCCTCGATTTTTTTCAGGGCCTTGCAAATTACCTGCAACAGAGTACCTCGCAGAGCCCTACCACAGATTTTTTTCAGGGCTTTGCAAATTACCTGGAACAGGGTATCTAGTAGGACCTTACTACTGATACTTTTCAGGGTTTTGCGAATAATCTGTTATAGACACCTGCAAGGTATCTGTAAGAGGTCTGTCAAAAAAAACCCTGTTATATCCACCTGCTAGAAATTAGCAAGAGCCCTAGCAGGGAAATTTTAATTTGGCCAGGAAAAAATGTTACTTGGGAACTCTATATTATTATTAACATTCTTTTTATTTAGTAATTCGGCTTATTGCAGCATAATTGCATAGAGTCTTTGAACTTAACATCCTGTTTAAAAGTATCGACTTGCAATTATGTTGCAATACTTTGCTCGAATACTTTAATTAATATATAACTAATTCAACATATATAACTAGTTCAACTTACAAAGTGTGTTGAACTTTCATAAGAATATCGTCAAGTTACATTACATCACACGTTCCCCTAAAAAGAACAAAAAAAATTTTGACTTGGTAAAGAAAATAAAAAATTTTTTTTTTTGAATTAATTAGTTTTATCGTAATATGGCTTGACTCGATTCTTATGAACTTCTATTAACTTATTATCTACGTTAATTACAATATTTGGTGATTTATTTTCCATTACAATATATGGACCTTTATAAATTTGCTGAACTTTGTTTCCTGCATCATTTCTTAACATAACTTGATCACCTACGTTATAACTTACAAAATTAATTTTCTTATCGTACACTTGTTTTCTTTTAATTTTTGAATTTATTAAATTATTTTGAGCATCTTTGCATGCTTGTTGTAACCTGTATTTTAATTCTAAAGGATAATTTTCAAAATTGTACAAAGGATCAATTCGATTTGTTACATTTGTTGGCAAATTACATATTTTCCCAAAAACTAATTCGTATGGTGTGTAGCGCGTTTCGGTATGCACTGTTGTATTATAAGCAAAACACCAATATGTAATCCAAGTACTCCACGAATCCTGATAATTTGCTAATTGAATTCTTAAATATGCGCCTAAACATTTATGAGAATTTTCAAGTGACCCTAAAGTTTCATGGTGATAAGCAGTTGAATTTAATTTTTTAATTTTTAATAATTTACAAATTTCTGTTAGTGTTTCTGCTAAAAATTCTGTTCCTTTATCTGTTACAATTTCTTTAGGAATTCCGTATCTCAAAATAAAATTTTCGACAAATGCTTTTGCAACCGTTTTCGCTTCTTTATTTGGTAATGGATAACCTTCAACAAATTTACTCAGTTCGCACTGTATGGTTAAAATATATTTATTTCCTATGCTATCTTCCTCGAAAGGACCCACTAAATCTAAAAATACTTTCTCAAACGATGAAGATGCATTTGTTGTAATTGACATTGGTTCAAAATTTGTTTTTGAATACTTGTACCTTTGACAATCATCACAACGTTTAACAAATTTTTCTACATCGTCTCGTATTCCCGTCCAAAAATAGTATTTTCTAATATTATTATACATACGATTAATTCCTGCATGACCCCCTGTTGGTAACATGTGGAAATCGTTTAAAATTAATTGTCTCGTTTCTGAATCGTCGACTACGTTTACTCCTTTGATAACAGATATTTTTATACCTGATTTTTTCCATTCGTTAGATTTCTTTAATATTTCTTGAAATATTAATCGATATCGATTTTCTAATTGGCCATTTAAATTGTCTGACGGGTTAATTTCCCTGTCTTTTGACTTGTCTTTAGATAGGTTGCGACCCCATCTATTAATAATGAATAATTCGGGTATATTATTCGTTAAACAAAATTGTTCCAGAGCCCTCAACGATTTACGCAGTAAGAACGCCGATCGGGTGATCTGTAGTAAATAAATTACTTTTAAAGCTTTATTATAAATTAAATTTCCCGTTATAATATCATATTTTTTACTTTTAACAATTGAGTCAAATTCTTGTTGCTCAATTAAACGTATTTCAATTGCGTTTTTAGGACATTGTAATAATTCAACAACTCCTGGGTGATCAATCCTTTGCTGCTGAACCGAGTTAACGCCCTTTTCTTCATTTTTATCTAATTTCTTACTTTGTGCTCTTGTAATAACATGTATAGTTTCATTTACTTTCGTGTTCATGTTTTTAAGTTCTTCAGCTTCAATGTCTATTCTTGATAGAGCATCGGCTGCTACATTAGTTTTTCCTTTAATATATTTAACTGTGAAATCATATTCTTCAAGTGTTAATCTAAATTTGGTTAACCTGCTTGATGGATTCGACATTCCAAATAAATAAATCAAAGGTCTATGATCGGTAAAAATGTTAAATTTTCTATTGTACAAATATGGTCTAAAATGCTTTACCGCCCAAACTATAGCTAAAAGTTCTTTTTCTATGGTACAATAATTTTTCTCCGATTTATTTAAAGATCTACTAGCATAAGCTATTGGTTTATCATCTTGATTACAAAGAACTGCTCCAATAGCAAATCCAGATGCATCTGTTTTTAAATTAAAAATATTTTCTTTTGAAAAATTGGGATATTGTAAAATAGGTGGGCTTACGAGTGCTGACTTTAATTTTTCAAATGATTTTTGACACGCCTCAGACCATTCAAATTTTACTCCTTTCCTTGATAATTTATTTAATGGTGTTGCTATTTCCGCAAAATTTTTAATATATTTTCTATAATAATTCGCAAATGCCACAAACCTTTTAGTTTGATTAGAATCTTTTGGTACCGGATAATTTTGAATTGATTGAATTTTTTCTGGATCTGGAGATACTCCGCCTGCAGAGATCACATGACCCAAATACAAAATCTCTTTTTTCAAAAATTGACATTTCAATGGATTTAATTTTAAATTTACTTTACGTAATCTTTCCAAAATCTTTATTAAATTTTTATTATGATTGAATAAAGTGTTGCCAAAAACTATTAAGTCATCTAAATAAATAAAACAATTTTGATAATTTAACCCCGACATTGCAATCGTCATTGCACGCGAAAATGCACTTGGACTAATTTTTAACCCCATTGGCAATCTTTTCATCTGATATTGTCCTCGATCTGTAGTAAATGCTGTGTAAGGTCTACTTTTTTCGTCTAATTCAATTTGATAATAACCCTGCGATAGATCTAAATGTGAAAAATAAACTGCTCCTGACAAAGAATCTAGTATTTCTGTAATACACGGCAGCGGGAACCTATCGTCTTGAATTTTTGTGTTAAGCTGTCTATATTCTACTACAAGCCTAAATTTCTTATTTCCTATTTGATCTGATTTTTTAGCAACGATCAACAATGGTGCTGACCATTCACTTTTTGAATTTTCGATTACACCCTTTTTGAACAAATCATCTACTTGTTTATAAACTTCCTCCTTTTGTGAATAAGGCAACCTATAAGGTTTAATGTAAGTCGGACTAACTCCTTGTTTTAAATTTATTTTTTGTTTATAAATATTTGTTACCAATAATTTATCGCCTTCCATGTGAAATACATCTACATATTTAGCACACACCTTTTGAATTGAAAATTTTTCCTCTTTTGTTAAACCGTCTGTTTTTATAAGATTTAATAATTTATCTACCCTACTGACTGACGAAATATTATTTCTTTTAAAGTTACGAACCTCATAATTATTTAAATTTTCTATTTTTGGCCTAAAATTCTTTAATTTAATTTCTTTTTCTCGTACATTTAAAATTTTAACTGGTATCATATTATTTTTTGGTTTTGCTAAAGTTCCTGCTACAAAAACACCTTCTCCTAATTCATTTGGTAAAACTATACATTCTTCAGTTGTGTCAACCCACATGTATTTAATTATTTCACACCTTGGTGGAATAGTAGTATAAAAATCGTAATTGGATTCCATAGGTAACACAATTTTTCTATTGTTTACCCAAAAATTAAAATTAAAATTTTCAAAATCAAGGGTTGCAAAATAATTCTGAAAGAAATCAATTCCTAAAACACCATTCATTCCACTATGAAAACCATTCATAATTAAAAATTCATGCGTCACACTAGTATTATTTACCTTTAATAAAATATTTGCTGAGCCATTTGAAACTACTGACCCAGAAATTCCATTTATTCTTATTTTATTTGATTCATTCACTACATGATTTGAAGTTAAGCTATCTTGAAATAAGACACTACAAGTCGCACCTGAATCAAGAAGAAATTTAAATTCATTCATTCCGTCATTCATTCGTACAAAATTTAACCCATCTAAATTTAAAATTACTGCTTCATTTTTAATCTGATTTACCCCGAAAAAACTGCTCAGGAGTCGATTGTAAATTTTGATTATTATTATCTACTATTTGCTCTTGATTATTTTGCATAAAATAAGATTGTCTGGCATTACCTTTATTACAATAATAATTTCCACGACCTCTTTTGAACCTTTGTCCTCGGGTATAATTATACTATTACTATGAAATTGTTTATTGTTAAAGTTGCTTCTATTAAAATATTTACGATTACTTGAATTTGGTAAATTTGTATTATTTTCTCGATTTTGTGATTTAAAACTTTTATTGCAAAAACTTTGTTTAAAATTTTTGTTATCACGCATATGGAACACCTGAGAAATTTGTTTATTTTGTATTTCTTCATCTTTTGCCGCACTAATAGCATCGCTTAATTTTTCGTAATTTCTAGCAATTATAACATTTTTTACGTCGTTATTATTTAATCCTCGAGCGAAAGCATTAACAGCAATTTTTTCATTTACTGACTTCAAAATATTAAACGCGTCATTATTTCCGTTTGCTTGGGATATACAGGGTTTACCAATAAGACGTTTGTTTTTCAATAGGGGCATATTCGGATATTTTGACAGTTTTGCATTTAGTTTTTTGACCTATGTACAGCAGAAGCTGTGCCATTTGTGAAAATGTTTTCAATTTCAATTGAAAATTGTATTAAAATCATTGAAGCCTATTACGAAAATAGTCGATGTGTGAAAACCACATTTCGTAAAATTCGCGATATTTTTGGTCGTCATGATCGGTCTTCTGAAACCGCTATCGAGAATTTGGTGGATAAATTTAAGTTTACTGGTTTGGTATATAACATACCAACAACAACACATATTCGTTTGGGTCGATCCAGCGAAAATATCGCTGCTGTAAGTGAAAGTGTCGAAGAACGTCCAAATTTATCGATTCCACGACATTCTCCACATTTGGGGAGATGTTGACAAATTATTTTTGGCCTATTATCGATGATATGGATGTGAGTGATCTGTGGTTTTAACAGGATGGCGCCACTTGTCACACAGCCAGAGAAACAATGGCTTTATTGCAAAACAAATTTCCAGATCGAATAATTTCGCGTAATTCAGCAATAAATTGCCCCCCAGATCGTGCGATTTTACACCGTTTGACTATTTCTTGTGGGTCTATGTGAAAGATCAAGTCTATGCGGATAATCCACAAGCCATTGAGGGCTTAAAAGTCAACATCAAACGTGTCATTAGTGAGATAGAGCCTCAATTATGCCAAAATGTGATTGAAAATTTTGACGAAAGAATCGATGTCTGTAAGCGTGGTCGTGGTGGGCATTCGAAGGATATTATTTTTCATTCATAAATGGCAGACCTTCTACTTTATATATAAATAAAAATCCATAGCATTTTCATCCAAAATATGTGTTTCATTTAAAATTTAAAAACAAACGTCGTATTGGTAAACCCTGTAGTTAAATCGACAAATAATTCCTCGACTGATTTTCCAAATTTATCTATTGAATTTTGTGCTTGTTTGATATTATTTAATTTTACTGACAATGCCGCTGGTGACTTTTGAGTAATAAAATGTTTTCTTAAATCTTCTATTAACAAAGAATTACTTTCATAATTTTGTTGTAATCTAATTTTTGCACTATTTGATAATCGCGTTTTTAAAATATACTTAGTTAACAATTTCTTACTAGGTTCATCTAATAGTGAATCATACAAATCTATGCCGTCTATTAATTGTTTGGTGATATTTTCATTACCGTCCATAACCGGAAGTAATGAACTAGCGGTTTTCAAATTAAATTTTTCGCCCATGTTTTCAATTTCTGTATCACTATTTGAACTTGAACTTAAACTGTCTAAATTTTCTACTCTAAATTTTAAAATATCATTACATACATTAATTAACCTATCAATTTCTATTATTAATGATTCAATTTGGTTAACGGTTGTGCTTTCTTCTAACTCTTTAGTTACATTAAATTTTTCTTTGATACTTGAAAATTTTGTCACAAATTCAGTCAATTGTTTATTCTTATTACTTAAATGATTAAAACACTTACGCTTTTGCCGATTATCTTTCTTTAAATTTCGTTGAAAACCTGTAATTTCTTCCAATAAATCCTTGAATGCGGGTAGTTCAGATGGCAATTTGATGATGATCTTAGCTGATTTCATTAGCGGTGTCGTTGTACACTTAACAATTCACTGACACTTAATAACAGCACAATTTGCACAATTTCGTAGCACTTTCATTTTCTTCTTTCTTTGGCGACGATGATGTGGAGATGCTAGAGATGATCCTATCTGAGCTGAAGCTGCTGCTGTTGACCCATATTGTCCAATATTTTTCTGTTCCGTTCCATTTGATGATATCGTAGCGTTTGGTAAATTATCGTATTAAGCAACTGAACTGGCACTTTTCCAAAATTTCGAGTGGCAAGATCGCCATATGGTAAACCCTGGTCCAGTAAGGGTTACCGGTGTTCCATCTCTAGGTGGTGGTTGGTAATAATACAAAGTATTGATTTTAATGATTATATTCAATTCTAAAAAGTAGCATTTAATTAACCAATACAATACTGTGCCTGAAGGGCACGATATCCGTACACTCGGACATAGTGACGGTAAAACCTCAAAATACAACTAACTCTATATTATTATTAACATTCTTTTTATTTAGTAATTCGGCTTATTGCAGCATAATTGCATAGAGTCTTTGAACTTAACATCCTGTTTAAAAGTATCGACTTGCAATTATGTTGCAATACTTTGCTCGAATACTTTAATTAATATATAACTAATTCAACATATATAACTAGTTCAACTTACAAAGTGTGTTGAACTTTCATAAGAATATCGTCAAGTTACATTACATCACAACCGGAGGTTGGATAAGTTTGTATTCAATACATAAAAATCAAAGTAAGTATGCATTATTAAAAGATTCACTCATTTAACAGTGCAATATATAACAAAATTAAGAACAATGGGCGGTAATTTTGAATTTTATAAGGACCTTACATAGAACTTTAGAACTTTGTTTTATCAAAATTGTTTATTATAATTAAAAAAGGTAACATAGAACTTAAAAGTATTGAAATAATATAAAAGTGTCCCCGTGACAGCGGAAAACCTTTGAGGTAGTGATAAAGGACACTTTTCTAAGACAAATTTTCAAATAAAATTTTTATCCAAGTCCAAACCCTTGGAAGGTACCTCCCTTTACGGCAATTTTGGCCAACAAACGGCCATAGCTCCGATATTATTGATTGTTTAAGATTAATGGATTAGAACTTTTTTTTAAATAATTCGCCTATCTACAAATTAGGTTATAACCCGTCATCGTCTAGAATCAACAGATTTCGAGTTATAAATTAAATTAAGAAAAAAATGTTTAAAAAATTCAGAATTTATTTTATTTACTTTTCTTGCGAACCCCATATCTCTTAAGTGAAAGATCTTCGAAAAAACTGATGACCCAAACCAAATAATAATATAATAATAATATTTATTTAGTAAAAAACTATTAAATTACACAAATGCCCAATACAATAATACACACGTATACATATAGGTAACAACAATAATTTTTTTTCCTCCCACATTCATAATAGCACCCCATCCCCAGAAACATATAATGCCAACAAATTCTTGAACACTTGATAATTCTCACATTTCTTGATTTCATCAGGCAAACCATTATACAATATAATGCCAGTGCAAAAAAATGATTTGAAAGTTCTAGATGATGAAGACGCGGTCTACGACGTTTCGGCGCAGCCGGTTCGGCGCGAGCCGGTTCGGCGCAAAGACTTTTCGGCGCGAGAATAAAATATTTTAAAAAGAAATAAAAATAAAAATAATGTGGAAAAATTTAAACATTAATGGATAAATAATATATATAATACTCGTAAATTTATTAAAATTAATACACATGTATAAAAAATAAAAAAATGTTAAGGATTCATTTCGTAATTATACGATAATCCTCGCAGATAGTCGATTATATTATAATATAATAAAACACCTTCACAACAAATTATTTACTTATTGTGTTTACTTTACTTACAGTGTTAGGTACAATTATTATAAGCAATATTAGATAATAAAATTTAAATTAACAAGTTTGTATAGTACAATAAAAAGATAAAAAATGTAATAATTTCATTAAATTCCAAATAACTAAATTAGTATTAATTATAATCATTATACAGTATAATCTTATAATTATAATACTGTTGGTGGCGGCACTTGCTCACCACCCTCACCACTGAGTTTGTTGGCTAAGAGGCAGTGGGGTGTTGAAATACCTGATATGGGAGGATAAGCAACAATTTCCTATTGCATTGCGTATCTTTACTATTTATCAATCAACGATATAATGTATTTAATTCTTAAACGGTGCAAACCGAGGAATTTTAAACTGTAATCCTTTGTAAAATGTGTCGTTTAAAAGATACGAGGTTTTCAAAATAATCAAAAGAAAAATCTTGATTTTTTAAATATTTTTTTCTTACTTTAATTCATAACTCGAAAGCCAATAAAATTAAATAAAAAGAATTGGTAACACAGTAGTTACATTAACTTATTTTCTATACATGTATAGTTTTAATATATTTATTATTTATATTACTTATCTATTAATGTATCAATTTAAAGTAGATCAAAAATTTTAAAATATTTTATTCTTGCGCCGAAAAGTCTTCGCGCCGAATCGGCTCGCGCCGAAACGTCTTCGCGCCGAAACGTCTTCGCGCCGAAACGTCTTCGCGCCGAAACGTCTTTGCGCCGAACCGGCTGCGCCGAATTGGCTGCGCCGAAACGTCCCATCCCGATGAAGACGTACTTACATACATATCACAATTTCTTCTGGTATTATAACAATGTATTTGATTTACAATTCTTAACTTATCCAATAGGTATTTTGGAGCCATCTGATTTCTGATTTTGTACATCATATCTAATGATTTATATTTTATTCGTTCCTCTATACTCATAAAATTTAATGCATTTAACATATCCTTAATTGGAGTATACCTATTACATTGAATAATTGTCCTCATTGCCTTGTTCTGGATTTTCTGAATTTGCTCCCTTTCCGCTCCATTCATATTCAAAAGCACCGTTGAACTGAAATCAATATGAGGACCAATCAAAGATCTATACAATAAAATTCTTGTTGACACACATAAACTTCCTGAAATTCGTCTTAGGAAAAATACTTTTTGTGACATTTTTTTCATGATGTAAGTAAAATGATTTTTAAAATTTAGAAATTCATCAATAATAACTCCCAAGTATTTAATTTCCGTTACTCTATCCAACGTTTTATTGTTCATTGAAACTTTCAAGCCTTCTGTTTCAATGTTTCTTAAAATATGTTGCTTACCCAGAATAATATATTTAGATTTTTTAACATTTATAGCCAAACTATTGTCGCACAACCACTCAAATATTATTGACAATTCATTATTTAATTTTTCAAACATTTGCTTTATATTAGTTCCAGCAATATATATCATAGTATCGTCGGCAAATAATTTAATTTTGCACATTTTTAAACATTTCACAATATCATTGATATACAAAATAAAAATGAAAGGACCCAAAATTGTTCCTTGAGGTACACCATATTTAGTAAAAAGTTCCTCCGAAAAACTGTTTTTAAATTTCACCTTTTGCTTTCTGTTTGTTAAGTAACACTTAAACCATTTTATCACTGCTCCTGCAACACCCATTTTTTCTAATTTTTGTATAAACAATTTTCTGTTGATGGTTTCAAAAGCACGCTTAAAGTCTAAGAACACTGCCAACACCACCTCATTGTCATCTATATTCTTGTTCCATTCCTCACAACAATCCATGATAACAGATTCACATGAGTGATACCTGCGAAAACCCGATTGGTTTTGAACCAGTATATTATTTTGTTCACAATAGTCTTTTAATTGATCTAGCACTTCGTGTTCTAATATTTTTTTGTAAATGGGCACTACATTTATTGGACGATGCTCTTCACATAATTCTGTATTCGATTATTTTGGTATAGGCACTATGCAAGATGTTTTCCAATTTTTGGGAACGATTCCATTTTTTAGTGATGCATTTACCACGCTTAGATAGCAGTGACCCAAAACCTCAAATGAATCTTTTATTGCTCTGGTATTAATTAATGTGTCTGTATCGGTAGTATTTTTTAATTTGCGTATAATCTCTCTCAATTTTTTCATACTTATAGGTTCAAATTTGTCGAATTTCTTCACTTGCTGAATACTTTCCAAAACTCGATCGCAATTTCTGTTCTGTGGAATTTCTGAATTCAACTCTTCAATGCTGTCTAAAAAGTATTTATTAAACTTATCTGCTATCGCTTTTTCATTTCTTTCTTGAACTCCTCGGAACTCAATTTTATCTTGAGTTTTCTTATTCTTTCCTGGTAATAATCTTTTTAGTTCTTTCCAAAGAATACCGTTATTTTTGTGATCCGATACCAAATTACTAAAATACTTCTTTTTATTTGTACGAATTTTGTCCACTACCAAATTTCTATGGTTTTTATATATTTTCCAATCCTCTTCTTTTCCTGTAAACTTTGCTTTTTTGTACATGTCATCTCTTTTTGTCATAAGTACAATAACTTCGTTGTTTATCCATTTATTTTCAAGATATTTACGTTTAATATTTATTGTTTTTATTGGACATATTTCGTTCATTGTGGTGGTTATGTTGTTAATAAGTGCTTCTGATTTTTCTATATCTGCCATACTACCATTCCATTCTTTTTTTAATAACAACTCCTGGTATTTTTCGGTATCGTAGTATTTTAAACTTCTCTTTTTTATGGTCATGAATTCTTCTTTTAATGATTCGTTGTCTAAATTAATTGTTACTATATAATGATCACTAATTCTAGGAACCTGATGAATTTTATACTGTTGTTCTTTATTATTTGTTATTATATAATCAATAATTGTTGCACTGGTTTTTGTAACTCTGGTGTACTCCTTTACTAGCTGATAAAAACCGTGTTTGGAAATCACGGTCTTCAATTTTTGTGTATAAAAACCCTCCTTTGCGTAGTCCAAATTTATATCTCCATTTATAATAATGTTTCCATTAAATTCCAACGATTCCAGGTAAGTATCCATGTATTCAATGAATAAACTGTCACTATTTTGTGGATTGTAGTTGTAGCGTAAACTTGAAAGAACGCTTTTTGATAAAGTAAATATCTTAAAATTATCAATTTTTTGAGTTTTGTGTCGAATGGAAAAGTCTTTTGTATTTACTAATAATGCATGTGTGTAGGCAACCAACAATGTTTATTGCATTCTCATAATCAAAGCTGTTTAGCATAATTATCTTTGCAACATATGCGTTTTTTCGCCAAGAGTAAAAATATTAACGTACGAGTCAAATTTCAATCGCATCAAAACATTAGTTTGTTTTAATTTAGCAATCCTATTGTTTTTTTAATTGTACCTTCTTTCATGTGTTTAATAATGTCACATTTGATTAATTTTATAATTTGAAAATTTCTACTAATATAATAATTATCTAATCATTAATTTAAAAAATATCGTCACTCTCTGCCGCAATACCTCCAATCACCAGCACACCAAATTTTGTCCGGAGATACGATGACATAATGTTCATTTTTGTTTTATATTGTGGTAGCCTTAACAAAGATATCGGTAGCCCTGGCAAAGATATCTATACTGCGATGGCCCGGTCCTCTTAATTTTCAAAAATATTTCAATTGTTTAAATTCGCCAATAATTGTTAGATTTATTAAAATTTCCTTCTTTTATCTTTCTCGACTTGTCAAATGTGCAACAATTCCACATGTCTCGCACTTTGCAAATTAAAACTTTTAAATTTCAAATTAGTTCTAAAATAAATAAATTAATGAAATTCACACACTACTAATTTAAACTTTTTATTTTCATCAAAATCAAAATATTATTCTCAAATAAACGGCTCAAAATTACAAATACGGAGACCTTCCGTAAAATCGACCACTCCGGTCGACGCGGCCGGCAAAAAGCAAATTAATCAAAAACTTTCGTACCAACTTTAACTTTGTTGGCGCGAACAATCAAAATTCAAAACTATTTACAATCATTTACAAAGTCAAAATAAAAATGCTAAATTAATCAAAAATCAAAATTTAAAAATACAAAATTCAAAAAATTTTTTTTGAAACACGACAATACATATGTATCACCCCTACCCTAAATCTATCTATAAAAGTTTTTTTAACAAAATCTAAAATGAAAAAAATTTTTTATTTTTGTACGCCACTGAATTTTTTCCAAAATATTTATATACGTCACATAATACCGTAAGAAGTCACAAATAAAATTTCTCCAAGATTGGTACAACAAATTTTTTCGGTCATCTAGCGGATTTTTCGAAAATAAATTTTTGTAAATTACTGACTGCCGATTTACTGATTCTGAAAACATTTGCAAAAAAATTTAACAAACAGCCTAAACTTGGTCGCTACCTAGTGGCAGAACCTTTTACTTATAAAGTAACGTTCCGTCAGTCCGTACGACGATATTATAAAATATTTCCCACCGAACCACCTATTTTTGTATTCTAAAATTAATTGTTACAAGCCCTAAACTCAATTCTTATGCTGCACTCGGTATACAAATCAACATTAACCTAATTTTGACACATATGTCACAAAATTATGACGTTTATTAAAATTTTGAATATATTGTTTTATTTTTGCCAGCCATCTGACAAATTCTCACAAAAAATATATAAATTAAGATTTCAGTTAATATTTTCTATAATTTTTCTGACCTGCCCCGCCCTGTTACAATTGGCTCGGTTTGTTTTCTCACCAATACTTATACTTTCAAAGCTCCATCGACACACCAAATTTTAGCTGAATCGGTTAAACATTTCTGGAGATACGGCGACATTTTAATTTTTTTTTATTTATTTTATTGTGGTGGCCCTGGTGAAGATTTCTCTGGCAAAACCTTATTTTCACCATTCCAGCCCACGAGGCATACGTCCAATAAGTTTGATTGCAATCGACGCAGAAATGCCGGAGAAAATCGATCGACAAAAACTTTTTTCATGTTTTTGCCAAAAAAGTTAATTTTATTTTTTTCATGTTGCATTACTGATTTCTATCGAAGGATTACATATGCTCACATATCCATTAGGATCAAGGTACCTACGTACCAAATTTGGGTAAGATCCCTTCAGCATTTCTTGAATTATGCACTCTTAAAGTTTCAACTTTGACAACTTGTGATTTTTGACAGACGACAGATAGAAGATTAATTTTACCTATTCTGGATAAAGCCTTTTAAGGCCTTTAAAATAACATATCGCAAGACAAAATATTTTTTAAAAATCCCGTATTCTTTTCTTGTGGTGGCACTCCTGATTGATAGATCGCGACGAAAACCTTATTTTCACCTTTCCACCGTGAACCCTACCACCATACTAAATTTGGTCGTAATTGGTTGGATGGCTCGGAAGCAAATCGATCGACAAAATTTGACGACAGACAGACCGACAGACAGACCGACACAGAAATTTTTATTTTACTTTTTGCAGATCTTTACGTTTCTGAACACGGTGATCTCGAAAATGCAAAAAAAAAAAGTTGAAATTTTTTTTCGATTACCATACCTCCAATTTTTTTTTTAAATTGATTGGAGGTAAAAATAGTACATTGTCTTATTCGGATTAAAAGTGAAACTTTGTTTGACAAGCATGCAATAATTGCACGTCAAACAAAGACACTTTTAATCCAAATGAGACATATTACTTTTTCTCCAACCAAAAATTAAATAAAATTTAAAATATAAATACTTAATTTTAAAACATTATTTGATGTAATATCAGAAAAGTCACTTTGACATTTTAAAATTGTATAATTTCGAAGAGTGCTTTTTCTATATTGTTTGAATTAGCAATAACTCGAGAACGGCGCTAGATATCAAAAAACTGAGCAAAAAATTCTCCCCCCTCGTCACAGACACACCCCCCGTGAATTATCGGTAGGAAGGCATATGCAAAAATTTAGATCAATAGCGCACAAAAATAGTAAAAAATAAAATCACTTTTAAGTCATGCACAAAAAAGTTTTTTTCTATTTTGCGTCTAAAACAAAGTTATTTCGAAACCCAGTCGCGTATCGAAATGGACAATATTTCGAAACGTAATTTTTTGTTTTAAAGGGTTGGTAACTAAACGTCAGTGAAAATTAAAACTAATGTTGTCACTATATTATAATATTATAAACCTATAAATTGATGCAAAGTAATGTTAATTGTCAATAAAATAATTAATAGTAATAAAGAAAATTGTAAACTGCAAGTATAATTTCGTTTATTTAAACTTTTATGCGATCTCCTAACCAGAAAATTTTTTGTTACCAACTATCACAAAAATACAAAAAAAATTCAAATTTACTATTATTTAATAAAATGCATATTTTAAATATTTTTAGGGCTTATAAAGTTCAAAATAGAAAAAATAGTATAAGAAACTCGTTTTATAAGACGTTTTATCGCACTTATCCTTTAGAAAACTCCCCGCTACGCGGCTCGTTTTCTAAACGGATTGCGTGCGTTAAAAACGCCACTTATAAAACTAGTTTCTTAATATACTATTTTAGTGCACGTAAAAAAAAGTGTTGCTTAGCAATTTTCGCATTTTTATATTAATAACGAAAACGTCAACTTTTAGTTGAGGTAATGCTACTAAAAATGTACTGCTTTTAATACGGTTGGAGAAAAAAACTTTTTTTTAAATATAATTGACACCTCAAGATATACGCATCGCCGCGCCGCCGCTGTATGAAACATATACAGTGAATAACGAAAAGTTATTCTCTCCTTTGTTAACAATGTAAATTGCCGGTTTTGAAGCCGTTTTTTAGCATATAAAAGTCCATTTTACAGCAAAACCTTCTTAACATTTTTTGTTGCAAATTTCATTGTCTTCAATTTTGTTTCTATACACTTTTTTATTTTAGGACACGCTTTTTGACTGGCAGCGGCTTAAACAAGACTCGGTAAATCTAATAAATTCTAATAAAGAATATGTTGATAAAGACTGATTAGTCGAAACTAGTCCATTATAAATAAAAAATTTTAATTGAGGAAAGTGTATTTTTGAATTTTATTTATGCAATAAGTTGCAAAATTCTTGATTTTCGCACCAGACGTAAAGTTTGCCCAACGAGCGTAGCGAGTACAATATTTTTTATAATTTCATAAAAAAACCTCGAAAAAATAATTCAAAATTGTGACAGTTTATATAATTTCCTTTTATATTAAATCTGATAGGATTTAATAGGATCTAATAGGATAGTCTCCTATTCAGGGACACAAATACGACTTTCAATCACTCGAATATAGCCTCGGATATAGATCAGGATTTAATAATGACAAACCGCAAACGATTAAGGAACAAGAGACTGGGTATAAAGGATTACATGACTGTTGGATGCTGGAATGTGCGTGGCATAGCTAACAAGATGGAAGAACTATGTAAAGCGCTGAAAGAAAGAAACGTAGACATTGCACTAATAAGCGAAACAAAGAAAAAACTGAAAGGGACCTGCGACTTGGAAGGATATACAATGATTTACAGCGGAGTCAAGCAAGAAAAAAGAGCTGCAGCAGGAGTGGCAATCTTAGTAAACAACAAATGGAAAAACCGAATAAGCTGCTATAGCTGGATAAACGAACGAATTACTACACTAAGATGTAAAATTGAGCGAGGAAATATCACCTTTGTAGCAGTATATGCACCGGAAGAAGGAAAAAAAGAGGAAACTAAAGCATTCTATGAACAACTCCAAACAGTGATAGATAACATAGGGAAAAACGACTACCTCATTGTAGGGGGAGATTTCAACGCCCGAATAGGTAGAGCACCCTTAACAAAAATTATTGGACAGTATAACGAAGATATACTGAACGAAAATGGGAAGAACCTAAGAGATTTTGCGTGCTATAACAATACAAAGGTGATGAACACATTTTTCAAACACAAGAGAATACACAAATATACATGGTCTGCTAGAGGACAGGTTTCCACAATTGATTATATATTAGCTAACGACAAAACCTTTGATATGATCAAGGATGCTCGAGTCTACAGGAGTGCTGACGTAGGGACTGATCATTTTCTACTATGTGCAATCATCAAAATAAGGGCAAGATGGCCAAAGAAAAAGTGCAATAGCGACACAAAAGAACTATTTAAAATCTACTTACTACAGGAAGAGTCAATAAGAGAATTATATCAAAGAAGACTGGACGCACAAAACAAACATACACAGCCAAGTGATGATATCGAGCGGGAATGGACAAATCTTAAAAACATTATCAAGGGAGCTGCTTTTGAAGCCCTTGGACGTCGGAAAAAATCTAAAAGGAAAGGGCCGAACATATGGAATGACGAACTGGAAGAAGCCGTCAAGCAAAAAAAGATAGCCTACCTTAGATTACTATCGAACTATACGCAAGAAAACAAAGAGGATTATAAAAATAGAAACAAAGAAGTCAAACAAATATATAAAGAATTAAAACAAATGAAATGGGACAACTTTATTAGTAAAATAGAGAACGACGTGCACGGACGACAAAACATAGCTTACAAGATCATGAAACACTTAAACAAGAAAGAAAAAGACACCGCCTCAATCACAATTATAGAAAAGGAAGAATGGCTAAACTATTATAAAACATTATGGAGAAATGAAAATGAAGTAATAGGAATAAGAGAAGACAATGTCCTAGAAGTAGACAGGATAGATCTTGAAGAACTTGACAAGGCACTTCAGGACATCAAAAACCGTAAAGCAACGGGAACAGATGAAATAAATGCCGAATTGCTTAAATACTGCTCCGAAGCAGTAAAACTAAGACTCCTGAGACTCATGAACAATTGCTGGAAACAAGTAAAAACACCGCAAGAATGGAAAATCGCAAAGATAACCCCAATATTCAAGAAGGGGAATAGAACGCTGTGCGAGAACTATCGAGGAATAAGTTTACTAAACACCACTTACAAAGTATACTCCAAAATAATCAACAACAGATTAAAGAGCCTTACGGAAGAAACGATATTGGAAGAACAAACAGGTTTTAGAAAAGGCAGATCATGTATAGATAACATATTTAGCTTAAAACAAATCATCGAAAAACATCGAGAGTTCAATCGCGAAACTCATATAGTGTACATAGACCTCATCAAAGCTTTCGATAGAGTAATTCGAAGTAAGATCTGGAACATTCTGGAAAAAAGAGGAATACCGCATCACCTCATAAATGTAATAAAAGAATTGTATACAGAGACCCGGATATGCATGGCAGAAAATGAAGAAAAGACAGAACTAATAAATACAGGAGTCAGACAAGGCTGCAGCATGTCGCCGACATTGTTTAATATATATATGGACGACGCCATGCGTATCTGGAAAGAACAAATACCACACTACACGACAAACATGAACAACCGAGATTTTACGTTCACTGTACTTTTCGCCGATGACCAAGCTGTAATAGCAAATAACGAAGACTCCCTGCAATATGCCTTGTATAAACTAAGTCAAACGTTAGAAGAGTACAACATGATAATATCAACATCTAAAACAAAAGTAATGGCTTTCAAAGGACAAGAGCAAGTAAGGTCCAAGATAGTACTTAAAAACCAGACCATAGAGCAAGTTAGAAACTTCAACTACCTGGGCTGCACAATTTCTATATACGAAGAGAAGGATATTGGAAAGAAAATTGAAAAATTTAATTATATCAATGGAACTATTAGGAGAACTTTTAAGAACAAATACAACCAGGAAATAGCGTTGAAGTTTTATAAAACAATCTCCGTACCAACAGCGAGCTACGGTAGCGAAACATGGACTCTGACGAAAGCAGACGAAAAACGTTTACAAAGTGCAGAAATGCGGTTCCTAAGAAGTATAGCAGGTTATAAGAGAATAGACCGGAAGCGTAACACCGATATACGAAATGAATTAAACATCTCCAGCCTAAATGATCAAATCAGAGAATACAGAAATAACTGGAAACAACACCTTGGAAGAATGGATAATGAACGCATCCCCAAACAAATATATAACTATAAACCCCGAGGAAAGAGAAATATAGGTCGACCTAGGAAAAGATGGGAAGACCAATAAAGAGTGACGTAACGGACTATAAGTCTAGAACGTGTTGATGATGATGATGATGATGAAAAATATCTAGTGGTTTACTAGGGTTTACTAGACTGGTTGCTTAACAAATTAAACAATTGATTGTCGTTGTTAGTAAATAATTGCTTTCCTGGTGCGAGCAATATTTGGTATAACTAGAAATATACGTAAAATATAGCTAAGATGAGTGACTCAGAAAGTATCCCATCAGACATATGTGGAAAGATCTATTGAAAGAAAAAGAAAGATAGCGATGAAAATTTTTAGGAAAGAGGAAAATCTTCATAATAAAGTGAAAATAGGTGAATCCTCAGACAAAGAAAGCACGAATAATGCAATAATCAATGTGTCTTCAGAAACTTTGACCACAACAGAAAAGAATGTTACATCAGCATTGTACTCGCGCATTCAAATAATAAATTTAAAAGATTGCATTATAAATATATATAAATAATAAAATTTTGAAATTCTATTATGCAAATTAATTTATAATAAATTTATTTTGGTACCAGTGCAAAAATATGACTAATTTTCGCACTAGTGCCAAAATAACTGACATTTTGAAATTGAAATGACAAATGAAATATCATCATTATGATATGAAATTATTAAAAAAATATTATTATCTATATCTCGGAAACGGTGCGACAAAATAAAAAAAATTTTAAAATACTTGGCGAGCAGGATAAAAGTTGTGTTTTAAATCACTTTATGAACGAAGGGTTCAATCGAAGTACCGTTTATTCCATTACTTTGAGGTTTTGTAAAAATATTGATCCCAAAAACAGAAAAAATCCTGAAAACAAACAATACCAAAAAAGTTTCAGCTAAGTTCCTTGACGAAAGCCGCTGAAAACAAAATTGGAGTGAGTATTCGGCTACTCTCAAAGAAATTTAAAGTTTCTCAAATAACTATTTGCCGAAATTTGAAAATATTATATGTAAAAAGTACAAGAGAAGTGTTAAACCGAGATACAACATTTTTTAAACATTTTTTACAACATTTTTTAAAGGGCGATATAGTGATTGTTGATTGATTACTATGGACGATGAAAAGTAGATACTTTACTTCTGCAAACTGGTTTCTGGTTTAATTATTTCATACTTTTCACCCATTTTTGACTGTATTTCACTCTGAATATCTTCGATTTGCGCTAAATTAGCACAATTTAGTATAACGCCTCCGCTTTTGATTTTACTGCCCATTGTAATCCCTGCGCCTATGTTTGCTGGTTGCACACTATTTCGTAAATCTTCTTTTGTTTTTTGCAAAGAAATTGATTGAGTTTTCGGTTTCACAATTAGCACTTGCGATTTAACACTACTTGCGTAGGTTTCAGCTGTTTCGTTAGGTTTACCTTTATCATTTTTTAGGTTAGAGATTTCCGTTTTTAACATTTTATTCTCCGATACTAATTGATTCAATTTATCTTTGATTTCTTCGTTACTTTTAAGTAACTCTTTCACTATATCAAAAATTTTGTTGATTTTATTATCATTTTCGTCGATTTTGGTTGTATGTTTGCAAAATTGTTCAGACCTAACCTCACAATCTTTTTCACTGCCTTCTTTACATGCGTTGCATATCCATACCGCTCTTTTCATATGAAACCCACGTAATTCTACACTTATACATTTTCCATGATAACACAAACGACACTTATTACATTGAACAATACTTTTTACATCATTAAACGACTCGTTACAAACAGAACATACCTCATTTGACGCCATCTTAGCAAAAAAAAAACATAAAAGATGTTCACAGATTCTTTTAAAATAATTACTTAACCGAAAAGTTGGAAAATATTTTTAACGTAATTGTCACGTTTTAACGTTATCGATTATCTGACGAAGTTTTAGGTAAAATCTTCACAAATTCTTTTAAAATAATTACAGAACCGAAAAGTTGAAAAATATTGGTGACGTAATCGTCACATTTTTAACGTTATCTATTTTCTGCCGAAGTTTTACTTAAAATTTAAATCGTATTTTCATACCACTATTTATAACGATTTGAATTGAATTCTTGAATTCTCAAAGTATGCCTTCGTGGCATTTAGTGGACTGTATATTATTTTTATATCTTCCTGGAGCGGGTCCAGTCCTTCATTGCCTTGCTACGCACTTTGTAATTTTGATTGCAACGCCGCCAATGAATAAGCGTCAATTTAAACAATAAATTGGAAATAATAGTTATTTATTAATAAATAAACACACATTAAAAACAAATGAAATCATCATTTGTAGAGTACAAATTTGTTACTGACTCCCTTGAACAGCACAGGGCGCATCCCTTCCTTATTCCAATGCGCGCACAAGGGGCGCGCTCGACAAAACATAAATTGAGTCTAGCAAAACAATATAGACACTAGTATCTGCAAAACAAAGACAAAATTGCTTGAACATACTCCCAGCGTTGAAGTCTTCCAGCTTCAAAACAATAAAATAAATGTTAATAAATGCAAATAAATGCTATCCAGCGTGATAAAATACAAAAAATTTATAAAATATACATTATTAAAGTGGATAAATACATAAGTAAAAGTTAACAAATTAAAAACTAAGACATTAATGTTCATCGTTCTGAATTGGTAATGGACACACCTTTGCTACCGTACGTTTAAAAATTCCCTTTGAAGTTTTCACTGAAACTACACAAACTACACCTTGCTTATCAGGATGAAGTTCCACAATTCTGGCTAACGGCCAGTTGCACGGTGGTGTGTTGTCATTTCTTATGACTACCATTGTGTTGATCATTAAATTGGATGTAGAAATTTTCCACTTTGTACGTTGCTGCAAGTTTGTCAAGTATTCTTGTGACCATCGTTTCCAGAAGCCTTGACTTATTGCTTGCAATAATTGAAATCTTGACAATCTGCCAATCGGTAATTCTAATACATTTGGATCTGGTACGGTCACCATTGAACGTCCGATGAGAAAATGGGATGGTGTTAGAGGTTGATAATCATTAGGATCAGAGGAAAGTGGACATAGGGGGCGTGAATTAACTATTGCTTCAACTTGAACTAAAATAGTGTTAAACTCGTCAAAAGTAAATTTTGTTTTTCTACCCTTAAAAGGTGGTGTTTAACGCTCTTTACGGCACTCTCCCAAAAACCCCCAAAATGTGGTGAATTTGGTGGTATAAAATTCCATTTTATACCTTTATTCATTAGTACAATAACTTGTAATATCATTATTTGAATTAATTAAGATGTTATGCAAACTTTGCAGCTGAGTTTTTACACCAACAAAGTTAGTTCCGTTATCGGAAAAAATTTCAGTAGGCCTTCCCCGTCGGGAAGAAAACATTCGCAAAGCGGCAATAAAACCTTCACTAGTCAAATCGCCTACCAATTCAAGATGTATTGCCTTTGTCACAAAGCAAATAAATAGTCTAACATATGCCTTGATTAATTTGCATCCAGGACCTCGTTTGTTTTTTATTAAGAACGGGCCTGCATAATTGATGCCTGTTTTGCTTAACTGAAAAGTAGCTGTGATGATCCAGCATAATACTACATTAGAATCACTCCAATTTTGTGGCATCGCATGTGACATTAAAATTTAAAGTTTCTGTGACCCTTCTGGTCAATCGCGCTAATAAAAGCGCTCCACATAATTCCAATCTTGGTGTTGTAAGTGTTATATATTCCACAAGAAATAAAACTACAAAACTTAAACTAATTTACTTACGGTAGAGAGGCCACGACCACTGGAACTACTTTACTGAAGACTATGACATGACTGCCTCTCCAATCTCTGAGCTCAAGGTATATGCCCCTTTGTGCAGTCATACCAACCGTCAGATCTTAACTGTGTCCAATCCTGGTCCGCCCTTTCTACTCCTTACTTTATTTAAATTCAAACATACAATATACATAATACAATTCGTACAGAGCCGTACTCACATACATTACAGTAAGTACCTTAATTGGAGCTACCTTGGTTTTGGCACATAATAAATTAATATGTACATTATTAAATTGATCAATACTACGCACATAAAATGCACGCTCCGTATCCTAATTGTGAAGCATCACAGAACCCGTGAAGTTCAATTTCAACATAATTGTTACAAAATGCGTTTCTTGGTACGCTGAAGTTATTTAAAACTGGTAGTTCTTGTTTAAATTTGAACCACCAACTTTGTAATTCTTGTGGGATTGGAGCATCCCAATCGACACGTAATGTCCATAATTTTTGTATCATAATTTTTGCTTGCAACATACACGGACTGACTAATCCTAGTGGATCAAAAATTGATGCAATATCTGAAAGTATTGTACGTTTTGTAAACTTGTCATTTTGTGAACAAAACTTTTACTTTTTTACTTTTGTGAACAAAAGGGTAGTGGAAAGTACAATTAATTGCGACGAATTGTCGCGCGATGAATTGTCTGCGACGAATTGACGGTACACCCTTTCTTAATTACTCCATGATGTGGAAGAAAATAAGAAAATTCATTAAATGTGACAGATGGTTGAATTGTCATATGTTTTAGTTTTAGTAATTCATTCATGAATTGAACATATTTTAATTTATAATCTTTATTAGAATTGAAACGTTTTTCTAAATTTAGAAAACGTTTCGTCGCTGAGTACCTAGAATTTCCTAGAGTCTCAGAAGAATTTTTTAATGGAAGACAAACGACAAATCGACCTTCACTATTTCTGGTTGAAGTTAGTGTGAAATGTTCTTCACACTGTGCTCTTCATCAGATAAAGAAATACACGTATCATTGCATTCCTCAATTTCCCAAAATTGTTGCAAATTAATGTCATTGTTTATTGACAGATTACAAATGCGTTTGTTAGTGGGTTTTTTAATTGATCCTGCCACTATCCAACCAAGTTCGGTGGCTTGTAAACTAGGAAGACCTTTTCTTAAATTAATATTTTGTTTTGCGCAAGATGGTCCAAATGTGACCTGCTCATATCAATATGTCATATCAATATGTCAATATGACATCGCAATATGTCGCGAGGTTTATTAAAGTTTCGATCAGCTAATTTTAAATTGTCTGGTATTTTCCAGTCATTTATGTCAAATTCGACACACGGTAATTTGTCAGTAATCTTTGTTATTACATAACATGAAATTGTAATTGAACAATTATTAACAATTGAATTAATTGTTATTAAAACTTGAGAATTAACAGTTGAATTAGACATATTAATTCCCGTAATCGCAATATTTGATGCCTTTTTATGTAATTTTAATTGTTGATACAATTTTTCTGAAATATAATTAAACTGTGAACCACTATCTAGTAGTGCACGTGCCTCTTTAGCATTTCCTCTTTGATCTACCGCATTAACTAATGCTGTTGATAACAATACATATTATGTATTTTCATTGAAACAAGATAATGAAACTTTAGGTTGAGTTTCAACCTCAACTTGATGTAACAAGTTATTATGGCGATCGTTGCATTTTTTACAATGAGGAGCTCGACATTGATCTTCTTTGTGCCCCGTACATAAACAATGCTTGCACAAATTTAATTCAATTACCCTTATACGCATTGCTACATTTAATTGTTGAAAACTATTGCAAGTATAAATTAAATGATCACCCTTGCAATTGTTACAACTCGCCCTTGAGGACACTAATAATAATAATAATAATAATAATAATAATAGGCTTTATTGGTGTTTAGTACACAAAAGTGTTTACACACGTCATTTCGGAGAACATAATTGATCAAAGTCATGTATAAGTAATGTAAAGAAAAAATATAAAGACTTTCCGACTCAGTCTTGTAGGAGATCTGTATGGGTACTTTGCATGAACTCTTCCACGCTATAGAAGGCCGATTTTGTGAGGTACTTTTTGGTCGTTCGCTTGAAGTTGTTCTCGTCCAATGTTCTTAATCTCTCAGGAAGTGCGTTGTACATTTTGACACCTAAGTAGCTTGCACCATTACGGGTTCGTTGTAGGCGATGGAATTTGATCCTTAGATCTTTCGCTATCCTTGTTGGGTATCTGTGGAAATCGCTGTTGGTCGCTAGGGTGTTGATGTTTCGTCTAACGTACATTAGGCACTCATGTATGAACACGCAGGCTGTTGTCATTATGCCCATTGTCTTGAAGGATTGACGGCAATCATCACGGTAGCCGATACCAGCCAGAACGCGAATGCATCTTCTTTGTATTCTGAAAACATCCTCGGTATGGGATGAGTGTCCCCAGTTCAGTATTCCGTATGACATATTGGAGTGGAATAGAGCATAGTATGCTGTCTTAAGATACGTATTCGACAGTTTGTTACTTAGTGATCTTAGGCAAAAGGTGGCTCTCGATAGTTTTACATTCAAATATTTGGTGTGAGGTTCCCAGGTCAAAGCGCTATCCAGGACAACACCCAGGTATTTAACAGGATCGTACACCATGCCTCTGCGGAGACTGAAGGTGATTTTCTGGGTTTTTTCGTCATTAGAGCTTAGTTTATTGCAGATAAACCAGTTTTTTATTCGCGTTTCAGCAATCTGCGAATTGTATTGCAGATCATATAAGTTGTGCTCGCTCTCGGTTTTGGCGGTATCGTCCGCAAATAGGATGAAGTTGGATGTAGGACTGCAGTTGTTGATGTCGTTGATGTAAATTAAGAATAAAAAAGGAGAAAATACGGAACCTTGCGGGACCCCAGTGTTGACGTCGAGACTTGCAGAGATGTCGTTATTGAATTTCACCTGTTGTTGTCTGTTCTTCAGGAATGATCTGACTAGTGAGATGCTGTTGCTAGATAAGTTGTAGTACTCAAGTTTCCTCAATAATATTTCGTGGTTCACACAGTCGAAGGCTTTTGATAGATCGTAGAAAGTGGCATCGGTGAGTCTGCGTTCTTCGTAATCTTGAAGTATAATCTGAGTGAGCTTATCAATGGCCAGTGATGTAGACTTTTTGCTTCTAAAACCAAATTGACTGGGGTTGAGCAGTTGGTTAGCCTCAAAATGGCTCGTAATTTGCTGAGTCAAGATTATCTCGAATATCTTCGAAAAGATGGGTAGTAACGAGATTGGGCGATAATTGTTTGGGTTATCGGTATCCCCTTTTTTGAAAATTGGAATAACTGTTGCAAGTTTGAGAGCTCTTGGAAAATGATTGTTTCTGATGCACTCGTTTATCAGGTTTGTAAGTGGGGAGATAATAATATTTTTGATCGTTTTGATGATTTTTGCGTTCATACCATAAATGTCTTTGCTTGTAGAGTTTTTTAGTTTGTCAATAGCCTCTCTGACTTGCGCAGGACCCACCTGGTAAAAGGAGAAGCTGGGAGAATTGAGAATGGTCAAGAAAGATATGGCGTCATCTTTTCCTTTTGGAAGATTTTTCACGATGTCGGTGGGTATATTGGTGAAAAACTCGTTAAATGTGTTTGCGTTGAGATCTTTTGGTGGTTCAGGATGTGAGTTTGGTCGATTTTGACGTATGAGTTTCCATATGGTAGATTGTTTGTTGGTGGATTTAGCTATAAGTTGATCATGGGCGTTAACTTTTGCTCTTCTTAGTTCTTTTCTATATAATGTTTTTATTGCTCTCAGGGCGTTTGACGAGATCAGATTTTGATGGCGTCTATTTATTTGTCTCATGAAGATCAATTTTTCCCGTAACTGGTGAAGATCGGCGTTGAACCAATTTGGACTCTGTTTTGAGTGCGTGGTCGTCCTCTTGTGGTAATGAAACTTGTTTTGATTTACTGACATAATTATTAGTATTTGTATGATTATTAGGCGTTGCCTTTATTTGATTAATTGGATTAAGTTCTAATGTTTCTAACCAATCTACTCTGTTTTGTAAAAACTTTTCTAAATCCGACAGGCTAGTTAATTCGTTGGTTGCCTTATTTTTTTCCCACTCTTTATTAGAAATTTTATCTAATTTAGTAGATATCATGTAGACCAATAAAGTGTCCCAATGTTCAGTAGGCTGCTTAAGTGCCTTTAATGATTTTACATGTTGAAATGTTGTATCCAATAGGTTACGTAATCCAAAGGAAGTTTCCTTTGTGACATGATCCATGTCAAATAAAGCTTTTACATTATTGTGTATTAGCAATCTTTTATTATTGTATCTGGTACAAAGAGTTGACCAGGCTAGCTCGTAATTGCTAGCTAAAAATTCTAATTTTAATATTACATTACGAGGTTCTCCCTGTACTGAAGCCTTTAAATAATGATATTTTTGAATTAAACTAATCGAATTGTTATTGTGAATCAATGATTCAAACGTGTCTTTAAATTCTAGCCATATATTGGTCAATAATAATATTGACCCTTGAAAATCAGTAAGGAGATCTTAGGTAAACTAATATTTTTATTTGAAATTGCGTTAATTGATTCGACTTGTAAATTGGATTATGCAATGCTGCTATTATTACTAACATTTGATGTTCTAGAAGGGCTAGAACTATTTTCATTAAATAGTTTCATTTGTTTAGTTCTGTTAAATCTTGTATTTTCATTAATTTGACTGTCAAGGATTCTTTTTGCCTTCGTCTAGACACTATAGAATGATTCTATAAACACGTCCCTTTCATTACGTTCGTTATCCAAATTTAATTCATAGCAAATATTAATGATTTCGGTTTGAATTTCGTCAAACTGATTTAATAATAATTCATTTTTGTAATAGAGCTTTTCTAAATGTGCCATGATGTTATGGTCAATAGGATCATTTTTTGCAAATACATCTTGAATCGGCTCAACAAATTTTAAATAAATAATGTTTAATTGTTCCCCGTTTCCTTCTTAACAGTGTTAATTCATTTGACGCAGCTGCTGTTTGATCTGTCATTTTAATTAATTTGTTATTAACAATATATTGAATCTAAATTGAATTTTATTTAAATTAATAATGATATTTTTTACTATTAACTTAACGCATCCGGTTAATATTAATAGTATAATTGAGATTATGAATAATCTAATAATTAATGTTGAGTGAAATACTCTTATTATTGACGAATTTAAGTAAATGCTTGAAGCAATAATTAAATACACAGGATAAGGAAATATAGCTGAATTTGATGTTTAGTAATTGGCATCAACGCTGTGTTGACTGGACTGACTGACTGGACGACTGGAAAATGACTTTTACAGATGTTTTACTTCTTGCATTTACCAATTCTGAATTGTTGAAATCCTGCTCGATAGGACCAAATGTAAATTTGAATTACCTTGAATTCTCAAAGTATGCCTTTGACCTTTGAAATTAGTGGACTGTATATTATTTTTATATCTTCCTGGAGCGGGTCCAGTTCTTCATTGCCTTGTACGCACTTTTGCAATTTTGATTGCAACGCCACCAATGAATAAACGTCAATTTAAACAATAAATTGGAAATAATATTTATTTATTAATAAATAAATAAACACACGTTAAATACCAATGAAAACTTCATTTGTAGAGTACAAATTTGTTACTGACTCCCTTGAACAGCACAGGGCGCATCCCTTCCTTATTCCAATGCGCGCACAAGGAGCACGCTCGAAAAAACATAAATTGAGTCTAGCAAAACAATATAGACACTAGTATCTGCAAAACAAACACAAAATTGCTTGAACAGTAGGTAATTCTTCACTAAATTTAGATTCAAATTCGCGTCTCGTGACTTTATCTAATTTTTGTAAAATTATGTAAACAATTAATGTGTCCCAGTATTTCACCGGTTGTGCTAGGACTTCAAGAGCTTTCATGTGTTTGTTAAGATCATTAGTGAGTTTTCTTAGATGCTCGTGCGATTCGCGCGTGCTGCTGGGCAAATCAAAAATGGATTTGACGTGATTTAATATAAGTAATCGTTTATCTTCATATTGCTCGACTAATAGATCCCATGCGCTTTCATAATTTGCACTAGACTCTTCCAGTGACTTAATTACATCTCGTGCTTCGCCTTTAAGACAAAGTCGTAAATATTGAAATTTTTGAATAGACGAGATAGTATCGTTTGTATGCACAAAAGAACTAAATGTGTCCTTAAAAAATAACCATTGGTCATATTGACCTTCAAAGGAAGGCATATTAATTCTCGGCAATCAAATTTGATTTAAATTAGTGCCGTTGCCACCAACGACGTTGCCGCTACCGACCGCGGACATAACGCCGCCGCTACCAAATTGATGGTACCGACGCGCTTTTTATCGACCCCGAGTTTTCCCAATCCGTCTCTTCGTTTTTCATAATTAGTTTTTCCGCTTCGGCTAATGATTTGAAATATTTATCTTCAAATAATTGTCTTTCGTTTTCGGAAAGATCTGAATTTTCGTCACCTAACATTTCGATTTCCGATTGAATTTCGTTAAATTCTTGGAACAACGGATTGATGTTTACAATTCGAAGCTTGACTTGAACTACATCTGGGTTCAGTCTATCAATACTTTTAAAAAATGTTTCGAACCTTGTGAGACTGCCCTTAATTATACCTCGTTTTTTTATTAATTCGGTTGCTTTTGCCATGGCTAAACAAATATTTAAAATAACACGAACAAATAATTAAATTTTAAAATAATTGTTTTCTTCCATAAATTTATTTTTAAATTTTGCAATACAATTAAGTAATATAAGTTAAATACTCTTTTGTAGCGAATGTTGCAATGAAAAAATGCTAGTTGCTTTTAATCGCGATAAACTTGTCGTAATTGACTCAAATCTCGCGTTTCGAAAAAGGAAAGGCATAAAAATAATTTTGTAAAAAGGAATTTGCTCACCTCTATCTTCATGTAATTAATAATTGTTGTTGTTTTTCACTGTAGTGTGGACGTCAGCTTCAGGGCGTCCAGTTTTACACTTCGATTTATGATTTCTTGGCTGTTCGTAATTTGGCTCGTAGGACCAAAAATTCTATGTAGACGCCAGCGTCGGACGTCTGGATTAATCTGTTTACACCTGGTGGGAAGTTAATCTTCTTCTAGCCACTAGGAACGGGGTTTTTAATTTGAAGGACCAGTTTATTCTTCTTTTAAAAACAAACACTTATTTTTGAGACTAACTATTTATTTAAATCTTGGATTACAATTTTCTTGTTCGTGAAATACATGCTTACGTTTCAAAGTTTTGGTTAGTACTGATGCTTAAAACTAAAAATGGTTAGAAAGAGAAACATATAAAAAAAATATATACAAAAATTACAGTTTCTAGGAACCACCGATATTCGTGGTTTCCACACAAAAAGGTAACACTTGTCGAAGAGCTCGACCCTTCGATTTGCACGCTGGCAATAAAGAACGGCACAAAAAAAACAAACAGATCAAACCGTTCATAAAATATTAAGGCGTAACAAAAAACATATGAAATATATATTGTAATGGTATTCTCTACCGAGACCCTGTACTACACTTTTTATACCTCGGCTGCCAGTAGGTTCGGAAGCATGGGTTACACTCCAACAGTAGTCGGTTCCAGTAGAAATAATTTGTTTGCTCTTGGAGCAAATAAAAACTCTTACTTTTTTGAATAACGTAAAATTGTGTTTATTCAAAGAAAAATTTTTGTAGCGACAAATCTCGCTGTTAGGCTGTGAAATGTAATAGTGTTCGGCCACTGATTTTGAAATTGTATTTACTTTACCACAAACTTTTCTAAATTTCAAACTCATTTGCCGGTATGTTAAATGTGTAGCAATTAATAATTTTACAATGTAAGACAAATTTTTTGTTGTTTTTATTAATAAAAATGTTTTTAATAAGGTGTTTATTTTTAATTTGGAAATACCTTGTATGACTCTTGTTCGGGTTACATAAGCAGATCGGCTGATCAGTTCGTCTTGGCTCCCGTTACGATAAGTTGACACGTGTCTGGTGATTAGAGTTTTTTTTTGTATACCATCTGGTGTAGAAGCGAATATCCAAACTGCGTTAGATTGAAATTTATCAATCTTACTTCCGTTGATCCAACTTTCGTAAATATCCAAATTGAAACTAACTTTACATTTATTGCAGGTAAGTAAATTTTCATTTGTGTTAAAAATTTTTAATCTTTCCAAAATGGCGTCTTCCTCTAATTTTTAACCTTTATAAATTTTCAACCACGTTGTCTTCAAATTTTAATATTTTTCAGCTATTCTTTACTGAACTTCACGATTCTTCACAAAATTCCACTTTATGGATCCAAAACCAATTTTTACTTTGTTTTAAAGTAAAAATTATACAAATTTTCAATTTTATAACGCACAACGCAAATCAAGCGTGCCGCTTGGCTCCAAACGCTCATGAAGAAAACCTGGTTTCAACCTGAAGAAAATTCATACCACGTAAGTCTTTCAATTACGTATAGGATGTTGCACAAATTAATATTCTTTTCCTTTATCGTAGGTCGTTTTCGAAGTACATCACAAATATCACTCAAATTAACGTTTATAAAATTACAAATAAAAATATGTGTTCAGTATGTGTTGAAGTATTAAATTTAGCCTTTTTAATTTTCCTCTGAATAAATTATAACTCATTTGCAGGACTTAAAACAAATAAACTGACCACGATCTTAGCATGTCAAATTATCTCCAGTAGGAACCGCTACCTGATGGAAATATCACCACAATATAAATAGAAACTACGGCCCAAACACATAGAGTAATACTGCATTGGTTTGGTATCGAGTACTATTAATTATGATAAATGTTACTGTTTAGCTTGGTTGGTCTGCAAGTTCGAAAAAGCTGCTTGCGAGACGCAACTACGCAGTGTGCAGAAATTAAGTTGTAAAGTATCCGCTTTGAAAGGCCTCTTTTGTAGGCAAAATGTGATGGTGGTCGCTAAAATAAAACACTTATTTGTTGCACAATTGACCGGTAATTGGATGTTTTAGTATCGCTGCAATCACTGAATCTTTGTCATAGATACGTGTAATTCGAATGACTGCAGGTTGAACACAAATAACAGTACAATTTATAAGAAGTTTTTACCTTCGTTACAAAAGGGAGTAAGAACAATACGGGAGAGCGTGTATGTTGCTCGAGTACTTGCGTGTTACTACTGAATGTTGGAGCGGTAAAGATGGACATGCGTGCAATACAATTTCAGGGATGAACAAGATATAACAGGGGCGTGCAAAATATTTGATTATAGTTATATATATAGTTTTAAGGGCAGCCTATAAAAATAATCGAGAGGTGTTAAATGGGGTAATCGTGCCTGAAGTTAAGTAAGCCTACCATGTTCCTGAAGATAAGATATTGCTTAAGCCCGCCTCAGACCAAAAAATATATACCTATAGGAACAAGAAGCGTCACTCTCGGCAATTCTTTTGTTGTTTGACAGGACAAACTTGTTGACCTTGAAACTCGTCGCCATGTTGCTGGGGTACCAAAAAAGCGGCAATTCAAATTAACATAAAAAATTCTTAATAATTTTCAATACTGATGTACAAAATTGTCAAGTTTTAAAAAGAATTATATAATAATTGTTAGATTATTGTTGACCTTTTATTTTATACTTTTTTAAAATTGTTGAGTTTAAGGTCTGTGATCATTTAAATTGACTGACGTTTCGTGTTTTTTATTAACACATTATCAAAGCTACAAATATTAAATTAAAAATTAAAAGATTTCTACTTACTTTGACAAAATGTCAATGTGATGTTTGTTTTAAAATTGTTTTAACATTAAAACATTTGAATAAAATGATGAATATATAATAGTTATTAATTGTATAAGGGGATTAACAAGCCTCTAATTCACGAGAAAAAATGGGCACTCGACGCAAAGAAGTATATACCTATAGGAATATATTCTTTGCTCGAGGTACAGCCGACATGACACATACCTTATAAAGGCCCTGTAAACCTATTTCAACTTTCTAAAATTTTTATGAATACTTAAAGTGTTAAATACTTGAAGTGCTTTAAATTTAATTAGTAATGTTCAATAATTAAATAAATAAGACAAAAGATATATTTTATGAAATACAAATATAAAATTTAAAAATTTTGACGCCAATTTTCCATATTCTCGGGGGACCTGCGCACTGAAAATTGACCTGGTGAAATACGTCAAGTGACGCTTCTTGTTCCTATAGGTATATCTTCTTTGCTCAGACGATGCTTGTTTTGCTGCTGGATTGCCTGATGGGAGCTTTGCTGGCTGGCGCGTTCAGGCTGCGCATAGAAAATGACGTCACTGTTGGCTTGCTTGCTGGTTCACGTGATGTAGAAAAGTAGTAGTAGAAATTTAGTGACGCGTAATTAACGAGATTCCTAGAGAATATTTTAGAAAATCCATAGCTTATAGAAAATCAAATATGAATAACAGTCCGAAAAGCTCTAAGAAGCCTTCTAGCACGAAAACCAACAAAGATTCAGAAATTGAAGACATAATGGTTGCAAAACTAATCGAAGAAGAGAACAAACAGATCGAAAAAAGATTGCAAAACACCAGAAACGAAAAGAAATTACATCATTCGGAACATTCAGATAAAAATACCTGAAACTAAGAAGAGGACCAGGTCCATGGATGAAAATCAGGAACAGGAGGAAATCACAGAATCCAAAAAATGTAGAGAAGAACTACAAAAAATGGAAGAAGAACTCTCCGAAGAAAAAATTCACATAGATATGGGAGGCACACAAGAACGGCAATCTGACGACTCGGATTCTGAAACCACAAAGAGAAAAGCAAACAAGAAAAATAAAGCAAAGAGAAGAAAAGAAAAGAAGAGTATGAAACTAATCTCAGACTCCGAAGAAGAGGAACCGCTGGAAACAAAAAGATGAAGCCGCCAAAGAGTCTGAAACGAACAACGAAAAAATGGATACAGAACAAATAATGGAAGAAACAGGAAAAAACGCAGAAGTCAGCACAAATTATGAAAATAATGAAAGCAAACTAAACACGAGAGTGGCAATAGTGGAAAAATTTATGATGGAACTGAACACCCACCTAGCTGGAAGTAAAGACCGACTAGAAAGGAAGAATTCCCTAATTGCTTCCGGAGCCGAAATCGCCCACATCTTCCATGAGATGGCCAGGGAAATAGTAGAACTAAACACCATCATATCCTGCACGAAACCCACAACCGCAGAAAAACCAAAAGTAAGTAACGACAACATTAGCACCAATAACCCAAAAAACATTGCAACAATAGTCAAGGCCACTGTTGCGGAAGTTAAGGCACCAGAGCAGAGAAAAACCCTTCAGGTCAAAATCCAGCATCCAACCTTAACATCTGCAACAACCCAACCAGAAGCACCCACCCAACCTGCATTCCAAAACCCTCCACGAGACTACTTGGCAGCTCTTAAGGTAAAAGCAGCAAACCCAGTACAGGGGCCGGAACCCACAAAGAAGCACCAAGTCCTTGTTTTTCCGATGGAGGGTTGTACCTCCACCTCTTCCGAGAATACCAAAAAAATCCTCACGCAAATCCCACAATCATCACTTGGAATCAAAGCCGACAGGCTATTTTATGTCAAAAATAACGGAGTAATGATAGAATCATCTCTGGATTCTGTCAAAAACATAATAGGGCACACTCTCCTCACAGAGAAAAAACTTTCAGCGTGCCTACCGTCCTCGGTATGGCCCAATATCAGCATAAACATGGTCGAAAAATACATCACAAAGGATGAAATAATTGGGGAAATAAAAACAAGCTTCCCGGAAGCAATTAAAATAGCAGGGGAAAGCTGGTACCGGACCATCAACCCTATCTTCACTAGGGATAAAAGCCACAATAAGTGGATAATAGAGTTGCACCCGGCCGTCCGGGCAGCAATTCTAAAAAAGGAGAAACTATACATGAATTGGAGGAGCTACAAAGTTTATGAATACATAAACATTGTCAGATGCTTCAGGTGTCAAAGGTATGGGCATACTTCAAAGTACTGCAAGTCCTAAGAAGTCTGCTCATACTGTGCTTCGACCGAGCACAACACCAAAGTCTGCACCCTAACCTCTAAGCCGGCCTCACACAAATGTATTAACTGCGTCAGGGCAAAATACGCCAGTCATAATCACTCCACAGCATCAAACGATTGCACAATTTATAAGGCGCGCCTAATGAACCTCTCGACAACCTTGGTTAACTTAGATGGATAAGTCACCTAAGTTTATGCAAGTAAACCTCAGAAACTCGGAAGCGGCAACAGCGGAAGCCCAACGCTACGCCGGAGAAAACAAAGTTTTGTTATCTTTCCTATCAGAACCCTATTGCTACAAAGCAGAGACTGGAGCCTTTAGACTACCCTTCTACCAAAACACCAGAACAGCAGCACTCACTGGAAATCGTTTCATGACCTGCATTATGATTAACGACGCTCTGGAGGGTGAATTTCCAGTGAGCACATTACAGTTACTTCAATTATTTTCCAAGAAAACTCTAACCCGACATATTTCATAAGCATTTACTTTCCTCCTTCAGAGGACATCAATAGGCACCTTTCAGATCTTGGGAAAACCCTTCAGGCAACAGGGGGAAACCAAACTTTCATTTGCGGGGACTTTAATTGCAGATCAAGGACTTGGCACGACACAGTGGACTCTAATGAAAGGGCCCAAACCCTAGAGGAGTTTATCGTGCTCAAGAACTTGTATATCTTCAATCAACCGGGGCATCTATCAACATTCAGGGGTACACTAGGGAGAACCAGCAACATTGACCTCACTTTGGGGTCAATGAACACTATAAATATTCTTAAAAACTGGAATTAAGTACCTAAGCAAAAAGAAGTCCCTCTACCGGTGCAGGACGGAGGAGTATTACGGAATATTTATAATGCCTGCCTATTTTCCCGAGTTGTGGCAAAAAGGAATACTTATAGTACTTATAGTACTTATAGTACTTATAGTACTCCTTAAAGACCCAAACGGGGACACAGGCAGTCCCAAGAACTACAGACCAGTCACTCTTCTTAGTGTATTTGGCAAAACTTTAGAGAAAATAATTAAAATCAGAATCTATGAAAGCAAAATTCCGTACTACTCTCCTCAGCAATCGGGCTTTGTTGAGGGAAAGTCCACAATTGGGTCACTTCAAAAGTTCATAAGGCAGCTAAACCTTCCTGAACTAAGGAAAGAAAAGGTGAGGGGCGTCCAAACAAGGGCTTCAGTTTTCAGGGCAACAATTTTTTATGATATATCAGGGGCATTTGACAACTTGTGGTGGCCAGCTCTGTTCGCCGCCTTACGGAGAAAAGGGCTCCCCCACAAGTTGATCCTAATCTTGAAAAGTTACCTAAGGATGAGGGTAGTCACCTTCACCTCAGGGGTAACGTCGGTCAGCAAAGTCTGTTCAAAGGGATGCCCACAGGGGTCGGTCTTTGGGCCGCTCCTGTGGAACACACTTTTGGACGACTTCCTGAAATCTTACGAAGAAGAAGGGGTATAAGTCGACGCATATGCGGACGACATTCGCGCAGTTATAACTGCCAATAGCAGGAGGGAACTAATAAGACGAGTGCAAGCCAATGTCGACAGCTTGAATGCTTGGTGCAAGAAGGTCAAGCTCTCCTTATCAGAGAGCAAAACCAAGATTATAAGCTTCTACCCTGATAGAGTACACAATTACGATATCAGGGTAATGCTTACCGGTAAGAAAATCCAAGTAGTTGAAGAGTTCAAATACTTAGGTGTGTGGGTCGATCGGCGACTGACCCTGCAAAAACACATTAATTACGTGTGCGATAAAGCCACGACCTTAGTGAGATCTCTTCAGCAAAAGGCCAAGGCAAGCTGGAACATTCCCCACTATGACTCTATGAGAAGGATCTACCAGGGGGCAGTAGTCCCCATCGTGGCTTACGGAAGCGAGATCTGGATCCATAGAGTCACGGATAGGTATATAAAAGCAAAACTCCTGTCAACCTACGGTCTGTGCGGCCGCCTGATTAGCAAATGCTACAGGACTGTTTCATCAGAGGCGGCAGGAGTCTTGGCAGGGCTTCACCCACTTGACATAGAACTTCAAAGGAGAATTGCTTGGGGCGATCTGTAAAATTTTTGGATCAACTCTTCGATCCAAAACAATACAGATATAAGACCCGGCTCAAAACTGCATTAGAAGAAAGGATAAAAAGTACTTGGCAGGAAAGGTGGGACCATGGAAAGTATGGAAGGATAACTTATTCATTCATACCTAAAGTGGACCAACCCCCCCCTGCCAACGGGACCTATAACGATGCACAAATTTTAACGGGACATGGGGAATTCGGCAGGCATCTCAAACGTTTGGAAAAAGCCGCGAATGGCCTATGTCCCACCTGTTGGCTCTTGGATGAACCGGTACATAGGATCATGGAGTGCGACCTGTATGATGACGAGCGAACGGTGATTATTGACTATCATGGCATTAATCTTCCTGCAACCTTGGATGAGTTATACAGGGAAACACCCCCTGAACTATTCCTCCCCTTCCTGGCCCAAAAAGCAGTTTTCGAAAAGCCCTTAGTTTTAGACCCCCCCCCCATTTGAGTCGGAACTTTCTTCCGACTCTGAACTAACAGAATAACGTCTCCCGCAACAAACCCAAGCACTCCAACCCCAAGGTAACACCCCAAAGGTAATAAAAGGAATCCCATTCTTCAGGATACCTTACCGATGGAAGAACCAATGGGAAATCTTCAGAATTGTCTTTCCACCCAAGCACATCTTATGCCTCAAAACTTCTAACCCGATTGGGTCTCACCGAAGCAGTAAAAGGGTCCTAAACTTCCGGACACCTTGCAGAGGACAGAACCCAAAAGGAACTTTCAGAATCGCCTTTTCCCCCAGGCATTTTATGTAAGATTCGAAATTCTGAGAAACCCTGTATAAACGAATCCATATGGAAACCGATATACAGGGGGACACATAAAACGGGGGGGCACAAGCCTTTCCACCCAGGCATTAAAATAAAAATGAAATCCTGCACAACACCCCTGAATCAAAGTAATCAAGGCGCGAAACTTGATGAAAAGAGGAAAGGGGAACAGTATTGTGAGCATAGAAACAAAAAGTGGAAACCCAGCGAAAAATGGAGAATCGAAAATTCGTAGAAGTAAGATTGATATGTAAGCCAGGACCGACTCGAGTTTTATTTGGACACAAAATCGCATTAAAAGCGACGAAAGGGTGAAAGGCCCTACCAGAAACAATGGCAGAAAAATCACGCTTGGAAGACCTGCTAAAACAGGCATTTCTGTAAAATTTAAAAGTTTGAAATTTTCTGACCCGACCAATTTGTCGGGTGGTAAATAATTTTTGTATTTATTTTTATATATAAATAAAGACTTAAAGGCCGTTCACACTATAAAATTTCGCTTAAAATTTTGCTTAAAATTTTTATAAAAAAAAATTTCACTGTTTACACCTTAAAATTTTTGTTAAAATTTTCCTTAAAAACCATTTTAAGAGAAATTTTAACGAATTTTAAGGAATAGGGCGGTACCTATTTCCTTAAAATTTTACGTAAAATATAGTGAGTTTTATGGTGTGTTTTGTGATATCAGGTTGTCAGTATCTACGTTGGTAGTAGGTAGTTGTTGTTATTATGATATGTAATTCTAACCTATTTTTATTATGAATTCGAATATTTTATATTATTTTATTATACCTCCTGTATTTAGGTATTTGAAATATGCTCTTTTCAATACAATTACAATAATAATTTTCTAATCGATATTGGTTGTAAAATTACGAAACCTTAGTCAGTTGTTACCTTACAGTTGACTTAGTTACAGTTGTTAAAATTGCACAACTAATCACTTTATGTTTTTATTCGGCATTTTACTTCCGTTACAATAATTTGTACCAACCAGTACCAATGTAAATATTTCCGTAAAATAATTTTTTAGTATTTGGTCCGCAAAACGGATACTTTGGAAACTGTTTCGAGTCCGCAAAATTCTATTTTGGCGGACTAATCCTTAAAAATTCTATTTTTGCGGACTGGTACTTTAATAGCAGATTCACATTTGTTTATTCAAAAATGTGACAATTGAATTAAATTTTGTATTTTTATTCATTTTATATACATATTATTATAATTATACACAAATATAATAAATTAAAACAAAAAACACTATTTGGAAATATGAAAATGAAAATTACAGCTTGTGGCATATTTAAAACTATTATCTGAAAATGCAACATTTTCCAAAAAAGATGTTGAAGCTTTAGCTCTTTTTTGACTTATAACGAGTTCTTCAGTAATAGTCATGGTAGATCCAGACGATGATTCGCCTTGTTCCTGTCCTAAAATTAATTTTGATACCTATCGGTCAAATATTAAACATTAGAAATGTGATTAAACATGTAATATTTAAAATACCTTTCGTTTTTTTTTCTAAAGATTCTTCAATATAGCCTTCTGCTACAGCTGTGGACTTCCATCCTCCGTGTCGTTTTAAGGTGATTAATTCGGCACCTGCGTCAGCAACAAGCGTTGCAGATGTGCGTCTAAAACAATGCCCTGTATAAAGTTCAGGATTGGACAACTTTAGGTACTCGGCTACCATTCTAGGCATACCTCCAAATGTATGAATTCCCACACGTTGAATAGTGCACTTTTGATTACAGTATGATACAAAAAAATAATTGTGCTTCACATCATGTGGCCGAAGACTTGCATATTTATGAAACAATTTTAAAGGTTTCGCATCTTCACCTTCCGCAACTACAGAAAAAACTCGCTTGCGATTTGTTTTTGTATCGGCCAGAGTGATAATCAACGAATTGCCGGTATCCACAATGCAGTCAATGAGAATGCAGTTCTTCTCTTCTGCAAGCACCGCAAATGCCAACAAGAAGAGCCACTTTAACCATTAAATATATCTCGTCTGGAGTCTCTTTCAAAAAGTTGTTAATTTCCTCTCTTGAAAAGACTTTAGATTTTTTAGCTTCATATCCCACGGATTGCCTTTTTAAAAACGCTGTCACTTTTGAATAATTTTCAATGTTTAAATTTTCTTTAACCAAAAGAGTAGCTTTGAGCATTGAAAATTTTGACCACAAAGTCGATGCTTTCAAAGTTTTTGACTTTTCATGAAGATACGTCAGCATTACATCTTAATTTACGGCAGTAATGCTGTTTTCTTTATTCCAGCTTTGAAATATTTGGTATTCCTTTTCGTATTGGCTACGAGATTTTTTTGGCAGCAAATCTAAAACAATATTCTTTGCTCTTTCCGTTATTAATTCTGGAATGCTTCCATCACATATAGCACTCATTTTTCACAATAGGATAACTTTTAAATTATACTTATAATTGCAAATAATAATATAACGCAAATTTTAAACAAAAACCCACGCACTAATATTTTTGAGTAAACAAACGCGTCGTTAATAAATAAATCTGTTGCTATGAATATTTTCGCAAAGCCTTCTAATATACTACCGCATTGATGTCAATTTAAAATTAATAATATTTTACTTTAAAAAATGATTTTTTGCGGAGCTAATACTAATAAACGTCGTATGCAACACGTACGCAAATGGTTTTGGCAGACTCATCTTCATGTTACGGACTCGGCTAGCGCCTCGTCCGGAAAATTACGATTCGTCCGCAAAAACCACGTTTTGCGTACTTATTACATAAAATACTATTAAGGTTAATTTTAAGGTGTAAACACAAATCTACAAATCCATAAATTTTAAGGAATTTTAAGGAATTTTACAGAAATTTTAACGATAATTTTAAGCAAAATTTTAAACGAAATTTTATAGTGTGAACAGGCTTTTAATCTGGTTCCCGTGATGGATTTTCGTGATAGAACCGGTGCTATTTTTGCTGCTGGTTTACGTGCTGGGTTTCAGCGCTAACCAATGATAATGTCGCGTCGTGTTCGTAAACACGAATGCAACCGAGAAATTTCGAATTTTCTTTGTTCAACGTTGTATTTTTATACAACTACCTGCGTGCACATTGAAACCATAAAACACGTGTGAAGCCAACCAAGAACAGAAACCATCACCTAACCAAGCAGGTAAGCGGCGTTCAGATAGAGATTCTTGTCTTGCCTTGCTCTTGCCTTGTATTGCGTGGTCTTGCTTCGGTGTTGCTTAGACGACTTGAGCGTTCACATAGAAATTCTTGTGTTGCCTTGCTTAGACAACAGCGATAGTGATATCCATGGTGACATCTGTATTTTTCCGTTTGACATCCACTACATTTTTATGCAGAGCAGTACAGAGTAAACACCTGTCACTTTAAATTATAAGTAAACACCTGAGTAAAAAGTAATTTGTTGATTATAAAATATATAGATATCGAAAGTAAACTGTGGTGTGAAATAAAATTTCAAAATTATCCGTTCTCCTTCCAAATATGCTTAAAATAAATTCAAATTATAAATAAAATGTCCAGATGTGGTGTACCTAATTTTTTCTAGAAAAACTAGTTTGTCCAAAAATAAGACATTATATTATGTAATGTAACAAAGCAATAATATTGATTGATTTACAAATTATTTTCGTTTACAATAAGCCGATCTACGATAGGTGTTATTTATTGTAATAAATGTATTGTATTATATTTATTACAGGTAGGTAAGGTAAGCACGAACAATATAATTTTTGGGGTTTTCAAAATTTTCCGGCTTTTAAAATTTGTAAAGATAACGGTTTAGAATACAATAGAATTTGGTTTTACCAAAATTTACAAATTATTTAAATTTTTATCTGAAGTATATTTTCAAATAAGTACTCCCGTTGCTGCATTTAAAATACTTTGATTTCATTGGGTCTTGCTTCGCTTGCGTTGTGTTGCAGAACCGAAAAGCTTGACGTTACCAAGCTTCGGCAAGACCTCAACGCCGCAAGACAAATTTTATGCAAAGGAGGGGATAGAAGATAATACTTCAATCTGATTGGCTCTTGCCAGTTTCTACCTAAGCAAGGCAAGACAAGAATCTCTATCTGAACGCCGCTGTAGAAAACCAGCAGAGAAACCAGCAAGCAATCCAGCAGCAAAACAAGCATCGTCTGAGGCGGGCTTTAGTTACCAATGCAAATAAAAAGATTCCATGTCGGGTTTTTATAGTTCACAACTTCTTACTGCAGTTACAAAGTTGTATGTGTTAACATAGAACTTTGTTGCTTCATTCTAGCAACATCAGATTCTAAGGTAGAACATAGAACTTTGTTTTAGCGAATTGAAATTTTCAGCACATAGAACTTTGTATATGTACACATAAAACATTTTCTAGACTTCTAATATAATCGTTACATTAATTAAAATGTTGTATGTGCACCATAGAACCTCGTGGTATTAATAACTCATATAGTGCCAAAAATGTAACATAGAACCTTATAATTTTAAGCCAGCGATGTGTTAATAAAATACAACTAAATATTTATATAAAATTTACGTACTGTATTTGTTGTTTATCATGATTATCAACAATCATAAGATGAATAAACTCATCCAGTGCCATATTTTTAACAAAAATTTACAAGATAACGTTAACAACTCTCACAAAACAAGAATGAAAATTATTAACATGTACTACTTGGGTAGGCTTTAAAATCAAACAATAAACGCTTTGACTTAACGCATTATGTTAAAAATTTAACGAAAATTTAATTTTAACATTACGTTAATTGTTGTTTATAGAATTGGAATTAAAATTAACATTACGTTAAAATTTTAACACCCGTTAAAATTTAACATTTTACTTACAGAATCACCACTTATATCTTCTAAATTGAGAGTTAAACCCTTTTTTTTTAATGTTAATATCTCTTTAATAAAGAGGGACAGAGGGGGACGAAATATTTGGAGGTAATGTAGCTATTTAGTCAATAATAACGCCTGAACAAACTGCACCTTGGACAATTTTGGACATTTTGAAGAAAGTCAGTATAAATGTCGCTTTGAAAATATTGTTTATTTACTCTAAATCAAAAGAAAGCGTCTTCAAATAAAGCCCAGGCAGTTAACATAAGTACTATTCTTATAAATATGCATTTGAAACGCCAAAATACCCTAGTAGAGCATTACTCTGCACATGCAAAATTTTAATTTTTTATATCGATACCAACCAAAAAAAAAACAGTATATAAATTAATCTAACACGCAAAATATGAAAATGTCCCGGTTTTTAGCATTTCGTTCCACTGTGCGGTGGCACTCAAACTTTCAAAAAAGTGATGTGCAACATTATGCAGTGGGAAGGTAATTTTTCTTACGCTTCTGCGTAAAATTTTTTGAAGCAGTTGGTTTTCTTATTAAAACATAAGTAAACCACATTTTTCACAAAATGTTTGAGAATATCCACCACAACCTGGAAATTTAACCCACATGAAAATAAATTAAAAACACCAGAAAATGTTATGTTGCGTCTGTTTTTGTTAATCAAATAATTAAGGAAGGCTTGCTTTTGTCCGAATATGCAATATCAATTTATCATAGAAAAGCGTGATGGGGAAATGTTGTAGGAATGTGCTACTATGGATGTAAGCCCATTAATGATTTCCTTAACAGAACTACATGCAACGTCAAAAACGCTATGTTGTATTACTGCAACGGTATGCATTAAAGGGTTAAATTTATCTAAAACTACCTTTACACCCTTTCCAGCATTATTTCAGACACGGTCACATGAATTTGAGAAAGCGACAATTGTAATTCAGATTTATAAATTACTAACTGGATACCCGGCTTTGCCCGGGGACTTATTCAAAATATAATACGTTGCTTTAGTCTGAGTACTCCAATGTTTTCCAGTCTTGCTTTCCGTTGCTGATTTATTTGTGAAGCTCAAAGTAACTTTTTGGAGGGGGGGGGGATTACGGGAATCTTGTTAATCCGTTTATGCGCGTCAGCTAATTTTGTGAGATCTCACGTTCCTTTCAACTTTAAAAATTTTTTCGTGCACTACAACATTTTTCAAGTGCTACTGAGTATGTGTTCCAAATTTGGTTAAAATCGGTCGAAGGGTCTAGGAGTGTATTGCCAACAAACATACAAACAAGCTTTTAGGCTTCTATACAACGTATAGGAAGAAGCCTTATGATCTAGCTCCGTGTCCGTCTGTCCGTCTGTCCGTCTGTCCGCATAATTCAAAACCAATCAGAACGCACGTTCTTAAAACAATTTTACTTCATATAGAATATTTTTAGATTGGTATTAATTATTCAGATTATTTACATATATATTTTTTAATCCGATATTCTTATTTTGTATTTTTAGAGTAGGTATTTTACGTGTTTCTAATACGGTATTCGGTACGTGTTTCGGGTATTTTAATATTTCATTATGAATTGTGTTTTATTTGTGGTTTGTAAATTGCAAATATTTACCTATAAAGGTCGAAATAAAAAAAAAATATTAAAATGTTAGCGTTTTCCTTATATAGTAAAAAAATCTACCTAATTAAAAGATTAAGGCATTAAAAATTGGAATAAAATAAAGCCCAAATAATTTAACCTACCGAAAAAGTAGATGTATAGAAGCCTAAGAACTGTCGCAAAAGCGAGTTCCACCTTGTTTTATATCTATCTATCTATCTATCTATATATATAAAAATGGATGTATGTATGTAGGTATGTATGTATGTTCCTTATAGACTCTTAGACCGCTTGACCAATCTTTATGAAATTTGGTGTATAAGCTAATTACGATGCTGCGAAGAAGATAGGCTACTTTAGAACGGCTTTCAACAAACTTTAATAAAATATGTGGCAAATAGTGCCTATTCATCGGATCAACAGATCGACGGATCAACGGATAATTGGATTAATTTCCCTATATAGGACATTACCCTTTCAGTACAAATGTAAAAGTTTCTGTAAATATTAGATAAAATAGCTTGTGTGTATGTTTGTTCGCTATACACTTCTAGACCCTTCGACCGATTTCAACCAAATTTGGAACACATACTCAGTAGGACTTGAAAATTGTTTTAGTGCAAGAAAATGTTAAAAAAGTTGAAGGGAAATTGACCGATTAACGAGATTCCCGTAATTCCCCCCCCCCCAAAAAAAGGTGCATTTCGCCAGCCTACCCCCAAATTTCGAATTTTGGATCCAAAATAGTCTAAATCGTTTGTACCTTCATTATTTTTGTTTGTACCTATTTTGTTTTTCAGACAAATATTTTTGTTTTATTTCAATTTAAAATCCGGGGGGGGGGCTAAGAACAGAATGTCATTATTAGAAAATTTGAAATATTTCAAAATCAAAACTAATACAAACGGAAATAAGGAAGGTACAAACGATTTAGACTATTTTGGATCAAAAATTCAAAATGAGGGGGTGGTTGGGGAAATGCCCATTTTAGATATTTCAAAATATATGAAAAACAAAATAGGTACAAACGAAAATAAGGAAGGTACAAACGATTTCGATTCTATTATAGATTCAAAATTCGAAATGGGGGGGGGGAGGCTGGCGAAATGCCCATTTTAGATATGATATTTCGAAATATATGAAAAACAAAATAGATACAAGCGAAAATAAGGAAGGTACAAACGAGGTACAAACGATTTAGACTATTTTGGATCCAAAATTCGAAATGGGGGGGGGCTGGCGAAATGCACCTAAAAAGGTATTTTGAGCTTCACAAATAAAACAGCAGCGGAAAGCAAGACTGGAAATCATTGAAGTACTCACACTAAAGCAAAGCATTATATTTATAATGAGACCCCGGGCGAAGCCCGGTATACAGCTAGAATAGAAACATCGCATGAAGTTACCAACATGGAATATTTATATGACCACGTAATTCGCATTTCCCAAAAGTTACTATTATTGACTATTACTGACTATTCTATGGTCAACCAAATTTGATCGAGGCAACAATCATCAGTGGCAAATTCAAAGGGGAAGATGTGTTGATTCCCCGCATACCGATGATTACCAACGATTTACCATTCCAGTTCAAGCGGCTTCAATTCCCCTTGCGTCTTGCCTTTGCGATTACAATCAACAAAGCACAAGGGCAATCATTAACTATTGCGGGCTTGAATTTGGAGAATTCGTGTTTTTCACACGGCCAATTGTATGTTGCTTGCTCCCGAGTTGGCACACCAAAAAATTTGTACATTTATTCACCGAATGGAACTACCAAAAATATTGTGTATCCTTTAGCATTACGATAAAATAATAATAGACAACGTCCGTTGGGTCAGCTATGATAAATATATCTACAGAGTGTACCTAAATATTGTTACTTTGGTTTAAATAAATATATAAATTTTATCATCCATTCTACCCGTTTTAATTCTTTTTCAGAATGTTGCTGCACGAAGTCCAAGAGCCTACATCAAAATACTTCAGGCATAAACAAAGCGTTTTATTTTTAATAACACCCCGAGTGAAGCCGGGTATCCATAACTATATATAGATAGACAAAAAAAAACCAAAATTACTGTTTTGTTGTGTGTACGCATTGCTGAAGTCCGTTCGTATGAAACAAACGAGTAACGGAAAGCAAGATTGGAAAACGTTCGAGTACGTAGACTAATGCAAAGTATTTTATTTTTAAAGAGACCCCGGGCGAAGCCGGGTATCCAGCTATAATTTATATGGCAGAACGTTCGCCGAGTCACTTGGTATATTAATTCTGAGGCGGTACGATGTTCTAGAATTTTACAAATAATTTATATGGTTCAAGTTCTGAGGCGATACGAAGTTCGCCGGGTCAGCTAGTACATAAATAATAATACAAAAAATAATAAAATAATAATAATAATAATAAAATAATAAATAAGAAAGATATGATAAGATATATAGAGATTAGAGATATTTCAGAAAGTTACAAATGAATTTCAGATTTGTCAATTGTAATTTAAATTAACGGCTTTTTCAAATACAACTAACTAATCTGAATTACAATTGACGGTTTCTCAAATACAACTTGCTAATCTGAATTATAATTAACGCTGTCAATATTTGTCAATATAGACAAATGAATGTTTGTGATTGGTGGTTTCTGACGCTGGTTGGTAGAAAGGTGGTTGTTGAAAAACAACTTTTCACTGCCTGAGACGCCAATGAACAGAATTTGAATTCTTTATCATACTTGAATTTTAAAATTTGAACTCTTTACCAGTGCTGCTAACCAAAGCATGAAAATTTGTACTATACATCAATGCATTTGGGTACTAAAATCAGTTTAAAATCCAAATTGGCAACGGGAAGAATAATTTATAAAACTATTGGTCAAATTTGAACCATTTATTGAAATTTAACCAATCAAAATCAAATCACAACAAAAATCGCATTCCGCAAATCTAGCTTTAATCTGAATTACAATTGTCGCTTTGTAATATACACATGACCGTTTCTGAAATAATGCTGGAAAAAGTGTAAAGGTACTTTAAGATAAATTTAAATCGTTAAAAACAATAATAATACCTTTACACAGTTAGAATTGTTTGCTTGACTGAAGCAAATTTAGTTGATTAAGCTGCTAGATCAATAGGCGCTGAACTGGTGTCAAGTTCAATTCAAAAACGAATAGTCATAGAAAGTTGAAATTTTCAGTACATACGTAAAATATTGTTCTACATAACACCTGCTATATTTTATTTTAAAAAACTTAATAAAAAAATATTTTTTCTGAGTTTTCCATAAAATACACTTTAGTTAGCAAAATTTCAAATTGGTGCCATGCCATTAACCAATCAGAGAAAATGTGCAGTTAGAGCATTTTCAAAAAGATGTCGACGCTTCAAATTTGAAGTGAAGATACAAACCCACGTATTATTGTATTTGTAAAATATAAAGTGGTCATAAGCTACCGCTCAGAACTACCGCAATTTATAAACCTTTACTGAGTTCTAATGCTTTATCTAATTTATCTAATTTTATATTTGTATAATCTTTGAATTTATTTTAAATTATTTTTCAAAATTTGAATTTGCCTGTTACCTGTTTAAAAAGTATGCATCTCGAATAAAATAAAATATCATGAAGCAACTGGTGACAACTGCTAGATTTCATGATCAATTCCTATTGATCTAGCACCTTAATTAATTCAAACAAAACGTTTCTACTGTGTACAATTAGTTGTGTGCTTTTTTTTATTATTGTTATTGTTGTTTTTGAATAAATTGGTAACTATTAAATAAAAGCTGTGCATATTATTTTGTTATTTTTATTTTCAAACCGCATCTGTTAAAAAAACGTTTCATTTTTTCAACATCCTAAAAAGTTTTTTCAACAACTAAAAAGTTTTGACGTTTCGCCCTAAAAGGCACGGCATGCCACTGGGTATGGGGGGGGGTTACAGTAAGGGTTTATGATTAGACAACGAGATTTTCACGATTCAAGAGCAAGAAAGTAGCAACAAATTATGGTATTTCTGAAATATTTTTCTAACACTCCGTTCATTAATGGTGGTTTTGCTAACTGGATCTCATGCTGAGATTCCGCCGATTCGGGTGAAACGGGTGGAACAACAAAATTGGAAATCCGGCAACAAATTAGCACTAAAAGAGCACTAAATCATTGACATGTTTTTTTTATTTTCTCCCCAAAGTGGTCATGGTGGTTTTGCTAGCTTGATCCCAAGCTGGCAGCGCCACCGATTCCGGTGAAACGGGTGGACTGATAAAATCGGAAATGCAGCAACAAATTAGCACAAAAAGGGCACTAAATCCCTGCCATATTTTTTTTATTTTTTTCCAAAATGGTCATGGTGGTTTTGCTAGCTTGCTCTCAAGCTGGCAGCGCCACCGATTCCGGCGAAGCGGGTGGAGCACAAAAATCGGAAATGCAGCAACAAATTAGCACAAAAAGAGCACTAAATCTCTGACATGTTTTATTTTTATTTCCCCCGAAGTGGTCATTCCAGCTTAGCATACGTAGATTAACGCATGTTACTCGGCGTTTCGTTGAAAATTTCAAATATCCATAACTTTTTTATAATATTATGACCCATTGAGGATATATTCAAATTCAAAAATACAATTAAAATTTCCTCAATTAAAATTTATTATTTATAATGGACTAGTTTCGACTAATCAGTCTTTATCAACATATTCCTATAAAAATTATAATTAAATTAAATTAAAATTAAAACTACCCTGACATCTTACCGTCAAATAAAATATTACACTCTATACAGAATAATTCAAATAAAATAAAAACAATAAAACCGAGATAGTGATTTTTAAAAAATTTCAAAGATAGGTGTGAAATTTAAATATTCTTGATCGTTTAAACTGACGTAATTTGGTTCTTTTTGTAATTTCCGAATTTCGAGAAATTCTAGCAAATCTAACTTTTTACCTTTTCTTTCGTTATGTAGTATGCTTATGTTACTTTCATTTATATGATGGCCTGTTTCTAATAAATGTTGGGAAACTGCTGAAAATTTATTTTTATTTTGGTGTTCTTTTAATCTAACTTTTAAGTTCCTTCCCGTTTGACCAATATATTTAGCATTACAACCTCCGCAATTAATTGCATATACTCCGTTTTTATCCATTAAGTTAATTTTGTCTTTATTATTGAAAATGTTTTCTCTAATTGTATTAATACTTTTTGTTGTTGTTGTGATGCTGTATTTGTTTAGGATTCTTCTAATTTTATCTGTTATTGGTCCTAAATATGAAAGTTTATTATATATTACGTTTAATTTATTAGTTTCATTAATGGTATTGGTTTCTTGTTTTTTGTATTTTCTGATCAGTTGGTCAATTATATTGGTGTTATATCCGTTATTCTCTGCGATTAGTTTAATTATTTTGATTTCTTTATTTCGATCTTCTTTGTTCATTGGAGTAGTTTCTATTCTATTTATATATGATTTAAATGCTGCTAATTTGTGCTTGATAGTATGATTTGATGAATTTTGTATTACTGATCCTGTGTTGGTAGGTTTTCTATATATGTCAAATTCGAATTTAAAATTTTTCTTTTTAATTGTAAGATCAAGGAAGTTCAGAATGCCGTTTTTATCTTCAATTTCAATAGTAAATTGTATATGTGGTGTCCTATTGTTTAAATATTTTAAAAATTCTTCTATTTCGTTTTTGGAACCTTAAATTAAATTTAAATTTAAAACCTTAAATTTCACACTTATCTTTGAAATTTTTTAAAAATCACTATCTCGGTTTTATTGTTTTTATTTTATTTGAATTATTCTGTATAGAGTGTAATATTTTATTTGACGGTAAGATGTCAGGGTAGTTTTAATTTTAATTTAATTTAATTATAATTTTTATAGGAATATGTTGATAAAGACTGATTAGTCGAAACTAGTCCATTATAAATAATAAATTTTAATTGAGGAAAGTGTATTTTTGAATTTGAATTATCCATAACTTTGTAAAAAATTAACTTAAAATCTTTCTTAGTCAACAATTTTGAGACCCATAGCTATATCAACTTAACAAGATGGATCTCTTGGGTTTTCCCATCCGACCTCAACAGGCGCAGTTCTAGGTATGGAGTCGAACCATCTATCTCCCTTTCCATGGTAAATCTTAAACCCTTATCGTTATTATTAAGGATTCCCAATAATTCGTCTTCTCGATTTTTCGGGACCGCCGTGATAATGTCATCCACATACAGGTACAAAAATGGCAAGTTAAACGGCACCTCCTTCACAATCTCTGTCAATAAATTGTTCATCACCAGCTTCGCCAACGAAGGCGACACCGGACTAAGTAAAATATATGCGGGTTTGTTGAATGGATAATGCCTCGATGCGGCTCTGCGTGATATGGGCAATGTGTGGGTTATCACTAGAGGGCGGATTTATATGCGCTAAAAACGTGTAAACAAAGCATTACTTAATGAGGCTTTACAAAAACCTGCTAGGATTTGCATTGATTGGATTAAAAAAATTCTAGCAGCTTTTTGTAAAGCCTAATTAAGTAAAACTTTGTTTACACGTTTTTAGCGCATATAAATCCGCTCTCTAGCTTATCACGAACGTGAGAATTTTTAAATTGTTAGCATGCAGTGAGTGTTTTAATTTTATTTTTGTTGAAGAATAATTATTGCGCTTAGGCATGATTTGTGGAATTTTTAGAATTTTATTACAACATTGGTGAGTTGAACCATTTTTAATACGTTTTGTTGTAATCTGTTTTGACTTGTACTTGTTCGATGTTCCTGATGGAGCTTATGTTGTTTGTTTTTGTTGTTGCAGACTCTGATGAAGATTTGAATAAAAATCGAAACTGGTCAGTCAAGTATTAAGAGTTTTTTTAGTTTATTTTGACCCAAAACTGAAGAGATCCATTTTGTTAAGTTGTTAAAATCTTTCTCTCTGAAGCTCATTCAGGCTCAAACGAAGCTCTATCGATTGACATCAATTGCACACATAAATTCAAAATGCGAAGGAAAATTGCAAAACATGTCTACAGCCCCCCCCCCCAGTAGCTTTTCGCGAATAACTTGGAGACCTTTGAAAATCAAACGAAAATAACGAAAGCTCATAGATGCTCAAACGATGCTCTAACGTTTGATACAAATTCATACAAAAATTCGAAACGGAGGCCATCATGTCTAAAGCCCCTCTAGTAGCTTTTTGTGAATAACTTTGCGATGTTTAAGGCTCAAACGCAAATAATGGAAGCTCATTGAAGCTCAAACGATACTCTAACGTTTGACATTAAATTCATACAAAAAATCAAAACTGGGGGAGGCATCATGTCTACGGAATGGGACGTCTCGCCGTGGCCGTTTCGCCGTGGCCATTTTACCGTTGCCCATTTCGCAGTCGCCCATTTCGCCGTCGTTAATTTAAAAATATAAATCAAAAATTGACAATTAAAGTTTCATTAAATTATATATAAGATTAAATAAAAAAATTAATAAGGATACAAATTAAATAAAAAAATATAAAAAATATCAAGGTTTTTTTTTATTTCTGCTTTTCTAATTTCTAATTTTCCATAGCCCCGAAAATATTAATTTTTGCAGTCAAAATGTTATAGTTTTTTTTATAGCTTTTGCGTTATAGATTACTTTAACATTCCCAATCTATAATTTAATTGATTAATTCTATAGCTTATATATAGGGTGTCACACTTTTCTAAGAAAAATATTTAAGGAATTTTTTTTTCTAAATTCAAACCCTCGAGGGTTTTTTTTATTTTTGCTTTTCTAACTTCTAATTTTCTATAACCCCGAAAATATTAAGTTTTGCACTCAAAATTTTATAGTTTCTTTTATAACTTTTGAGTTATATAATAGATTAAAGTAAAAAAAATGTCGAAACGTCGACGGCGAAATGGGCGACGGCGAAACGGCCCTCCCTCAGTTATTTTTGCGAATAACTTTGCGACCTTGAGGCTCAAACGAAAATAATAGATGCTCATTGAAGCTCAAACGATGCTCTAACGCTTGACACCAAACTCATTCAAACAAGGTGGAACTCGCTTTAGCGACAGTTCTTTAGGCTTCTATACATCTACTTTTTAGATAGATTAAATTATTCGGGCTTTATTTTATTATAAGCCGTTTTATATTTTATTACAATATAATATTTTTATTATATATTACTTATAATTATTACAAAACGGAGATATGTTTCACTTACGAAACCTGTTTATATATTCCATATTAAAATTTCTCCGTTTCCCCTGACTTTACAATTAATGTTTAAATTTTGTCTGGATCCGCGCTGATCCGTTGATACGCTGATCCGTCGATACGTTCATCTGATGCAAATTTAAATCCGCAAAATGCGGAAGTAACAGAGGGGGAAGTAAACAGTTAAAATATTGTTTACCCAAAAGTTTTCCGATAAAAAGAATAACGTATGAAAAATTATTTTTTCACTTTTATCAGATTACTAGCTGACCCGGCGAACTTCGTATCGCCTCAGAACTTGAACCATATAAATTATTTGTAAAATTCTAGAACATCGTACCGCCTCAGAATTAATATACCAAGTGACTCGGCGAACGTTCTGCCATATAAATTATAGCTGGATACCCGGCTTCGCCCGGGGTCTCTTTAAAAATAAAATACTTTGCATTAGTCTACGTACTCGAACGTTTTCCAATCTTGCTTTCCGTTACTCGTTTGTTTCATACGAACGGACTTCAGCAATGCGTACACACAACAAAACAGTAATTTTGGTTTTTTTTTGTCTATCTATATATAGTTATGGATACCCGGCTTCACTCGGGGTGTTATTAAAAATAAAACGCTTTGTTTATGCCTGAAGTATTTTGATGTAGGCTCTTGGACTTCGTGCAGCAACATTCTGAAAAAGAATTAAAACGGGTAGAATGGATGATAAAATTTATATATTTATTTAAACCAAAATAACAATATTTAGGTACACTCTGTAGATATATTTATCATAGCTGACCCAACGGACGTTGTCTATTATTATTTTATCGTAATGCTAAAGGATACACAATATTTTTGGTAGTTCCATTCGGTGAATAAATGTACAAATTTTTTGGTGTGCCAACTCGGGAGCAAGCAACATACAATTGGCCGTGTGAAAAACACGAATTCTCCAAATTCAAGCCCGCAATAGTTAATGATTGCCCTTGTGCTTTGTTGATTGTAATCGCGAAGGCAAGACGCAAGGGGAATTGAAGCCGCTTTAACTGGAATGGTAAATCGTTGGTAATCATCGGTATGCGGGGAATCAACACATCTTCCCCTTTGAATTTGCCACTGATGATTGTTGCCTCGATCAAATTTGGTGTCAATTTTTTTATGGCCAGTTTGGTTCCGTTGCACAGTTTTGGCGCGTTCAAGTTTCTAATGAGTACAACCGGTGACCCAACTACCGGCAAACGTTGCTGGCAAGATAATCATTTGTCCAATGTTAGCAGGGTTTCCATCTCCGGAAATTGCATCACGTAAGTGAACGTATTCTTCAATCCGCAGCTTCTGTTGATTTAACCGAATGAAAAGAAGACGTTTGCTTTCAATTTTTGAGTACATCACAATAAACTGATGAAATAGTTCACGGCATTTCAATATGTGGTTAGTTTCATTTGCAAGAATCATAATGCGGTACGCGTAATAATCCATGCAGGAAACTTTCTTCGTCAATTCTTGATTCGTAATTAGGTCGATTTGCATAATCTTAAAATGGTAGCCATCTTCTCCACGCGGAAATAGTACTGGATATTGGAGTGCGTCATACGATCGATGTGTTTCCGAAACGCGTTGTAAAACTGCATCTCGGCGGTGGATGAGTATGTCACGTCGCGCGTCGATCGAATTCGGTGCCAACCATCACAACCGCGACATCACCTATCACCGGTGCATTAAATCTTCTTTCATGTTCACCAGACGGTGTTTTGTCAGCTCTTATAACAACAGTATAGTCATCTGATGACATCTGATCTATACAATACAATATATAGTCTTACATTCCCGAAAGGAATATGACTGTCCATTTTGGACTTAACAAATCCGTTTGTTGAGGTGGATTAATCCTCATTAACTTTACATTTTACATCCATATATTTACAACTTTACACTTGTTCTTGCGTCCATTGTCATTGCCTTCCAAAAAGTCCTATCCTTCACTTTCTCTCTCCAGTTCACGACCCCCATACTTCGCAGATCCCCTATCACTTGGTCATACCATCTTAAGTCCGGTCGTCCTCTCCCGCGCTCCTGCATCGGTTTCCACTCCGTGATCCGCCTTATTACATCATTCTCCTTCTTCCGCATGATGTGACCAAACCATTGCAATCTATGCGATTTGATTACTTTGACGATGTCTTCATTTCCAACTGCTCTCAGTATCTCATGATTCATCATGGGTCTGGTTTCTTGTTCAGCAATTTTTATTGGTCCCAGTATTTTACGCATTATCTTTCTTTCAAAAACCTTCATCTTTTCTTCCTCTCTTCTACTATAGCACATCGCTTCTGTCGCGTACGTAGCCACCGGTCTAATTATTGTCTTATATATCTTGATCTTTGTTTTTTTTGACAGCTTCTTATCGTTCAGAAAGTTTTTGTTCGTGTAGTAGGCTCTATTTGCTTGTTGCAATCTTCTTTCTAATTCTTGTTCTCTTTTGTTTCTATTATTTAATTGTGTTCCCAGGTATACGAAGTCGTTTACCTCCTCGTATGTGTGGTCTCCGATTTTCAGTTCACCTAGGTCTTGTATTTCTCCTCGTTGACATCTCATATATTTTGTTTTCTGTTCATTTATTTCCAAGCCCATTTGCTTCGCTGTTTCTCTTATTTCTTGAGTTCTGCTTGTTAATTCACTTTTCGATCTTGATACAATAACTACATCGTCCGCATATGCTATCAACTGCGTTTCCTTGTTGATTATTGTGCCGTTTACTTGTATTTTCCTCATGATCTTTTCTAGAAGTATGTTGAACAGGGTTGCCGGCATAGCATCTCCCTGTCTCACTCCACAATTTATCAAGAAATCTTCAGTCTCTCCACTTGAGGTTCTAACACAAGCTGCTGTTTCTTTTAATGTCATGCGTGTAAGTCTTATTAGCTTGCCGGGTATTTCCATTTCTTGCATTGTTGCCATCAGCTTACCTCTTTTAACCTTATCAAAAGCTTGTCTAAAATCGATAAAAATCATATACATGCTTATATTATATTCACGGCTCTTCTCCATAATCTGTCTCATTACATATATCGCATCTACCGTCGATTTACCTTCGACAAAACCGCACTGGTAATCTCCTATTTTATTTTTCATCGCAAGCTTTATTCTTTTGTTTAATATCGTTGACAGCACCTTGTATGTTACATTCAACAGTGTAATTCCTCTGTAATTCTCACACCTGTCCGTGTCTCCTTTTTTCTTTATTGTAACAATTATTCCTTCTCTCCATTTTTGTGGCATTACTTCTTCTGTCCATATTTGTTTTACAAGTTCATAGACCCTTCGATATAATAATTCTCCGCCATATTTTAACAATTCTGCTGCAATACCGTCTTTGCCAGGGGACTTTCCATTTTTCATGTTCTTAATTGTCTCCGCTATTTCTTCATATGTTGGTTCGTCTATTTGTTGTTCTTCACTTATTATTGTTTCTTGTTCTTCCTCTGGTACGTCATTCAGTAGTTCTTGAAAGTATGTCATCCATATCTGTTTTATTTTTTCTGTGTCGTCTTCTATTTTATTGTGCTTATCTCTCATTCCCCTCGTTTTGATTCTGTGTCCTGCTGTCTGTTTCTTCAGATTTTCATAAAACACCTTACTATTATTTTGTCTGTTATTCTTCTCTATATCTTCCATTATGGCTTCCACCCATTTATTTTTTTTCTTCTTGTATAACTTGTATGCTTCACTTCTTTTTCTTTTGTAATTCTCTCTATCTTTTTCTTCATTTGTGTTAAGGTATGCCAATCTTGCTTCTCTCTTCTTTTTTTCTATCTTCTCACAATCCTCGTCAAACCAACTCTTATCTCTCTGTACTTGTCTATATCCTATCACTTTCTTTGCTGCTGTTGTTATACATTCCGTAATATTCTCAAATTCTTCATCTACATCGTTACTTTTTTTACTGTTTTTTATATATATTTGTATCGTATTTTCATAATTTTCCCTTATTTTGGCATCTCTTAGTTTTTCTGTTGCAAAAAGTTTACTTTTGTTCTTCTTTATGTTGTTTATCGCTTTCTTCATTTTTATTTTTGTCACTACCAAGTAATGATCCGTTTCAGCATTTGCTCCTCTATATGATCTTACATCATTAATCAATGATTTTCGCTTCCTTGTAATTAAAACATGGTCTATTTGGTTCCCTTCATCTTGTTCTCCTCCGGGCCAGACCCAGGTTATTTTATGGATCTTTTTGTGTTTATATCTGGTACTGCAAATATCCATATCTAAGCTGCTGCCATGTTGCAAAGTCTATTTCCATTATCACTTGTTTTGCTATGTATCGTATGCTCTCCCGCCACATCGCTTACATACTCCTCTTTCCCAATTTTTGCATTAAAATCTCCCATCAATACCAATGCATCTTTCCTTTCGCTTCTCTCACATAATTCTTCTAGTTCTTCGTAGAATTTTTCTTTTTCTATATTTATTGGCTTCTTCCGTTGGTGCATAAGCACAGATTATTGTCATATTTGTGAATTTCTTTCTCATTCTCAAGTATGCCATTCTTCCGTTTACTGGTTGGAACTGCATTATGCTGTCTTTTTCATCATTTCTTACCATAAAGCCTACTCCGCTTCTTCCCTGCTCTTTCTCTCCCGAGTATAACATAGTATATTCCTTGCCAGTTACCTCTCCTTGACCCTTCCATCTGATTTCCTGCAGCGCTGCTATTTCGATCTTATATCTCTTTAACTCATTCTCGACTTCCTCCATTTTTCCCGGTCTCAACAGTGTTCGCACATTCCATGTTGCAATTCTAATTATATCATCTTTTTTACCATTTGCCTTTCTCTTATTTCTATTATTTCTTTTTTTCTGTATTAGCTCATCTTTTTCCGTTTCATGCCTTATTCGATTATCTTCCCCAGCCTTTATTATTGGAGCATCTGTCTGGGAAGGTACAGATGCTCCATTATGCAACCTTATTAGTTTTTTGTTCGTTGAGTTTTATTGGTCTCGCGCTTAAGGTCATTGTATTTGTTATCCCACACATACAATCCATCCTGCTTGATCATTCTTTGGTAACCTACTTTAACTCTTTCTCCCTTTTCCATTTCCTTCTTTGCTATTGCCCATATTTGATTTTGTATTTCCTTTTCTGCATTGGTTAGGTCGCTTTCGATATAAGTTCTTGTACCCTTAAGTTTGTACTTATTCTCCATTACCACTCTTTTTTGGTTGAAATCCTTCAATCTTGCCACAATTACTTGCTTTTCCACATTCCTTCCTATTTTAAATGTGTCCACGACCTCAATCTGTATTTGCATCTTTTCTTTCAAAAATTTTTCAACATTTTCTCGGGTTACCTCTTCAGTTATTGGCAGGTTCTTAATAATTATGATTTCTCTTCTCTTTTCTTTTTCCCCCCGCTCCAATTGTTTCTCAAATTCTGCTAATTTTTCCTCTTGTTTATCTGTTTTTTCTTGCAGTTTTGCAATTGTATTTTCCAACTCTTGAACTCGATTATTCCAGGAGGTTTCCATTGCATTTAGCTTCTCCTTGATTTCTCTACTTTCTTTTTTGCTTTCTTCAATACCATCCTTTACCGTTTTTGCAAGATTTTTCATCATTTCTTTTAGTTCCTCCATGTCTTCCGTCTGGTTCTCTACTTCGGTTGTTTTGATTGGGGATTTGGCTGTTAGTTTGCTTCGCTGAAAAATCTTTTCTTCTTAGCTACTAATATTTGTTTCCTCTCTTTTTCTCTTAATATAATCCCTTATTGATGGTACAGTATTGGCTCTTGGTCTATTATGTTTGTCACCACTCATTTGCTTTTGATTGATTTAGTTATAAATACTCATATAAATATTTATACTTATACTTAGGCAACCCAACTTACTGCTTAGAATGTCTTGTTAATTCGGCACTTAATTTTTAACAGGTTTTTGTTCTTATTTCGGTAGCGTCAATACGAACACTCGAGTCGACCCCTTGGAAGTGCTCGCACTACTACTTTTCTACCCTTAAGATTTTATTGCTGCCTAACCTCAAATACCTGCAGTTCCTCGGCGTTCTTAAAAATCTTCCGCCTCGTTGATTTTCCGTGTCACCAACACTTCTACCACTTTTCCAAGTTCAGGCAATACAGATAGTAGCCTTTTCGCAATTTTTATTCTTAATTTTCTCTCTCAATTCACAACTATTTAATTCACTAATTATAAACACGATACAGCTATATCTATAGCTGATTTGAAAAGACGAATCAAATTGTTGCTTCCATGGAACATCGCTTGTAAGTTTGAAATCATTTCGCGTCTGGTTGCAGTACTAATTGCGCAACGCTGCTCAACTTCTCTTTCTTCATTGCCAGTGAAATATATTTGCAGAAACTTTGGATTTTGTTGCGGTACTGGGAGGAACGAACCGATTTGGTGATATATTTGGCCTTGCACTTTGAATGTGGGCATGTAACCGGTGTTGTAAACAATGTTTGTTGCCCCGAATGAAGTCATTTGAAAGCATGGATTGTACTTGCGAATGTTTTGCAGGAAGTGTTTTGAAATTGGAGTGGTGCCAGTAAGGTAACTCAAAAGTGGCTCAGGTGGATCAATCAGCGGTGGCAAAACAACTTTGCCGTTCGAACAACACATTCCTGGTGATTCCTTAGCGAACTTCAAAACACGACAATGCAAGCAAACTATATTCATTGGTCCTATTACTACATCCCTGTGATTTCTGTAATCGTAATCTTTGTCGTAATGAAATGCTTCCAAGGTTAAATCCAATGTTTGTCTTAATCGAGCCAACCGTAAGCGGTTGGCATCAAGTCGTCCGATACGTTGTTGGGGCATTTCAGCAGCTCTAGACGCAGAAGCTCTGTCGCGGTTTTGTTCAAGCCGAGCTTCACGTTCTCCCTCCGTTTCAGCAGCTCTAGATGTTGAAGCTCTATTGCGGTTTTGTGAAAGCCGAGCTTCACGTTCTTCCTCCGTTTCAGCAGCTCTAGACGTTCTCTAGCTCTAGATACAAAGTGAATCAATACCAATTTGCAAAAGAAATTGAAGCAGAAATTAAATTGTTAGTCGAAATTACAAAAACCGAAAATTGGCCAAGAAGCTGCTATTTAAGAGAGCTTATACGCTTATTATCGCGAAGATTTAAAAGAAGAGAAGCAAGTAAGCGTAAGACGGAAGAGGAATTGTCCGCAAATAGATTTAAAAAATTTAAACAAGAAGAAGCTGAAGAAGTAAAAAAAGTATTAGAGATATTAAAAAACAAATTGATGATGATGAGACGATTTAATGTTGTTATTTTTTTTATATCGAGTATCGGATTAAACAATATAGATAATCTGAATAATTAATACCAATCTAATAATATTCTAAAAGTAAAATCTTTTGAAAAACGTGCGTTCTTATTTTTGATAGATTAAATTATTTGGGCTTTATTTTATTAGAATTTTTAATGCGTTAAACTTTTAAATAAGTAGATACCAACGCCAATTTTTTTTATATAAGGAAAACGCTAACGAGTTCTGTTCTTTTTTAATCATGCGGAAGGACGGGCTGACAGACAGACTGACACAGAGCCAGATTATTTATTTATTTTTTTATTTTAATTCAATTAATATTTACAATCTGTTCAATTTAAACAATAAGTAAATGTGATGAATAATTTACATGTCATGCTGAAAACATTTCATTAAATGTTTCCTCAATAAACATACAATGTAGTTATGCATCCTTCTGGTATTTTACAATTTATTGAATACTAAATTTGTGTAGTGAATCGGGTAAGTAGATCACTAGGTTTGAATCTTCTTAGTCTTCTCACTTCGTTGATAGTATCCATCAATTTACTGGCTAATTTGTTGGGATGAACTTCTAATCTATTTGCATATCTCTCATGGAATGATTGAATTTGCTCATGGACTGATTTTACTTGCAGATCTTGTTGGATTACATAGCCGGGCACATACCATGGAGCAGTGACAACCCTGCTGGAAAGACCTCATGGAATATCATAGGAAAAAAAATTAATCACAAAAATAAGTTTCCACCTGTAAATCAAATAATATTCCCTTATTTTCAAGAAAAGAATTGTTTTTATAATGCAAAATTGTTGTAATTAGAATCCGGGAGCATTATTGCAGCGTATACAAAAAACAACAGTCAAAAAATTAGATCACCGCTCGAAGTACAGCAAAAATTGTAAAATAACTATGAAATGCAAGGCACATAAATAAGTTTCCAGTAATAATACACATGTGTAATTTGACTCCACTATTTGCAATTATGAATTTTTTAACTCAGCGTTTCGTACGTTAGTCATTTGTCTATCGTTTTAGTGAAAAACAGTTATTATAATTTGTAATGTTTGTGCTAATTTTGGACGAAAATGGGGAGCAGAAGGAACACACCGATATTGCTACCAGAGAAATCATTCTTAAGGAGATTTGTCAAGGCAAATCAATATGAAAAGTAGCCGAATGGTAGGCAGAAGCCATACGGCGATCCTAAAAATTGTTAAAAAATTTAAATATAGCGGAACATTGGTTGATAAGAGTGGTCGAGGACGCAAAAGGGATAGACAGTTTGTTGTCCGTGAAATGAAAGGAAATCCTAAAAAAAGTGTTCCTAAATTAACGGCGGAGGTGTCAGAAATGATCAACAAACGTATTAATGTGGAAACGGTCCGAAGAGTGTTATGTCGACATGCCTTACATGGCCGAGTAGCTCAAAAGAAGCTATTCGTTTCTAAGGTGAATCGAATGAAACGTTTAGAATTTTCAAAAAAGTACATCAGCGAAAGTGTAGGTTTTTGGAACAAGGTAATTTTTAGTGACGAGGATAAGAACAACCTTTTCAGCTCAGATAGACGTCAAATTGTGTGGCGGAAACCCAATACAGAGTTACGACCAGACAATGTGTGTGGTACTGTAAAACACGGTGGTGGTTCTGTAATGGTTTGGGGATGTATTGCCGCAAGCGGCGTTGGCAATTTGGACTTTAGAGAAACTAGTTTTGCATACAAATTTGGGGTCTTCGGCCAGCAAATTGCGAATACCGCCCGTGTATCTGTTTCAACAGGATAACGATCTCACGCACACTTAACGATTGGTACAGGAATACCTCTTATACCACGTCCCAAAACAATTGAAAACACCCCCTCAGTACCCAGACCTAAACCCTATAGAACATTTGTGGCAAAAATTTGGCCAAAGAATGCGTCATTTTCGTCCAAAAAATAAACTAGAACGAAAATCAAAACTATTAGAAGAATGGGGTAAAATATCGCCTGAAGTGACACAAAAATTAGTGCATTCGATGCCCGGAGGTTAGAAGCCGTTATTAAATCTAAAGGTTCTTCCAAAAAGTATTAAAGTAAGTAAAATTTCGCTGAATTGCCATACAAATGCAAACTGGAAACTTATTTTTGTGCGTTGAATTTCATAGTTATTTTACAATTTTCGCTGTACTTCGAGCGGTAATGTACTTTTTTGACTGTTGTTTTTTGTATACGTTGCAATAATGCTCCCGGATTCTAATTACATCAATTTTGCATTTATAAAAACAATTCTTTTCTTCAAAATACGAGAATATTTATTTGATTTACAGGTGGAAACTTATTTTTGTGATCGACTGTACGTATGAGCCAGAGAAAATTTGCTCTCAAATATTTTATGATATTTTATCAGTAGTTCACTAACTCATAGATTCTCCTAAAAGGATTACTTCTTTGTCGTTATGAGATTTTATGAGCAATTATATTAATTACTAATATTTATAGGATTTTATGAGAACTTCGAGATTAAATCTCAAGTAGCATTTCTATGCGATTTTATGTGGAAAATCGAAAGAAAAGTAGCTCATAAGAAGTTGTCGACAACTTATATTTTTATTTTTTTTTATTAACTCCAAGAATACAGCAATTTGCCTGATAGGCATTAGGCGTCTCAACTGACAATGAACAATAACATGAAAGAAAATTATTCCAATGAACAATATCTATTTAATACTTTCAGTTTTTATGTTTCACTTGCACTTCACTTATACATATCTGTTTGTTAGGTCCGTAGGTTGGTATCTTTTTAATCTGCGAACTTCACTAGTGCTCACCAGTAGTTTGTTTGCGTATGCGTTAGGATGATGTAGCAGTCTTTCACTATATTTAGCACTGAATGTTTTAATTGTTTCCCTAACGGAAGAATGGTATATCGCGCTGTATCACTTCATTTGTTATGTATCTAGGTGCATCGACCATCACTCTTATGACCTTATTCTGAAATCTCTGTACAATCTCGATGTTTGAATTGGCTGATGAGCCCCATAGTTGTATGCCGTAGGTCCATATAGGCTTCAGAATTGCTTTGTAGAGTATTAATTTGTTTTCTAGAGTAAGTTGTGATTTTCTGCCAATCAGCCAGTACATTTGGCTTAATTTGATGCCGAGCTGCTTCCGTTTAGTGAGTATGTGTTTTTTCCACGTCAGACGCCTATCCAGGTGAATGCCAAGATATTTGACATCCTCAGCCTGGGGAAGTTGTTGGTTGTTTAACTTAACTGGTGGGCATGTTGGCCTGTTTAAGGTAAAGGTAATATGGACTGATTTGGTTTCATTTGCCTTGATCCGCCATTTTCGCAACCATCTTTGTATTTTGTCCAGGTTGGATTGGAGATTTCTGGACGCCTTATTTGGATCCGAGTGTGATGCCAATATTGCTGTATCATCCGCGAATGTGGCTACCGTTGTTACACGGGTAGTTGGTAGATCGCATGTGTAGATTAGATAAAGTACTGGCCCCAATACGCTACCCTGAGGTACTCCTGATGTGATGGGATATAGATCTGTATACTCGTTCTGCTGCTTTACCAGAAAGTGCCTATTATTCAAGTAAGATTTTAATATTTGAAGGTGATGGTGTGGCAAATTTTTTTTAATTTTGTAATATAGACCCTCATGCCAGACCTTGTCAAAGGCCTGGCTCACATCCAGGAATGCAGCTGAACAGAATCTTTTTTTCTCAAAATCGTTGTTAATTATATTTACTAATCTATGCACTTGCTCTATAGTACCATGTTTGTTTCTGAAACCAAATTGGTGATTTGGTATAATATTTTGTTGTTCGAGTAAGGGTTTTAATCTTTTTAAGTATATTTTTTCAAATACTTTGGAGAGCATTGGTAGCAGACTTATAGGCCTATATGATTTGACATCTTCTGGTTTCTTGCCAGGTTTAAGAATCATCATTATTTGAGCCACTTTCCACAAGTTTGGAAAGTAGTGTAACCTTAGTATTGCATTAAAAATTAAAGTGATCAATTTTAGGCACTTTTCAGAAACCTCTTGTAGAACCTTTCCTGTAATTAAGTCAAATCCAGGAGCTTTTTTGATGTTAATTTCTTTTCGTATTATGCCTTTAATTTCTTTAGTTTTAAAATTTTTGATGGGTAGGTCTAGTTGGAAGGGGGATTCGAGGTAATCAGCTATTTCTTTTTCTTCTTCTGGTGTTGATGACGAGGGAAATGGTTGGAAAACTTCTTCTAAATGTTTGGCAAATAGTTCAGCTTTCTCTTTATCGTTTCTAGCCCATTTGTTACTTTTATTATCTTTAATTGGTGGATGCTGCAGTTGTGGTCTTTTAAGTTTTCTCGTTGCCTTCCAGAGAGAGTAGTCTGTGGCCTCTGTAGGTGTTAAGCTCTCTAAGTATTCTTGGATACCTTGGTTTTTGTGTTCCATTATCATCTCTTTCAGCTCCTTGCTGGATTTGTTAAGCTTGGCTTTGTTTTCTGTCGTTCTTACCTGCTGCCATTGTTTTTTAAATCTTCTTTTTTCAGCGATTTTTTGTTGGATGGTAAGTGGAACTCCTTCTTTTTGGTGAGTCGTGTTAGTGTTAGGAGTGGCAGACCAGGCTGCTTTTTGGATATTTTTAGTTAATTCATCGACTGCTGTTTCGATTTCATGCTCTGTTTTTAGCGACTTATTTAGTGTGATTAGTTCGTCCAAGTTGTGTCTAAATAATTCCCAGTTTGTTTTTTTGTTGTATAGTGAGGGTTGTTTTTCTTTTTGTACTAATTGACTGAAGATTGTGACTATCACTGGGGAGTGATCGGATGACAAATCCAAGCATGATTCCGCTTTAGTTCGTTTGGTGTCAATGCCTTTTGTGACACAGAAGTCGATAAGGTCGGGTATTTTCTTGTTGTCCGATGGCCAGTAAGTAGGTTGTCCCGTTGAGATATGATGTAGATTATTTTCTTTCATCGTTTTCACTAGCTCTCTTCCTTTTGGATTACTTAGTCTGGATCCCCATAGAGTATGTTTCGCGTTGTAGTCTCCTCCCGCAATAAATTTGTTTCCCAATGTGTTGAAGAAGTCTTCAAAATGTTCTTTTTTGTTGTTATGTTTGGGCGGACAGTATATCGCAGAGATGGTTATTGGACCTTGTCTATCCTCTAGGGTGATGCTAGTAGCCTGCAAGTGTTCTTTGGCGTATTTGTTTCTTTCATGATGTCTGATGTTATTACGAACAATTATTGCTGTTCCCCCATGTGCTTTCTTGTCAGGATGTTTTGTATCATAAATTTGATAGTTGGGTATTTTCAGATAGTGATCGTTTGTGAAGTGAGTTTCAGAAATCATCATGATGTCAATATTGTGGGTTTGTAGGAATGTCTTAACTTCATGTACGTGTTGGTTTAGTCCATTGGCGTTCCAAGTTGCTATTTTATACTTTGGCTGTTCAGTCATTAAGCCATTTTACTGACGAGTGATGTTAATAAGTTCAACATAGTACTCATTTGTGTCATGAGCTGCCCCATCATATCTTCGAGTTTACTCATGTTGTTTGATTGTTGATTTGCAATTTGATTTGTATTTTGGTTAGTTTGCCAGGCAGGTTTTTGTTGATTGTTGCTATTCAGTTGGTTTGTATGTATGGTCTCGTTTCGCGTTGGGAGTTGAGGAAAGGCAGTAATGTAGTTGTTCGGTGCTTGGTAGTGAGCACTATTTAGTTGTTGCTGTTGATTCGAAGTCGTTGGAATCAATCGTGTATTTACTTTATTTCTGAGGGTAGGGTATATTCGTTGTTGCAGTTGCGTGTGTACTAGGCATCCTCGGTAATTGGCTGAATGACTTCCATTGCAGTTTACGCATTTTACCTGATCATCCCTTGTCTTACGAGGACAATCCTTGGTGTTGTGTTCCCCTGCACATTTCACGCATCGTGCAGATTTATAACAAAAATTTTTGGTATGTCCGTAGCATTGGCATTTTGTACATTGCGGAATGATTCGCTTCACGTGCGGCGGTTCGAAACGGATTATATTCCCTCCCAAGACTTTTAGTGTGAATATCTGCTTATTATTGTCTTTTCTTTTAAGATCAACGTAGTGCAGTGGTAGAGGTTGTTTGGTTTCTCTGTGTCTAATATTCCAGATGTTAGTAGTTTCGTGTCCCTCCTCCAGTAGAGCATTTTTGATGTCCGACTCTGAGACTGTTGGGTGCATACCTCTCATCACCACTCGATAGCTTTTTTCCTCTTTGGGCTTGTAAGTATGGAACAGAGTTCCTTTTTCCTTCAGGGCTTCGAGAACTTTTGTAAATGCTTCTGAGTTTTTAACCTGTACCTTAATTTCCTCTGATCCTATTGTTTTAATTGTGTATTCTTTTGGTGCAACTTCCGCTAGTAATTCGTGGACTGGACCTATGTTCTCAGATTGGTAAATTGTTATTCGTGGTGGTTTAGAAGGTAATCGGTGTTCACTAGTTTGTTCTTGATTAACACCTTGTCCGGCATCAGCTGCCGCATTCTCTTCTTCTCTTAGTCCTTCAAATCTGTTTTTGGTCTCTACTACATCCTTTGCAAGCCAGTATTTGGTGATTTTTGTCTGCCTACGATGAACTTGCTGTTCTGGGCTACGATTTCTTTTTTTGTCTTGGACCACCTTCCATGCTGTCTCCATATTTGGAATTGGTTCTGAGAGGTTTGATTGAGCATTCAAGTAAGGCACATTTATCACTTGATTTGGATTTCCATAATGAATTGATGGCATCAATGGTGTATTTGGGGTTATAATTGTTTGTTGTTGCATAGGTGCTGCTGTTTGTCCTGGTACAGGCATCGGTGGATAGTTAGAATTTCCTATTGGAGCATATTGATAAACAGGTGCATACAATGGTTGACTTACTTGTTGATCTCCTGCTACTTGTTGGTTGTAATATGTTAGGCTATGTGAGATTGGAGTCTGCATATGTGGGGGTTGTGGTAGTGTTAGTGTTTGCATTTCCTGTCTCGGGTGCATAGTTTGTTCCGGTTGTGCGAAATTCATACTTTGATTCGCCTCCACTTTCACATTTTGAGGTTAGGATCGTTAGAAGCACTTTCAGCCTGTTGGACTTCACTCAATCTTCGATAGGTAAAAAGAATACTATATCTGATGTCACTATTACGCTTTATTACATTCAAGCAAGAATATCAAAAGCAATTTTTACAATTTCGTAAACAACGTTAATCGACTCACAGCCAGTGGCGTACTTCAATGAAAACGCGTTTAAACAACTTATATAGAAATGATAAGCACTATTGCAATTGAAATTCTTATGATTATTTATGAGTATTTCCGTGGACAAATACACATCAAAATGTACTGAAACTTATCATATTCTATACGTTAAAAAGACCCGGAATCCGGTATAGAATCTTATAAAATATCATTTTCAGATCAATTTACAAGAGATTTTAATTTTATAATGTACAGTTACTAAAAAATTGTTATTCAGTTATATTTATTTAAACAAGGTGGAACTCGCTTTTGCGACAGTTCTTAGGCTTCTATACATCTACTTTTTCGGTAGGTTAAATTATTTGGGCTTTATTTTATTCCAATTTTTAATGCCTTAATCTTTTAATTAGGTAGATTTTTTTACTATATAAGAAAAACGCTAACATTTTAATATTTTTTTTTTATTTCGACCTTTATAGGTAAATATTTGCAATTTACAAACCACAAATAAAACACAATTCATAATGAAATATTAAAATACCCGAAACACGTACCGAATACCGTATTAGAAACACGTAAAATACCTACTCTAAAAATACAAAATAAGAATATCGGATTAAAAAATATATATGTAAATAATCTGAATAATTAATACCAATCTAAAAATATTCTATATGAAGTAAAATTGTTTTAAGAACGTGCGTTCTGATTGGTTTTGAATTATGCGGACAGACGGACAGACGGACAGACGGACACGGAGCTAGATCATAAGGCTTCTTCCTATACGTTGTATAGAAGCCTAAAACTAAAGATTTAAAATGTCTAATTAAAAAAAATTTTTTTTTGAATTATTGGATTATATAATCGTGTATTAAAATGATAAAATCCAGTAATTTATACTGGACCCAGGCATCCGTTCAAATTGTTTTGCGAAACTAATTTTTGGTAATTAATAATAAATATAAAAAGAATTAAAATGTTATCAAACAAAAATTCATCTAAGCAACTTACGATGTAAGTATTTGCAAAGTGCATGAATTGATAACAAACCTCTGATACACCCCACCGCATGATTACCTTACCTGTAACTGCATAATGCACCCCTAGCACTTCTATTTCCTTGCAAATACTTACTTGCATCGTAAGTTGCTTAGGTGAATTTTTGTTTGATTACATTTTAATTCTTTTTTTATATTATTAATTACGCGTTCCAGCGCGCGGGCCAGGATTGTGTGTGTAAAGGCACCTATTAGACAAAAGCGCGTCGGACTGTGTGTCAAGTGCAGCATTGTTACATATTGTTCGTGTTGATTTATTCTTTATTGGTTTGGTTATAAGTGAAAAATGTTTGCTTACGTTAAAATTCTTGGAACAAATGAATTAAAAATTGTGAACGTGAACGAGATACAGAAGTTTAAGGTAGATGCCTTGCCTACGAAAAAATTTAATATTAAAATTGGTCACAAAACTGAGCAATGCACGCGGTTTCCTTCAAAGCAGGTTAGTTAACATTTTTCCTATATTTTTATAAAATGTTAGTTTTAGTAAAATTAAAATATAAAATGTCAACTGCTGTAATAACAAATTATTATTTTTAGTAAATTATAAATTATTTTTAGTTTATAATAATTTTAATACTATTCATCAGTTTTCAGAAGTTATGAGAATGTATAACGATTCTATGATATTGACTTCATAATTTATAAAATTTTATCATTTTATTTCGATTTTAAACAATTCAAAGTCTTTTGAGTTTTTCTTGTCTCGATGCAGAAAATGGTTTTAACTTTTTTTTTTCAACGAATTTATAATATAAATTTAAGAGCATCATAAAACATAATTTCTAAAAAAAAATAGCATTAAAAATATTTTTTTTCATCTACAAAAATTATTAATATAGGTATATTAATCTTTCATAACTGAACCTAAAATAAAATCAAGTGTATAATTGTTTTAACCATTCAATTACCTTAAATAATTTATTTTTATTCTAAGTACGAGAGATTTAGACTTATCGTAATAATTTCAGAAATTTTCTAATATTTTCTAACATTTGAATTTTTAAAAGCTATGAGATTCTATGGTATTTCATTTCAATTTAAAAATTTATGAGATCCTATGGTATCCTTTGTGCTTTTCAAATTATTTAGTATTGGGTTTCTATTTGTTTTTCTTATTAATTACTCACAATTTTATCATTTATCACTATTATTTTTACATTTCAATGATTGAAATTACTTCAACTAACAGAAAAAAATGCAACTCTAAACATGAACTTCTGTACTTATTTTCAATTTTAAACATTTGTTTAGTAAAATTAATCGGACATTACTAAAGATAAGTTAATTTTACAAAATATGTATTGAATTGCAAACTTATGTGTTTGTCAATACGAATTTATATAAATTAACTAAACTTTTCATTCTTATTTTGTCTTTTGCTGAAAGTAACTTTTGTATTCTCAGGGCCGCGTTAAGGCATATCAGTAACCTAGGCATTTTTTTGCCGCCCCTTTAAAATTAAAATTTAAACTAACTTATTATAACAGCATAATATTTATTAGCAAAATAAGTATAAACTCTGAGAACTTTATTTACTTAAACAGTAGACAGTTTTTTGTTCTTCGTTTATTTTTATTCTTTACGTTCTTACATTACTATGCGGCACTTAAAAATTGTTTATGTTTTCTACATAATGTAATATGATTTTTAAATACCTAAGTATAATTTACAATCAAGTTTCAATTTATGTTACATTTTTTATTAGAATTAATTAGTATTTTTGCCGCCCCTAAAAGACTGCCGCCCTAGGCAGCTGCCTTTCTTGCCTAATGGATAAATCAGCCCTGTGTATTCTTTCAAGAACTAATTTTAATTTAGGATTTCACAACTTTTTTTTTATGCAGAAATATTTGAAAAATTATGAAAAACAAGTATTTTGTTTCTATATTTACAATTTATCATAGTAATGATTAGGAATGCAATCCTTTACTTGTAATGAAAATTAATTTTTTTTCTTTGACAGAAACCGAACAGGAGTTGCTCAAACTTATAAAGTCAAATCGAGCAAGATTTCCACCTGCAAGTATATGTGTAACTGCTTCTGAGGACGATGCCCAAGTCGATAGAGTGACTAAACCTCCAGACTACCATTATAAATTTATATAAATAAATAATAAATAATTTGATATTGGCTTTGTCAAAATTAAATATTAAAAAGTTTTTTTTATTACTTTTTTACTTTTTTAGTACTTTATTATTATTATTGTTCTAACTTATTTAAATTAATAATCATACAATCTCATGAAAAAAATAATACGAAATTATTCTATAAGATTTTATGTGTATCTAGTATCTATTTGATCACGAAATTACTCATAAAAACTCATAACGGTTATATTTCATTATAATCTAAGAGATCTTAAGAGTATCTCACAGAATTTCAACATATTTTAAGAAAAAATCTAAAAATCTTATAATGGATGTAATGTAATAGCTATAAGAATCAATGGGCTCATGTTTAGATTATAAACATTCCACTCATTAATTCTCATGACTATTTATAATCTAAACATGGGCTCATTGATTCTTATAGCTTTTACATTACATCCATTATAACTCATAAGATTTTAGATTTTTTCTTAAAATATGATGAGATTCTATGAGATACTGAAGCTACTCATAAGATCTCTTAGATTATAATGAAATATAACCGTTATGAGTTTTTATGAGTAATTTCGTGGTCAAATACACATATAAAATCTTATAGAATATTTTCGTATTAATTTTTTTATGAGATTGTATGAGTTTTTTCCAGCAGGGAATTGTTCTCAGAAATTTGTTCTGAAATCTTTGAATGATTTCAATGTTAGAGGTACTAGCAGTGCCCCATAGTTGAATACCATATGTCCATATTTGTGTTATTATGGATTTATAAATTAAAAGTTTATTCTCGAGAGACAGCTGAGAGTTTTTACCCACCATCCAGTACATTTGGCTTAATTTCATTCCAAGTTACTTACGTTTCCTGAAATGTTTTTTCCATGTGAGTCTTCGATCGATGTGCATACCGAGATATTTGGCATCATAGGCCTGAGGCAAGGTGCAACCGTTCAATTTCGCTGGTGGACAGGTCTCCCTTCTCATTGTGAACGTCACATGGGTAGATTTGGTTTCATTTGCTTTGATTCTCCATTTGCGGAGCCAGTCTTGTATCTTATTTAAGTTGTCCTGGAGGTTTTTAGTAGCAATTCTAGGATCGGTGTGTGATGCAAGTACCGCTGTATCATCAGCGAACGTAGCTGTTGTTGTTAGTTTTGTGGTTGGTAAATCTGCAGTGTACAGTAAGTATAACAATGATCCTAATACACTGCCCTGTGGTACTCCGGAACTCATTGGATGGAGATCTGTGTATTCTTCCTGGTATTTCACTAAAAAATGTCTGTTGCTTAGGTAAGATTTTAAGATTTTGTAGAAGTGATATGGTAGACATTTCGTTAGCTTGTAACACAGTCCCTCATGCCACACCTTATCAAATTGGTTTGATTGGTTTGAGGCGTTTAATGATAAGCTTCTCGAGCACTTTTGAAAGAATTGGCAATAAACTAATTGGTCGATATGATGATGCTTCTTCCAACTTCTTACCTGGCTTTGGAATGAGAATAACTTGAGCGACCTTCCATTGGTTGGGGAAGTATTTTAATCGTAAGACAGTATTATAAATGAAAGTTAGGAGTTTCATACATTTTGGTGTGAGTTGTTGTAATACCTTACCGGTTATTAGGTCAAACCCAGGTGCTTTCTTTGGATCGAATTCATTTTTTTTCATAAGACTTCTTTCTATACGATGTATAGAAGCCTAAAATTCGTAAAGGGGGGGGCACTGACATGTACCTTTCTTTAAACTTAAGTCAACTTTTTTAATTATTTTTTAATATAAAAATACTAAAAACTTCAGTCAAAGATGTCATAAACATTGATATTCATTATTATAAAAGCTATTATTGCTTTAAAATTGAATATGCTTATATTTTTGAATTGCTTCTCATTTTTAATTTTAGCATTATTTACTAATTTTTACAAAGTATTTAACGGTTAATTTCGCTTTTTTTATACCAGTTCAATTCCTCATTTTGGCTATTCCAAATATCCCTATGCCGCATATTATAGATGTAACAAAAACTGCTACATCAGACATAACATCTACACAAGAAGTGTGAAACTCGACAAATGAAATTGAATGTAGCTACTCGAAATAAGAAAGCTAAATATCAACTTAAAGTACACCAAGAACGAGGCGATTTAGCTTAACAAAACAAAAATGCTGAAATCGAAGCTGGAGTGAATAAAGAAAAAAATGTTTGGTTGCTTGTCCAAATTGGGAAGTCATCAGTCATAAATTTTTCGTACCTGAACATACACATATACACATGTTGATCACTCCATGATCGAGAAAGAAAGAAATGACTCTAAACGAGTTTTTTTGCTTTGTCAATCTCCTAGAAAATGAAACCTAAATGCCCAAGTAACATTGTGTGCTGAAAAACTTTGTCAGCTAATTATTTGCTGCCATTGCAATCTGTCAGCTTTAAATTCAGCTTATTTTCAGCGTCTGCAGCAATAATCAGTAGCAATTCAGCTTCTGACGTTACTGAAAATCAGCAGCTGACTCAGCTAATTAGCTGAATTTTGTACTGACACAGCAGGTTGGAAGTTGATATTCAGCACAAAATGTTACTTGGGTGGTAAACTATTCAAAATAGAGGAACACATATTCTATAAAAATTGATAATTTGTAATCAACGCTAAAAAGTGCTACTTTGCTCCAGTTCTAGATTCTAAGGAGAAAAAAATTGAATCTTTTATTACTAAATCTTCTTGCTATCCACAAATTTTATAACAACTTAACACCAGCGAAATTCCAGCTAATGATCCTGATCTTGACGAAATTTCCGACGAGTAAAGGGTACTAAATTACAATAAATTTTGTTTGTTTAGGACTTTTTTCTCGTATTTGATAGCATCCTATTATAAACTTATCATGACTTAAGTTCATAGTATTTAAGAAATAAAAGCTTTCGAAATACTAAAAACTTAAGTCACTGAAAAAGTGATAAGGAATGATAATTTTAAAACTGACCTTTTGTGTGTCATTACATCTAACCATTATATAATATACTTTTTTTAATTCGTTACCATTTTCATGATATTCAATATACAACTTCATTTGCCGATAGTGAAAACTAACATTTTTTGACATAAGTTCTTTGTACTAAACCTCAAAGTTTAAATTAAACCCCCCACTTGGGAATGTTTTTCTACACATTTCCTTCTTCGGGGGATTCTTTGAAATTTGTAAGTGCAAAAGAGGTTTGCGGAGCAAAAAGTTTAAGAAGCACTGGTCTAGTACGCAGGAAAAAGTCATTTTCTCTGAGTTCCGATAAAACTATTTTTTATCAAATAACAAACACCTATAGCAGTTTAACAGTGGAGTAATGTAATATACATAAATGCTATAAGGTTTATAATAGCGTAACTTAAAACCGACTCGATTGCAGTAAATGGATTATAACCCGAATGCGATTTATTATCATATTCGGCTATGACTAATCGTTGTTAAATTTATTTATTGTGTAGTTCGTAATAAATTACAAAATCTAATCGCATGGTGTTAATTTTGAACTAAAATAATGAGTGCTACTGAAACAGAAGAAATACAACATAAAATTTGTTTGTTATGTAAAAAAATTGAGAATTTGAAACCCAGCGAAATAAAATCAAGTAATATATTAAAATGTCAACGTTGGTTAGAAGATAGTGAATCGAATTGTAGTTCAGAAATAAATACCAATTCGACTAATACACAAAATACAAGTGAAAGTGATGCAAATACGGAATACAACTATACCAATGAAAATAATGTAAGTTGTAATTTAATCAAATTAATCAGATTCACAGCTCAAACCGTAGCGTAGGTACTGAAAAGTTAAAATTTGGTACGCATCTAGAATGCTGATAAATTAAGCAGAAAAAATTTGAAAAAGTTATAAAAAGCAGTTTTTTCGTTTTACAAGGATTCCGTGTTTTTGGCTTACTTATTAGTTATTAACCTCCCGATTTTCTTCCGATTACTCCCGAGTTTCTCTTTGTTCTTTTCAACTTTTTCTTTAAGTTTCTCTCAAAACATTTAGGGACACCTTGATTGAATTTCAAGTGTTTTTTTTTCGTTCGAAAGTATACTTGAAAACTCTTTAAAAATGTCTGGCCAAATGATTAGATTACTAGTTAGATTACAAAGAAAAAACGGTTGCTCAAATATTTTCATTACATAGCTGGCTGACAGGGCCGTATTTAGACTAGATTTTCGGGAGGGGTTTTAAAAAATTTAAAAAAATAAGTAGATAAGTTATTAAACCATAAAGGAAACTAAAATTCAGAATAAAAAATAAAAGAATAAAGTACTACATAATTATTATGTATTTAAAAAATTTAAAAAAACTGACTACAATAAAAAAACAAACATAAAATATGAAACTAAATACAACTTATTGGGAATGTGGACTTTTGGCTTAAATAAAACAAAACCTTAAACTTTCAGTCGACGTTTCGAGTTATTTTTTATTCCGCATTTTAAAATAATTTAAAAATATTAGAAAATAACAGCCTTATGCATAGTCAACTCAGTAGCTATTAACGCGCTACTAGTATCATTTTAGTATGTCACTTAATAACCAAGCATACAATTTGTATGCGTAGTCGAGTTAAAATGGTACTACCCTTAGTAGGACTACTAAAATCGTTGGGTGGCTGCTAAATATTACTGACAGTTTTGGGCATGTTTAAGACCATTTTAAGGTGACGTTTTAAAAATAGTCATTAATTATGGAAGATTATATTTATTAACGTTGATGAAGAAATGGAAGAAGTTCAAGCTATTGAAGATGTTCTTAATATAAATAGGAGGCCAAAAGTATATTTACATCACATAAATCCTTTAATTTATTATAATAATGCAAAGTTTGGCGAATATTATCGATTAAATAAAGAAGTAGCTCGTGTTGTGATAGATCTAGTGAGAGATCGACTAAATAATTTTAACAATCGTGGCCGTCCTGTATCTCCCGAAATTCAAGTTTTGGCGTTTATTAGGTACTTTGCCAAGGGTGCAGATCAAAACGAAATTAGTGAAAAGCATGGTTTTCATCAAAGTACATTAAGCCGTATAATTAAACGTGTAGCTGAAGCATTGGCTGTGCATCGCATCGCAAACTTCATTTACCTTGAACTAACAATTCTCGTTGGACTTTCTTCCAACAATCATCTTTAAAGCGATTTGAAGAAGTCGATTTCTTTTTCTCTTCGATGATTTTAACATACGGCCTAATTGCTTCCATAAATTCTCTGGTCTTTCTCCTGGTCATCCCAATTTGCTGTTCGACCCCTTCTTAATTTTTCAGTCTAAATAATCATGTTATAACTACAAATGAATATATAACTTACATAAGTACATGACTTATTTACATTTACACTTCCATTTACACGAATATAAATAAAACATGACTACCTAGTTATGGCCAATTTTATAATAAAAATTAACAGGGCAAAAAAATTTGAAAGGCGACTTGAAACAAAACCGATGATTTTTATTGCTCGCTTTGTCTTAAGTCGCTTTTTAAATTTAAATACCCTTTTATTATGAAATTGCCATTTGCTAGTTAAATTTTGTAATGTAACTTACCGACATATTTTTGACATTGACATTGACCTTGTAAACTGTCAATGCTTTTAGGTTATTAGCTGAAAATTTGCAATGCTGCCTAATAAATATTTTGAAAATCATACTTTAGTATCCTACCAACTAACGTAGTAAGATACTAACGTTCTTTTTAAAACAACTAAGCATAACAAAATTTTATAAGCTACTAGAATGCTATTAATTAGTAGCTACTTAATTCATTTTAAAGCCATTTTAAAAATACGACTATGCATAAGGCTGTAAAAGTTTAGCACAAATAGATGTTTACTAGGGCATAGAAAACTGACTGAAAACTGGCCATTAACGAACCGCAATTATAAATGGTTTCCCAATAAGAGGTTTCATTTTGATATTTAAAAAAAAACGAGTATTTTTAAGAGAAATCAATGGAGGTTTATTTCTTTGTAAAGAGGAAGGTATGCCATTATCAATGGAAAACGATATCAGTGAAATGGCCGCCACTGCTACGCTTGCAAAACCATATAATTTTTATGAAATTTTTCATGACCAATTCGCACATTTGCGGCTGTATGCTCTCGATAACTTCACGAATTCCATCTTTACCCTGGTGGAAATATTTCTCTGAAAAAGTAAAACAAAGTCTGCAGAAGTCTTACAAGCTCTGAGAAACTCTACAAAAGTCTAATTCAGAGTTTTCAGAGAAATATTTCCACCAGGATAAGTTCTTGAATCGATTGTGGAGCATTGGCATAGATCTTATCCTTCAAGTAGCCCCAAAGAAAAAAGTCTAAAGGTGTTACAAGAAGAGATCACAAGATCTCGGTGGCCAATTGTGATCACCTCTTTGAGAAATAACACGGTCAGGAAACTTTCCTTGCAAAATTGTGATGATTTCGTTGCTTGTGTGGCAGGTAGCGCTGTCTTGTTGAAAATTTTAATAATGGTGTAGGTTTTACTTGTCAAATGTCAAAAGATAATAGTTTCAAAACTGACAGCTGCAAAAATAGCGGGTTATTCAAAATGAAACCTCTTATTGGACCCCTTTATGTACCTATAAATAAAGATTTAAAAAAATATTGTTTTGAAAATTTTAAAAAGTAATAAAATTTAAGTAAAAACGTTGGTATACAAATATAACAGATGTAAATGTTGCCGACAATTGAAAGATTTATGGCTTACCACACGGTAAAAACGTTTTGTTTAAATTTAATAAACAATTTTGTTTGAATAATTTTAGTCAATAAAAACAAATTTTGTTTTAATCTTAGTAAAATTATTTCCGTCAAATAAACTGAATTTGTTATTTTAAACAAAACTTTTTCCTAAAAATTTATTTGCACTAAACAAATTTTACTTTATTTTTAATAATTGTTCATTAATTCAAATAAAAGATTGTTTTTAAATCAAAATAAAATTGTGTTTGATTTAAAAAAAATTTAATCTTAACTCAAGAAAATTATGTTTTAATTGACCAAATACTTTATGTATTTCAAAGAATTACTTTTCTTGATTTAAAGAAAAAATAATCTTAAATGAAAAATATTTCATTTTCAATTAGGTACCAAACATTTTATTTGATTAGAACAATTGTTTATTTAAAATAACGTAAAATTGTCTTCGATTTAAAAAAAAAATTATCTTGAAAGAAAAAAATAATGTCTTAAATGACCAAATACTTTATTTGATTAAAACAATTGCTTTGTTTAATTTAAAGTAAAAATTATGTTAATCAAAGAAAATTATTTTTAAAATGACAAATTACTTTTTTTCACTTGAAAAATTACTTATTTCTAACAGCATTAAATTGTGTTTGATCCAAGAAAAAAAGTTTATTTTCAAAGAAGCAAGTTATATTTTAAATGACCAAATATTTTATTTCGTTTGATATTTTAAAAAACAATAAATTGTGTTCTATTCAAAGAAAATATAATCTTTATGAAAAAAAGTTATGTTTGAAATGAGCTAATATTTTGTTTCATTTGATATTTCTTATAAAAATAAATTGTTTTCAACTCAAATAAAAAAATCTTTAGGTAAAAAAATTTTGTTTTTCTCCAACCGTATTAAAAGCATTACATTTTTAGTAGCATTACCTCAACTAAAAGTTGACGTTTTCGTTATTAATATAAAAATGCGAAAATTGCTAAGCAACACTTTTTTTTACGTGCACTAAATAGCTATTTAAGTTGCTAGGAATGTAAGGACCTTATTTACATACAAGGAAGGTTTATATAAACCGAGGCGGACGCCGAGCATTACATTTTTAGTAGCATTACCTCAACTAAAAGTTGACGTTTTCGTTATTAATATAAAAATGCGAAAATTGCTAAGCAACACTTTTTTTTACGTGCACTAAATAGCTATTTAAGTTGCTAGGAATGTAAGGACCTTATTTACATACAAGGAAGGTTTATATAAACCGAGGCGGACGCCGAGGTTAATATTACCTTCCGAGAGTGTTAATAGTCTGTACATGCCGTGTAGCTTATTATATTTTTCCCGCTACCGTAACTTTTACCGTTTAATATAATAATTATTTTAAAAACAATACGGATGATTTGACATCGATTGTCAGAACTTTAATTCGAATTTTGATTTCGTAATTTTTACATTTTAAGTTTGCTTTGGCCGTTACTTAGTAATATACAAACAATTACAAATAATTGAGATAGTAAATAAAATAATATGGAAATTGACGAAGCCGCCAATATTGCTTGCTTAAGTTTGCTTCCCATTAAATCAAGAAAAATGTATGAATATACCTACGATGTATTCAAAGAATGGTCTATTAAGATAAATGTGGAAATTATATCAGAAAACGTGATGCTTGCATATATGCTTGAACGATCGGAAAAATTAAAGTCATACCAGCTTATGGTGTGAGTATTCCATGTTGAAGACGACCATTTCCTGCAATGTAAACGTTGGTATTTCAAAATTCACGAAGTTAATTGGTTACCTCAAAAGCAAGAATAAAGGCCACATTCCAAAAAAGTCCAAAATACTGAACAGAGAGGATATCGTAACCTTTTTTAAAAATGCTCCTGACGACACATACTTATTAATGAAGGTAAGATTTCCATTATTTTCTCTGCATTTAAATTTTAAAATAATTTTTTTAGACAGTAAGGATTATGGGCATTGCTGGAGCTTGTCGGACAGATGAATTCTGTAAAATGCAGTTACAAGATGTTACAGATATTGGAAGATTTGTAATTATAGAAATTCCTAATACAAAGAATGACGTTCCTCGCAGTTTTTCAATTGTTGAAAATTTTGAAGAAGATATTGACTATTTGAAAACTTTTAAAAAGTATTTGGCGATTCGCATGAAAGTGACTAATAATTCACGTTTGTTCTTGAGATATCGATCCGGGACGTGTATTAATCAGCCAGTTGGAAAACACACATTTGCGAAAATTCCGACAATAATTGCAACATTTTTAAACTTGCCAGAAGCGCATTTGTATACTGGGCATTGTTTTAGACGCTCTTCTGCCACTTTGCTCGTAAATTCTGGAGAAGATATATTAGGTTTAAAACGGCACGGTGGGTGGAAGTCTACTAAAGTAGCAGAAGGCTATGTGGCGGAGTCGATTAAAAACAAATTAGATGTCGCCAGCAAAAACTTTATGCCAAAAATACATTTGACTCCAATAATCCAAGTTCTACATCAAAAATAATTCATGAAGATTATACTTCTTCTCAAGTGGCAACAATTTTAACATCTCAGAGTATCGCCGTTCCACGTAGTGACCAAAAGACCAATTTGCTCCAAAACGAACAAGTAATTATAAAAAATTCTTCGTTTTTAAATTGTACATTTAATTTTCACAAATAAATACCAAGTCCTAAAATATTACTCCTATCATTATTTCATTATTTTCCTAGGATTGTAAGTGATTATTAAGTTCCGTCGTCAACCATATTTAAATAAACAAATGTTATGATCAACTTACGCTTATTGCGACTATGAGCGTAAGGCATACTTACATCAACGGTAGCGGGAAAAAAACTTTTTAGTAATTTGAAGTAATAATAAATAAAACAACCAAACGTCGTCATCAAAAGGAATTAAATCACCAATAATTAAAGAAAATTCTCTAACGAAACATAACATTTCTGCCGCTGACATTATTATATAACCATTTTTCAATTGTTCCTTTTTTATAGGTGTTGGTTTATTTTTATCGGAACTCTCATAACTAATAGTATATTACTGGCCAAGCATAGAAAATGATCCGTTACTGGGCGCGCAGCTATATTAAAAAGTGAGCGTAGCGAGCTTTTTAAAGCTGTAAGCCCAGTAACGGATCATATTTCGAGGCGAGGTGAGTATACTATTTTATCGGAAAACATAAAATTATCCATTGCAATAAAAATAAATAAAGATGAAAAATTATCGTTTAAAACATACATAAAACGTTATGTCAAAAGGTTCGTGGCGTATTGGTTTTTATCGTAAGCTACCGTTCACGAAAGTAAGGTAGCGTTAAGGCGTTAAGGCGTTAAGATGGGGTGATATAGATAGATCACCCTACTTGGATGGGTGACCGCTTTGCAAAATTTTTAGTAGTTATTTTTTTTATACATTTTCCTTCCTCGCCGTGCGAAGTACGTTACATTAAGTTTATAAACATTTTAGTAAATTGTATTATGTGATAATATTTGACGTTAGCAAATTTATAAAAAGTAAAATGTAACGGTAAAACCATTAATAATTCACGAAATTTTATTTATTGTGAACTATGCTAAACACATTATCGTTGGAATACATTTAATTTCTTAATTATTGTTGTAATAATTATACATATAATTTAGTTTAAAAATTAGTTTTTAAAAACTAAAAGTTTTTAGAAGTACACAGTAAAAAATATTTTACACTATTGGACCTATATGAACACAACTTAGTGTTCATATAGGTCCACTCTTTTAGTGTAAATGTTTACACTAACAGTGTTAATAAAGTGTAAATTAAGCATTACTTTACATTTTATTAACACTGTTAGTGTAAAAATGTACACTAAATTATTTACCAACAACACTACACATTTTACACGGCAGAAATTTTTTACTGTGTAGTAGGTATTTCAAATGATTTCCACGAGGGTGCGATTCTGTAATTTAATAAAGTTGCCATAGTGTCAAAATAAAAAACAAATTATAAGTAAACAAACAAACAACAAGCAAATAAATTATCGGCTGCAAGAAAATTTTAGTGCGCATTATGAATAATTTAATTGTAGATAGTGACATTGATGTTAATCCGGCTGAAATTGTTGATGCAGCTACCAACGCTAGTATGGATTTACTACCCACCAAATCTAAAATGAAATACGAACACATATATAATGTGTTTGAAAAATGGTGTGATGAACATAAAGTTAAAATATTAAATGAAGATGTGGTCCTTGCGTATCTGGATGAAAAATCAAAAACATTAAAGGCCTCAAGCTTGTGGAGTTTATACTCCATGCTGAAGGCTTGTTTGATTATCAAGAAAAACATTAATATAAAGCAGTATCTAAAAGTAATTTCATTAAAAAAAAAAAAATCGGTTGGCTACAAAGCTAAAAAATCGGAAGTTTTAAACAGGGAACAATGCGATACATTTCTTCAAGAAGCGGACGACGAAGTCTATTTAATGATGAAGGTAAGCTTCTCAATTTTTACCCTAAATAATATATTAATTTTATCTAAATAATTTTAGGTTGTACTTATCATCGGTATAGCTGGTGCATGTCGTTGCGATGAGCTGTGCAAATTGACCCTGGAGTATATGGAAGATAATGGTAAAAACCTTCTGATAAAAATAGCAGATTCGAAGACCCATATGCAAAGAACTTTCGTCGTGGTTGGTGATAACAACTTAGCCCTTTATCGAAAATATGTACTCTTAAGACCAGCGCATGTTCAGCACAACAGATTCTTTGTATTTTATTCATCAGGAAAGTGTACGGTACAACCAGTTGGGATAAAAACATTTTCGGGCATACCACGCAAAATAGCCAATTTTTTCAAGTTACCAAATGCGGAATTATATACTGGTCACTGTTTACGGAGAACTTCGGCGACGTTGTTGGTAGACAGTGGTGCAAGTATTACGAATCTGAAGAGGCACGGCGGGTGGAAATCCGCAACAGTAGCAGAAGGTTACTTGGAGGATTCCTTAAAAAATAAAATTAAAATTGCCGAAGATATTCAAGGTCCCTCCAACACGCGCATTTCAAGTGATTCGGCCATTGCGGAAGCGTTACCAAAATGTCATTGTAAAACAAATAATCCAAATATTGTTGATGAAAGGGACATTCCAGGAACATCGGGAGCGGGAGTAGTAGTAGTTTCTAGTAAATCTGAAACCATTAGTACTACTGCTCTTGGTGAACCTTGTCCGATTTATTTATATAATTCAACCAATTGCACAATTAATATTAATATATTAAAATAAATTAAAATTATTCTATGATTGTTTCCTTCGTTTTTTAGAAATAAATTAAATTAAATTATCAAACTAAAATTTTCTTATTACGTGTACGTATGTATAAGGAAAAGTACTGAAATCTACTTAAAAATCGAAAATAAATTATGAAAACTTTAGTTGGATTTTCGTCTGTGTCAATGTGTGGTTACGGAATATAAAATCGTGACAGATAAGACAAATTTAAACAATGTCATTAGAGCAACCCTCTATGGCGAAATGCAATAAGCGATTGAATCATGATTAAATCGTTTGGCGATCGCCAGTTCGAATCCCACGTCGGACAAATTTTTATAATAGAATTTTTTTATAATATAATTGAATTGACTTGCAGAAGTAACAGAATCGACCATTAATAAAAACACATTAATGGTCGATTTTACATTATTAGTCGATTTGTGAGCTGACTAGAAATGCTTCGTTTTAGCTGCCGTGTGGACACTCGGAAAGCATTGCTTTCTATATGTTTTCCGATAAAATATTTTATTCTATTATTATGATCGATTAAAGTAAAATATTTCTTTTTATAAACGCATTCCGAAATAATGTTTGCCATGTCGTACCGATGAATACCTTCATAAAGGTCGTGCATTATGTCGCAGCTATAGTTGTTATATAAATGGAAATTGTCTAAGTCATTCCAGATGCACTCTTCTTTAACACCATAGGACTTATTATTTACGTGATTTATAATAAATTATAGATAAAAATCTTCTGGTTTCCTTAGTAGATGGGGGTTTTCCCTAGTTTGGAACTTCATAGTTTCTTTACTTCCAGTACAAAACCTGATGTTACTTTAGAAGATAATCACCAGCATACCAACGACATAATATGGTTAAAAACCAGAAACAGTCCTACGAATATGCTATTAGAAAAGTGGAAAAATACTCATGTTGTAAGAAATCGCTCAAAGTCGAAGACGGTATCTGCATTTCTAGAGGAATGGCCTATTATCAAAGATAATAGCGTAGCTGATATTTTAATTAATGACGATTTTGAAACAATGCATCCAAATTGCTCTTTCAATTTATACAGTAACTAGCTGGATACCCAGCTTCGCCCGGGGTCTCTTTAAAAATAAAATACTTTGCATTAGTCTACGTACTCGAACTTCAGCAGCTCTAGACGTTGAAGCTCTATTGCGGTTTTGTGAAAGCCGAGCTTCACGTTCTTCCTCCATTTCAGCAGCTCCAGACGTTGAAGCTCTATTGCGGTTTTGTGAAAGCAGAGCTTCACATTCTTCCTCCGTTTCAGCAGCTCTTTTTCCCTGAGTTTCTTAGCCTTTGATGATTTATTTCCAACAGCTGCTTTTTTGGTGGCATTGAATGTATTTTATCTAAAATGAGTTTAACAATCTAACAAAGTAGTCTCAGTGTTCACAGAAACTTTTACATTTGTACTGAAAGGGTAATGTCCTATATAGGGAAATTAATCCAATTATCCGTTGATCCGTCGATCCGTTGATCGACACTATTTGCCTGCTTTTGATGAAAAGTAATGGCAAGATGAATGGGTTGCATGTCATTTCTGCCTCGTACGGATGCAGGCATACCAAGTTGATAAAGGACATTGTTGTTTTAGAGTTAATTTGGAGTTGCATTTAATATGTCGTCCGAATGCTCCTGATTTGGATCAATAAATTTTGAAAAATACAAATACAGGGTTTCCTACAATTTCGGTTTTTGAAATTTTGCTATTGTCGAGCAACCTGCGGACGCGACGGTACTGTTTGTGTTAGAATCTCGTTAATCTATTCATGGGCGTCAGATAATCCCACATATTTTATTAAAGTTTGTTGAAAGCCGTTCTAAGGTAGCCTATCTTCTTCGCAGCATCGTAATTAGCTTATACACCAAATTTCATAAAGATTGGTCAAGCGGTCTAGGAGTCTATAAGGAACATACATACATACCTACATACATACATACATCCATTTTTATATATATAAATAGATAAATAGATAAATAGATATATATAGATATATATGTTAAGCATCATTACGAAGCCCAAAATGCCATATTTAACGTATAATACGAAGCCCGGTTTCGGGCATGATAAAAATCTCCGTGTATATAGGGCTAGTAATACTAGATATTAACAGAGGTCCTCATCCGTCGTTTTTCGCTAGGGCTTCGTAATTCTGGTTTACATCTCAAAACATACACGTTTAGTTAGTCGAAATTTTGTGTAGAGGGCGCGTCGGTGTGCCCGTATATACAAACTGTATACCTTGTATATGTATAACCGATATTACGACCCCCAACTTATACCACATACTACATGAAGCCCTAAAGTTGGCAACAACGCAAACATTGATATCTTGAGAAGGCAGTATGTTATTTTAAAAATAGCTTCTACGAGTGTAAATATTTAATACGCTCATATTTCATTATTATTATTATACTTATCTGTTCAACTTCTAGCTGTTGATTTGGAAATGTATTTTTTTGTAGGAATTCAATAAACAAAAAGATAATGCATTCTTAAATTGAACAATTTATTTCAAAAAAATTCAGAAACAATATTGATTAAAATTATTAATTTAATTATGTTAAAAAATATAAATAAAAGAAAAAATAAACTTATTTATTCCTAAATGCATTATATACCATCGTTTTTACTTCAAACTTTATTTTTAAAGGTATTTCAGATTTGAAATGACTTGGAAATTAGTTGCTAGTAACTATAGCACGTAGCAGCAGAAAATAATTAGCAATGGCTGCTGTTTTGAAAAAGTGTTGGGCATGAAAGGTCGTTATGACTTCATCAGGATATCGATAACATAATATTATCATCGACGTATACATAACGTCTTTGAGATGTGATAACATGCTACAATTGAAAATTTTACAATTTTAATTTTCTGAAACATTTTCTAAAAAATTTAAATTTTGTTTAATATTTCCAAAACATTACAAAATATTGAAAATCTCATAATCTCGTTTCCCAAAATCATGATAGTTTCATCATTTCGTGATAATATAAAAAACCAATTGAAAATCGGAACGTTTGAAAACTCCGAGCATCATATAAAACGGTGGGATATGAAAATAAGCAAACTGACCCACCGATTTTAACCACGGCATGCGGCAGTACAAATTTGTATTGCTAACTGGTATATAAATGACGGCAGGCCTGTAGCCAGGGGGGCACTTGGGGGCACATGCCCCTCCCCCCCCCCGCCGAAATGTTAAAAGAAACAACAATTGTTTGTAATAATAAAAATTCCCGCAAGGGGATCCGCCGAAAATGTTACTTTTTACGAAAGGTTTTTATGAGTGCCTTTCCCCGAAATGAAATCCTGGCTACAGGCCTGATTGACGGCATAGTATTACATCAATTTGGCAATCTCTTCTTGTCTTTTAGACAAGTTCAGTGATTAGCGTAGTTTTTCTTTGTATATTTTTAATTTATAATCATAATTTGTAATTCATTGTTTGAAAAGTTATAATTGTTCGAAATATTAGAAAACTCCGAGCAGTAAGCGTTTGGTAATACGACTTGAATTCGATCTTGGTGGGTAGATTCAAATTCAAACTGAGTAGTTTCAAATTCGATTTAGAAATTTATCGATTCAAATAATCAACACACTTAAATTGGTATCATCATTTAATCATTTTGAAAGTAGAAAATAATGTTACATAATTATTAAGAAATTATTTTTAATAATGGTGCGCTACAATACAGGTTTGAAAACAAACCACATTAAATTTCTCGTGAGCTACCCGAAATATCGAAAAAATTGAAGAAATTAATTTTATCCGCGCACACAAAAAAACTGCCAATCCACAGAGGAAGTTTTTAAGTGTTATGCTATGAGCTCGGAGATCAGGTACCGTTCTAGCCGTCGCGTCGCCCCGGACAAAAAACAAATTGCCGCCCCGTAATTTGCCTCGTTACAAATTTTCGACATATCAAATTATACATCCCGATTAATGGGTATTTATAACTCATCAATATTTTGTCACATTAAGAGTCAAATTTTCGCTCTTTTAATTTGCCGTTTCGGACAAATGTCCGGGTTGTCCGCCTCCTAGAGCGTGCCCGCAGAGGACACTAAAATTTTTCACAAATGTTTTAAAATGTAAACAAAGTAAGCAATTTTGGAAATTCGTCTCCAACTACCTACTTGAAAATATTTTGGAATAGTTTTTATTTCGCACATAAATTTTTAAAAGTTTTAAAATTTGAAAAGTAAAAATTTTTTTTTAAGTTATTACAAATTGCATTATCTAGGCAGTTTATATTTTTTTTTATATGAGAGACAAAATTTACGCGCTTTTTATAAGATGTAGGCGGGGAGCAATTTATTTCTGTGCATGCTTAGCAAAACAATTGCACTACGTTTGATGATTATTATTTGCAAACTTTCAAAGATAACAATATCCAGTAAATAATTATTTTTTTATTATTAAGGTGGCAAATACCCTTATTATTTTGCCATAAGAACTTATAACGATTAAAAAAAGATTACAGATAACGTATCGGGCTAAAATTTTGACATAATATTATTTGAACATTTTTCAAATATAAAGCAAATAGAGCGAGGTAAAAAATATTTATAGTTAATGAACAAAAATAAATAAAGAAAACAATTTTGGTTTTGATAACTATAATATAATAGATTTTCAAAATTAAATCTCTTTTACAGATGGTCTTTAATGCTTTTTACCTCAAAGTGCTTTCTATTATCGAAAAATGCTCAAAGAATATTATGTCCAAATTTTAGTATGATACGTCATCTGTACTCTTTTTTTAATCGTTATAAGTTCTTATGGCGAAATAACATGGGTATTTGCCACCTTAAAATATTTTTTTATTAGAAATCCAAAAAATTGAACGATTTTTAATACTTTGATACAGGTTTGCATAGTTCTTAAAATAATTTTTGAATTTGAATTATTAAGTTATGGCCGTATTGATAAGTTAAAGTATGATCTTCCTTACTTTAACATAATATTTTTTAATTTAAAATAAAGACGATTTACTACTTCAACGCCTACAACTCGGAGTTGCAGAGTGCGCTAAAAGCTAACAAATTGATTTTTACTTTTAAACTGGCTTATGTTTCTTTTCAAAACACAGATTTGTAGCATTGTAGCTATAATACTGTTCCTGAAAATTCACAGCAGCTTAAAATTTCTAAGTAATCTGAGCGATTTATCAAAAAATGGTTTATTTCGCACCATGTTTTGTATGCTTTTTTGCTTTTCTTTTGAGTTTTTTCGGTTCTTGTGCTTTTTTTTAATTTTTATGCTTTCTATGCATTTTTTTAAATTTTTATGCTTTCCATTACTATTAAAAAAAATTAAATAAGATTTTATAAAAATAACGGTTTAAAAATATTGGACAATATAGCCTAAACAATATCTGGAGAAAATTATATTAAATTTAAAAATGATTCGTTCTGGGGAGCGGATAACCCGGATAATAAATTCGTCTCCCACTCACTACCGACTCGAAAATCTTTTAGAACAGTTTTATATTTCGTTAATAAATTTTGAAAAGTTTTAAATTATACTATAATACATCTTATTAAAAATTGCGTTATCAAGGCAAGGTAGTATCTTCGATAACGGTGAATCTAAATTTGCAACTATGCGATATGTGCGAATCGTTAATTACTATTAGGAGTAATATTTTAAGATCAGAATTTTACTTAACTTTTAATAGCTGCTAGTCATCTAGAGTCTTAAAATTTTAAGCAAACTTGTCAAAAATATTGATTTACTAGTATGCCTATATAAAAACATTTATAATTAAAAATTTGGAATACCCGCATAAATTTGTAAATGTTATAAATTCGAAATTTTAGCAGGTATCTATCTACTCTTAAATTTACTTTGAAATAAGAATTTACATTTTATTAAAAAAAAAATAATCAATAAAAAAAAGTACAAATGTTATCTGGGTTCTTCATAATTATTTTACTTCAAATTTAAATTAGCGCCCATCGCTTTTACAACCTACATAAGTTGTATTATATTCAACAGCAACGTCAAAAATTAACAATAAGACGTGATGTTGTGAGTAATCATAATAATAATGTAACTTACTAGTTACTACTGGTAAATGCTATCATGAAAAGTGGCAACAATGGTGGGATTCATAAACCCGCGCAATAGTTACACTATATGCAATTGGGCTTGATATGGTTGTTGTGTGTGTAGGGACTCATAAAAGCTGTCGAATATTTATTTTAATGTATCATAAAAATTTTTACCCCTCTTCGTTTGCCTTATATTCTATCATAATAAGTTGCCTATATACTTAAAATTTTTACCTATAGCATTAATATAAAACCCGGGAGTCAGGAGACCTGTAGTATGTACCGGGCGTGGGATCCTCTGTCAGTCACGTATAGATATATAGATATAGATTGACAAAATAAAAAGAAACAAACTAATAGAAACCATGAAAAGTTTTAATATTCCGAATAAACTTACAAGACTAACAAGAATAACTCTGAAAGAAACCACAGCCTGCATAAGAACTTCAAACGGAGAAACCAATGACTTCACAATAAATAGCGGGGTGAGACAGGGAGATGCAATGTCATCAACATTGTTTAATCTGATTCTCGAAAAAATAACAAGAGAGATTAAAACTGAAGGAACAATCATAAATAAGGAAGTGCAAATAATTGCATACGCAGATGACGTAGTAGTCATATCAAGATCTAAAGGAAAATTAATTACAACCTGCAAAAAAATAGAAGAGACAGCAAGAACAATGGGATTATTAATCAACAGAAATAAAACCAAATACATGAAATGTCCGAAAGAAAATACAAAAGACGGATTACAAATCGATGACTATATATACGAAGAGGTGGATGAGTTTAATTATCTGGGAGTATTAGTAAATAACACAAATGAAAGACAAAAAGAAATAAGAAGAAGAACGTAACTAGGTAACAAAGCATACTATGCTAACAAACAATTACTAAGCAATAGAAACTTATCAAAAACAACTAAGATAAGAATATATAAAACGTTAATAAGACCGGTACTTACGTATGCGGCAGAGACTCTATGTATAGCGAAGAGAGAAGAGGAAGATTTACGAGTTTTGGAAAGGAAAATATTGAGAAAGATATTGGGACCAAAAAAGATAAATGAACAGGAGTGCAGACCTATGATGAACGTTGGAATAATGCAAGAGATGGGAAATGAAGATATAGTGAAAATAATAAAATCTATGAGATTAAAATGGCTTGGGCACGTGATAAGAAGCAACGAAAAGACAATTACAAAAAAAATCGCAGAATGGAAACCAATGGAGGCACGTACTAGAGGGAGACCTAAGATTCGTTGGTGGGACCAGGTAATGGAGGACATACAAAGGATGAGAATAGAAGACTGGAAAATAAAATTAATGAACAGAGGAACATGGAGAAGAATAACAAATGAGACCAAGTCAGATATTAGATTGGATTGAATTGTAAAGAAAGTGGGGACTAAGCCACCTTAATAAACGGCTTTGTAAAATCCCTACGGGGGTAGCAAATATTCCGACAGGAATAAGATATGCTTTATTATTATTTATATTATATAGATATAGATATAGATTGGACATCATTTTTCGAAAAACTTTACAGTATGAAGAAAAACTTAATAACCGATAAATCAGCCATCGAATTAAATATAAAATTGGAAGTGACTGAAAACCTTTCAGAAGATGCTTCATTTATTATGCAGTTAATGTTAGTGCTGTATATGATTCCCCCAAAGGGTAGAAGCAGAGTGACTAAAACACAACAGTGGAAATATAGCACAATAGAATCGATCAACGGAATTGTCCAGCACGTACATTTACCTGCAGATATTGAAAATAGTATTTCAACTTTTAAATTGTTAATGTCAAGATATAATCAGCCTGTACAGCCATATATAATTGTACAAGGACCCGCATTAACCGAAATACAAAAAGCGTACGTTGTTATTGATTCCATTCGATACGAATTTGATTCAATACATAAAGCTTTTGACATATTATGCTTTAAGTCAATTCATACCATGAAAGCTAAATATCCTGTTCAATCAGCTCATGTGTGGTTGATCATTCAAAGGTGTGTTTATGGAATCTCGACATCTTTCGATGCACTAATACCAAGCACAATGAACATAATCGAAAATTTAAAAAATAATTAAGAAAACTTTTTTGAAATATTATACGGTGGTATATAAATATGTGATGGTTAGCACCACATTTAAAGAGTTTTTCAAGTAAGTTGTGATAATTTCATTTTATAAAGTATTATCGGTACAAATTTTTTAGATAAAATAAAAAAATATATTATTAATTTGTGTTATTTAATTATTGTTTATTGATTTATTTAAAATATTCTGTTTTTAGGTTGCTTTTAATTTTTAACAACACCAACATAAAGTTAAGAAGTAAGGGTGAATTATCTTCTAAAATAAAGTTCAAATTAACTTTTTAATTTTTAACTTTTTTAACTTTAAAATTTTTAAATCAGTGAAACTTCTACAGTGTAAAAATTTGGGCTAAATGCACCTCTGTAAAAATAAAAATAACTTTTTTGGGCAATACTAATCCTATTAACAAACAAGCTAAGGATTAAAATATAACAACTTTTTTTATTTAGACTCAATTTAAGGTCAACCCTAAAAATTTTTGGCGCAATTTACGGGTAAGATTAGAAAAACCCTTAACTGCTGGCGCATTTTACGGTCCCCGATTATAAGGTCATTCTGTTCTATTTACTATAGGCTATGTGCAAGTTCAAAACTAGCGCCCACTGGTTGGGCCCACTGGTTGGGCGCTAGTTTTGTTGATTTTTAATTAATTAATTTAGTTGATTCAAACAAAATATTCTGTTATATATACGCAACTCAAGTGTTTGTTAATCCCAATAAAAATTTTGTTTGGGGTTTTTTAGTTGCCTAAAAGAAAAAGAAAAAAAGAAAACTTCTTGTTTAAATAAATTAAACAAAATATTTAGTTGTGTCAAGATTATTTTATTCACATTTTATTTGAAGAATTGAAACCGAATAACTGCTTTCAAATAATTTTTATTTAAATTAAAGAAAATTTACAATCGGTTGTAATAATTTTTATTTACATTAAGTAAATTTTATATTTTGATTAAGAAAATTTTTGTTCATTAAACAAATTATTTCATTGTTTTGAAAACACGATTATTCCGATAAAATAAATTTTTGATATTTTGAAGGTAATATTGTTTAAATGAAATAAAAAATTTGTTTCTTTTAAAATAATATATTTCAAGTTAAATATTTAAATATGTTAAAATCAAATAAACTTTTTCTTTTAGGCAACTAAAAACCCCCAAACAAAATTTTTATTGGGATTAACAAACACTAAGCTAAAATAAGCTAAAAATATAAGTTAAGCTAAAAATTGCTTAGCAAATTTTGCATTTTTATATTAATAACGAAAACGTCAACTTTTAGTTGAGGTAATGCTACTAAAAATAAGGTCCATGTCCCCAGCACCCCCGCCTCAAAATATTTAAATCGGACTTGGTGCTGGGGACATAGACCTCGAAAAATACTGCTTTTAATACGGTTGGAGAAAAACAAAATTTGCTATTTTGTCGACGCAGGGCGTCATAAAAGCCCTTGCTGGGGTATTTATTGTAAACTTGATGACGAAATTTAATATATTTTTATGGTATGTGTTGTTTGATTTTGTCTTATTCTCGTCTAGCACCCACAGTCTTGCAGATGCTGAGCTAGCACTCTAATAAGGGGGTAACAGGTAAGACCTTTTAACAGCAAGGGTAGATAAAATACTTTGTTTTTACTCAAATTAAATTATTAGCTCTTGAAATTATATATTAATAAAATTATTAAAAAAAAAAATTTTTTTAAAAAGAGAACATTAAATTCTCGAAAGCTTGAATATAAAATTTTAAAAATAAAATAAAAACCGTCAATAATTTAATTTATAAATTTCTTATAAATGTTTTCTTTAACATATGCTATAGAAAAAAATTAAATTCTATACACGACGATAAAATTTCATTATTGACTCGCAAAAAATAATTTACTCGCGACTTCGTCGCTCGTAAATTTCCTCTAGTCGATAAAATTCAATTTTATCGTCTTGTATAGAAAATAACTATTTAATTCTGACAGGGTTGAAATGAAATCGGAAACAGAGTTGGCGGTAAGAAACTTGAGTGTTTCTGCCCTCGGGCAGAAACATTTTAATGTCTGACCCATATTCGCAGTGGTCTGAAATTGTCGTGTTTCGACTGTCTTGACAGCTATTGAAACACACTGTTTCAATGCAGGTAATATGAAAATAGTATTTTGTAGTAAAATTATTTATATTTCAAAAAAAATTTAAGTGTTTCCAAACTTTTGAGCAGTAGTATATAATGGTATAAGGTTTGTTCCAACCAGCCGAAAAACCGTTCAGTGTACGGTCACGCTCATGCGCAATAGTTTAAAAGCGTTCCAACCGACAGGTGACGGTTTGTGGGACGATCCATTTAAGCGTTTCAACCGAATTCGTGATCGTTTATGGAACGGTCTCTGAACGATCATTTCGATACACAATTAGTCCAGTCAAAGCGGATTTTTGAATATAGAGTAACCCAAAAGTTGCGCTTCAGGGAATGAAAGCTATACCAATCGATAGCTAATGGTTCCCTTATGAACATATTAAAATGTATCATCTCAATTTTCCCGGCTTGATTTGTAATTAATGAAAAACTATCGAAGATTTTTTGACTAATAGACTTTTACACCCCATTTCTGCCAAGGTACACACTCAATCCAAAAAATAATGTTGCCAATTTATAACACGGAAAATTTACTATCAAATTCAATCGGAAGACATTGTGAGAAATGTACCATTAACTTATTATAATTGTTTAAAGTAGTTTGTCGACATTATTTATTGCCAAGACGTCAGCTGATTGAATCGCTTCGCCTCCTATGACATATGCGCATACGCAGTATTGTAGGTTCACAACCTTTTTTTGAATTTAAAAACGTTTTTTTGGTGGAATTGTTTTTAGATGGTCAGGTTTTTTAGATTATTGGTTGAAAATTTAATACCAATCTAAAATTCAGTACCAAATGGACTAATCAAGAATCAAGCTGCATATCTTATTAATCTTATGAATGAATGAAAAATGAAATTTTAAATTTCAATAAATTTAATTAAATGAATGAACTCAGAAGTGAAAAAAGCGAGAGAAATATGATAATTACAAAGCTTTCAAAGTTCACGAGCTCCAATGCACCGAATGACGATTTTTTACAGTAACAGTAGATCCGCCAGCTACTGCTCATGCCATTGCCCAATGCAAATCTGTGTCTGTCAGCTCCGGATGAAGGTTGAAAACCTGCTTAACTTCTTCAGTCACCATGGTCGTTAAAACTAACATGAACTTCTGATAACTACCAATATTAACTAAAAACATTTTAATCGGTTTGATCATCACTATCGTCTAAGGGAACATGTATTAAATCATATGTCTATTAAAACTTTAATTAAAATATGAGCGATTGCGGAGATAGTCATATATTTTCTCAGACATTGACAGCGAAATCAGCAGCGAAGACGAATGAAATTCTTGCAACAAAAAGTGAGAACAAAAAACGAAAATTATTTAGGTAAGAGATTAATTTATTATTGGTTGTATTCGAATATACTACATGGTTATTTTTATACTTATTTTTTAAATCACTGGAAGGTATCGTGAGGACCTTGAAGTAACTGTATAATTTTAGAGAGAATAGTGCCACAATACTCTGAGGAAGTGTTCTTCGAACATTTCAGACTTTCGAGAGAAATGGTTAATATTATAAGGGACAAATTCGAAACTAGCACCTATTTTCATAGTGATACTGGACAGTATGGAAATTTACCAGCTTTACATCAAGTAAATAATTAAATTTAATATAAAGGGTTTTCCAATAAGGACTTGACAACTTTGAACTTTAATTGTGAACGCACCCTTAAACCAATAATCAAACTATCAGTGTCAAAACATTTAGTAAAGACAACATTTTCATAATGGTAAAGTACACGAACGAACATCGTCGACAAATAACTGAAAGGCTATAGCCGGGTAAACATGGGGAAATGGCCCTTACACCGATTTGGCTCATTTTTTTTAGATATTCCTTTCAAAGCACCATTACATTTTCCAAAATATTATCCTAAATGTTGATAGTTTCTTAGAAAAAAATTATTTTCGAAATTTAGAAAAGAATTTTTTTCTCAGAAAGTATTATTGCAAATTGAATGATTTTGGAATATGTTATATACAGTGGCTCCAACAATTATTAATACACCCCTATGTTAACCATGTAAATTGCACATTTTGAAACCGTTTTTTGACATATAATACTCGCTTTTACAGCAAAACTTTTCAGATATTTTTTATTGAAAATTTTAATCTCTTCAGTTTTGTTTCTATACATTTTTTTATTTTCTTTTGCCGTTTACGAGTTACAGCGACTTAAAGAAAACTAAGTAAAAAAGTTAATAAAATTAACATTGCTCTTATGGGAGTATTTTACAGAGTTTTCTTCAAGTCGATGTAACTCGTAAACGGCGAAAGAAAATAAAAAAATGTATAGAAACTAAACTGAAGAGATTAAAATTTGCAATAAAAAATATCTGAAAAGTTTTGCTGTAAAACCGAGTTTTATATGTCAAAAAACGGTTTCAAAATGTGCAATTTACATGGTTAACATAGGGGTGTATTAATAATTGTTGGAGCCACTGTAGGTACTTAAGACCTATAAGTGATATTTTTTTTGTGGTATTAGCTCCACATCAAATAGGAAAAAAACGGGAAAAAAGTTTTCAAAAATTAAAAATATTAAATTTTGGCCGTACAACAATCACCAAATTTTTGTCAAATATTCCTTTTATATGCCCTTATAACATTAATAACATTAATAACATTAATTTCAAAATTTTACGAAGGGTATAACATATTGATATTTATAAAAGTTCTTACCTAGATGCACCGGCCAGCATCGATTGCCGTAATAATCATAATAAAGAAATAGAAAATACCATTTAATTGCAATTGCAATTATATAACTAACTCCTGTTCACCGGGTGAACAGAATTCTCACTCTCATCGTTTCACTGGATTGTTAAGTAAAGCTCGCCTCAGGCGATGCTTATTTTGCTGCTGGATTGCCTGATGGGAGCCTTGCTGGCTGGCGCGTACTGGCTGCGCATAGAAAATGACGTCACTGCGGGCTTGCTTGCTGTTTCCCGTGATGAATTTTTGTGATAGAACAGGTGCTATTTTTGCTGCTGGTTTACGTGATGGGTTTCAGCGCTAACCAATGATAATGTCGCGTCGTGTTAGTAAACACGAATGTAACCGAGAAATGTCCAATTTTCTTTGCCGAACGTTTTATTTTTATGCAACTACCTGCGTGCACATTGAAATTGATTGAAACACGTGTAAAGCCTACCAAGCACAGAAACCATCACCTAACCAAGCAGGTAGAAAACCAGCAGAGAAACCAGCAAGCAATCCAACAGTAAAACAAGCATCGTCTGAGGCGGGCTTAATTTATCTGCAGAAATTATAAAATTGCCAAATGACGATGAAAAACAAATCAGTGAGGACATTTTAGAAGAAATGGCTTTCCTAACATAATAGGCGCATTCGATCGAAGCCTCAAAATCATCCTGATTCATACATAAATCGGAATACCAAACTATTCCATTCAGGTAGTTTAATAATGGCAAAATTACATTTTGTAAAATAAACACAATTATTTTATTTGAGCTGCAAGCTGTGTGTGATCACACAAGAAAAATAATAGATGTGTTTATTGGGTACCCAGGCTCTGTGCACGACAGTCGAGTATTCCGGAATTCTCCTCTGGCAACTGATTTAAAAGAAAAATGTGGCCAGTATTTTATTTTAGGAGACAGTGGATATCTCTTACAAAGCAATTTACTTACTCCATATAAAGATAGAGGTAACTTAACCAGAAAACAAAAAAATTTCAACGTAAAACTAGCCAAGAATCGTTACGTTATTGAACATTGCTTCGGAATATTACAGCAAAAATTTCGACAAATGTACCATCTGAAATTAAGAAATATTAGATTCATTGTTCACTTTATTAAGGCAGCATGTGTGCTTCATAATATAGCAATAAAAGATAACTTAATTATTAATAACGAAAAACACGTAGAAAATCACGAAATCCCAATTAATGAAAATGATTATGATGAAGGGGAGGCTCGTGTTATTGGGGATAGGGTAGCAAACACGTTACAAATGTAAACTCTTTAAAAAATAAATTTTATTTTATTATTTTGTAAATTTTATTTGCAAAAACTAAAGCACATCATGGTTACAGTCTTTTCTTTTTAAAATTTCGTTTCTTTCTTGGATTAACTTATTCCTTTCGTCAATTAACTTATTCCTTCTTTTTATTATTTTCTTCTAGTTTTTGTTTTTCAATTTCTAATTTTTCTTTTGAATAAGCTTAACGGTTGGCTAAAGTTCTTTTTGTAGCAGTCATTCTTTTGATTCGCTTCCTTACTTGCACTTTTCTTGGTACTACGGTTTCCGTATCTTCATTTTCCCCAAAAGGATCTTGGGTTTCCTCAGTTTCATTTTGACCGGGGTTTCCTTCTTGCATGTTGTTATCGATTGTGGTAGTGCTTTTGTTTCATACAAAATTTTACAATAAAATTAATATTATTTATTTATTTTGCAACAGAATTGAAATTAGTATATTATACACTTAGGTTGAGAAGTGAGCCATTATTTACCGAGCATGTTTATATCCTGAGGCGCGTAGCGCCTCAGGATATAATGTGCGCGGTAAATAATGGCCTTCTCAACCGAAGTGTATATAGGATTTTTTCTACCACTAGAGCTATTACCAATTTTTTCAACAAATTGTTGTTTACAAGTAGAATTTTTTTTGCGCGCTATAGATCTAAATTTTTGCATATGCTTTCCTACCGATAATTCCCGGGGGGGTGAGTACGAGACGAGGGGGGAGAATTTTTTTGCTCAGTTTTTCGATATCTAGCGCCGTTCTTGAGTTATTACTAATTCAAAAAAATTTTGAATTTAAAATATTTACCCATTTCAAATGACTCTTGTTTTGTTTTTTTTTTATTTTACAGTTGATTTGGTAATTGGCATAATCTTAAAGTGATTTAGTTAAACGTGTTAATAAAATTTGTAAATGGGAGAAAATAGTGACGATTTTGATATGGAAGTGTGTACCCCACCGGAAGTTAGAGAAGCAGCAGCAATTGCGAGTAGTGATTTGTTGCCGGAAAAATCAAAAAGGTTGTACCTCAATGCATACACCGAATTTAAAAAATGGTGTAAAAAAATAAAGCGGCTAAAATATCGGAAAATGTATTATTAGCATATTTTAAAGAAAACGCTGGATGCAAAAAGGTTTCAACATTGTGGGCAAACTACTCTATGATTAAATCGACTCTTCAAGTAAAAGAAAACATAGACATTTCCAAGTTTTTCAAACTCACTGCATTTCTAAAACAGAAAAACCGTGGCTATAAACCCAAAAAATCCCGTGTATTTACAAAAGAAGAAATAGATAAATTTATAATTGAAGCTCCGGATGATGAATATCTATCAAAAAAGGTAAATACATTTCATTATTATTTTGTGTTTAGTTTTTATAATAAGAACTATATTTTAGGCTATTGTGGTAATTGGGATAGCCGGTGCTTGCAGAACAGACGAACTGTGCAATATGGTTCTTGATGATTTAGATATCCGAGATGATATTATAATATTAAATATTCGTAATTCAAAGAATGGAACATCTAGGAAGTTTGTCATTGTTGAGCGTCAATGGATCAACGTTATTAAAAAATACTTAGCTAACAGACCAACTGATATGAGAAAGCTATTTATTTCATACCGTAGAGGTAAACATGTTAAACAAAATATTGGGCATAATACTATTGGAAAAGTACCCTATGTCATGGCTCAATATCTAAAATTACAAAATTCTGAGTTATATACTGGTCATTCTCTAAGGCGCAGCTCAGCAACGCTCCTGGCAGAAAATGGAGGAGACTTGTTAAGTCTAAAAAGGCACGGTGGGTGGAAGTCGGTTACAGTGGCTGAAGGATATATTGAGGAGTCAATTGCTGACAAAACAAGAATTGCCGAGTTAGTACAAAAACCTCCGTTATCCAAAGAAAATTTAAGTATTCCGTCAACTTCTTTTGCCCTTCCTTCAGAAAACTTCCAGACTACTGAAGATTTAGTGCCAATTGTGAATGAAGGTTCTCAAAATATGGGAGTTATTCATAATACAGAAATTACAATACCTGTTACAAATGTTAGTTCTGTTAATGCAGGAAATGCAGGAATACACCCCAGCAAACATACAAGTCAGAAAGATTTCTTAAAGAAGTCTTTTTAAAGACGTCTTTAAGAACTCTAAATATGATGTCTAAACGACTTCATTTTTCAGAACTCTCAATTAAGAGGTCTTGAAGAAGTCTTTTTTCTGGCTTTGTAAGAAGTCAGAAATATGAGCCCTTTGAGAAGTCTTTTTACTGACTTCGTAAGATGTCAAAAATATGAGTTCTATAAGAAGTCTTTCTTCTGACTTCATAAGACGTCAAAACTATGAGTTCTTTAAGAAGTCTTTCTTCTAACTTCCTAAAACGTCAAAAATATGAGTTCTTTAAGAAGTTTTTTTTCTGACTTCCTAAGACGTCAAAAATATGAGCTCTTTTAGAAGTCTTTTATTCTAAGGTTTGGTTGGATTAAATTTGACGCATGCGTTTGGTGGTATAACATGCACATGTTTTATAGTACGTAACCTACAAAATTCGAAACAGTTCTTGTTGACATTTCCCATTTTGTTTCCAGCTCAATTTATATTTGTGGTTCAGACTAATAACGTTAATAACACATCAGTCTATTTTACAGGTAATGTATTAATGAAATAAAAAAAATGAATGTCATAATTTATTATTTTTTGTAAATTGAAAATAATTTTCACCAGGATGTTAAAAAAACGCTGATTTGACGAATTGTCTAAAAGTTAAAATGAATCGACTGCAAAGAATTAGTTTTGAAAACTGTTTTATATATGCTCCTAAAAACACCACTGTCCGTGCTGTTGCTACTGGAGAATATTTCCATTATGGACTACAAAAAGGATTAATTGATCAACCGAAGGTTATTGATATGAGTCAGTTTAAAGAAATTATCCGGATTAATGTGCACATCGATGGCTTGCCAATATGAAAAAGCTCAAAAAGTCAACTGTATCCAATACTAGCAGAAATTTACCCAAAAGTTGTACCTTTTGTTGCCGGTGTATATTATCATGGATTCGGCAAACCAGATGATTATAATGAATTTTTATATTTTTTGTTTTTTTTTTAAATTAATAAAAAATTAATGTAAAATTAGTAATTGTTTTAAATTGTCTTTAATAAGAACTATTAAAGAGCTCTTTTTTCTGAATTCAGAAATAGCTTTTAATTCTGACTTCTAAAAGAACTCTCTTTTCTGAATTCAGAAATAGCTCTTAATTCTGGCTTCTAAAAGAACTCTCTTTTCTGATTTCTATAAGACCTCTTTTTTCTGAATTCAGAAAAGAGAGCTCTTTAAGAGTTCTTTGAGAAGTTTGAAATTGCTCTTGAAGTGGCGCATTGGACGTCCTCAAGACCTCTTAAAGCACTTCTTTCTGAAGATCATTAAGACGTCCAAATCTTAAATAAGAGCTCTTTAAGAACTTTTGAAGACATCATATTGTTTACTGGGACATGATTTGTCATAACTGTACAATTGACTATAATTTTAAATAATTTTTTTTCTATATAATATAATTGTTATCATATAATATAAATTATCATACTGTTAAATGTAACAGTATTTAATTTTCGAGTTTATTTGGTTTTTGCTTAGAATTAAGTTTATAATAAAATTTATATTCCAAATTACTGTTTTGTTTTTTTTTGATTTGACAGTTGATTTGACATAATTAATTCGAGTTTTTTATAATGTTTAAAATGAAATTAATTTATTAAAAAAACGATTTGAATAGTTTAAATGCAATTAAATAGCTTCTCCTGGTTATGCAAAATCGTTTTTAACCAAATTTGTCTTGTAATTAGTTACCAAACTATAGAAAAATATCAATATGCTCATTATTTACCTAGGTATTTTTTTATTATTCTTATTTACCTAGGTTGAGAAATTTTACTTCTCAATAGTGGAATGGGTGGGAAAATGGTGATTTCCCATACTAGTGGTAGAAAAAAAATTTTGTATGAAGCACGAGATAACTTTTTATAACACGACGCGTTGTTTATCATTTTTGATAATACTACTGACTGTCATTCTTTCCGACTTTTCCATGTGCTCGAGAACATTGTGCTCAATGAAACTGATAAAAAATGCGGCTTTCTGATTAGTCCAAAATCAGTGAAATAAACATTTTATGAAATTTTGCTCAAAAACAAGCTGGAACAGAATATACAATGGCGCTGCTAAAATTTCGACTTGCAAGACGAAGTCAAGTGACAACTTGAAAGTTTAAAATTAAAATTCTTTAAAGATAGCCCTTCCAGAGATTTATTGCACTTAACCAATTTAAAAAATAATTAGAATTATTAGCTCTTGAAAATTTATATAAATATAATATCAGTAATGAGCTAAGTTAACAATAAATCAAACTAATATTTTCGAGCTTTCGAGAGTGGATACTCTCTTTATCAAGATATATTAATAATAAAATGATTAATTATAAATTAATAATATTAATAATATTATATTAATAATAAATATATTATTATTAATATATCTTGATAAAGAGAGTATCCACTCTCGAAAGCTCGAAAATATTAGCTTGATTTATTGTTAACTTAGCTCATTACTGATATTATACTTAACCAATTTATTTATTAAATTTTGCAGATTATAAGTCAAGTCGATAATAATAATTACAACAATTCAATTTATTACGTAAGGTTAATAAATTGTAAAAACGTTAGTTTTGGAAGCAGTACGCACTTACATGGAACAAAGCTTCAACCATCTTCAAATATTACTAATGAAAATGTATCATCTACATTGAATAAAGAATTGATAAACAACACTGTTTTGCAAAATCCTATACGTAAGTATTAAAACTTATTGCTATAATTTCAATCATTGTGCTTCGTTTCTCAAATTTTCTTCATTTTTATTCTTAATTACCTACTTAACAACCACGCTCTAATAAAATTTATCTATATTTTTAAAAAATTTTGTGCACGTTTCTTCAGCCTTACAATAATTTGTAGTCTTATGATCGAATCTCATATCTGCCCGTTTAAAAAAAAATAAATTCCGTTTTTTTTTTCGGTTTTGAATAATAATCATTATTCAATTTATAGAATTTTGATTTTTATATTTTGCTAGTATATAATTTTGCGTAATATAATAATAATAATATTCGAATATTCAAGATGCGATTTTGACAAATATTAACATACCAACAAGCTTGTCTTCCGAAATTCAACGGAGAACCGCTTTAAATCCTCGCAAGCGTATTAATGGACAAAAGAACTGAATACTGAAATTATGCGAATATTTTATAACACTAACAAATGCCAAGATGATCATTTACCTGGATGGAGGATAAAATTTCATTCGACAGTTTTAGAAAAATTTCCTGAATTTAATTTAAGTGAACAAAATGCGGTTGACAGAAAAACTGTCATATTATAATGTAAGTTAATGAAACACATTGTAAAGCATAAGATGGTTGGAGCTAAATCCCCCATCTCATACTTATTACCACTGTACGTGAGAACCAAAATAAATAATAATAATAACTTGTCAAAGTCAGACTTGACGCGTATTAAATTTTCCTCATTAATATCCTTTTTTAATCGTAATTAATTATTTTGATTAAATGGGTATTCAGTTTAAACATATATAATGGAAAATAGCGCAAGTAGAAATGTTGGCGCAAACATTCCGATGCGCAATATAAATCGGGGTAGTGAATTAGTGTTGGCAGATTCCACTAATTTACTTGCACATGAACTGTCTAATGAAATGGAGAATCCAACATTCATCATTCATTCATATAGCATTACATTCAAAAAGAATATTGCTTTCCCGTTTCCAGGAATCACAAATTTGATTAAAGGGGAGGATTAAGCCCCATGTTACATTATACATGTTACTCTATATACAATTCATCATAAATTAATTATTTACACCTCATAAAAAATAAAAATTATTCCATTTCTTGTGTTTCTACAGTCCTGGATGTGAAGCGGCGTCTTTTGCAATATCTCTCCAGCCTTTCCTATCTTGAACTTTTACCCTCCAGTCCTCTTCCTCCATTGTCTTCAAGTCGTTCACTACCTGATCGTACCATCTTATTCTTGGTCTTCCTCGGTTTCGATCCTCCGCTGGTCTCCATGTCGTTATGCTTCTCAATGCGGAGCACTCTTCACTACGCATAATGAGTCCCAGCCATCTTATTCTTTGTGACTTTGCAAATTTCACTATGGCCTCTCCTTTCATTTCATTTTGGATCTCGTGATTCATCCATATTCGATATTCACCACTTTCATTTAGCTTCGGTCCCAAAATAGTGCGAAGGACTTTTCTTTCAAAAGTTCTTAATTTTGACGCCTCATACTTTGACAGGCATAACGTCTCCGCTGCGTACAGTACAACCGGTCTTATAAGTGTTTTATATATTTTAACTTTGGTTTCTCTTTTCAGGTGTTTACTCATTAACAGTTTCTTATTTGCATAGAATGTCTTGTTGCCTGCTTGTATCCTATTTTTTATTTCGTTTTCGTTGTTATTGTTACTGTTTATTTGCACTCCCAGATAACTGCAGCAGTTTATTTTCTCTATAGTGTACTTATCTATTGTAATGTTCTGCAGATTGTGCGTTTCGCTCTTACAACTTTTCATGTACTTTGTTTTCTTTTCATTGATCATTAGTCCCGCTTTCTTCGCATTTTTCTCCAGGTCTTTGAATATCTCTTCTAGTCTTCCATATGATCTTGCCATAATGAGAATGTCGTCCGCATAAGCTATTAATTGTCCCTCTCTATTTATCACAGTTCCATCCATTCTCAACCCTCTAACTATCTTTTCTAATATTATATTAAATAGTGTTGCCGACAGAGCATCTCCTTGTCTAACTCCGTTGTTTACTTCAAAGTTTTCAGTTTCGCCCTCTGTTGTCCTTATGCATGTCCTTATTATGAAAAGTATAAGAAAAGCATCAAGGAAGCAAATAAAATGTATAAGCAAAAGAAGAATAACTGGTATATGGACCAAATGTTAAAAATAGAATCAAGCAACAACTTCAATAATACAAAAATATTTTATCAATTGTTAAAGAGACAAAACCCAAAACGTAGTATAAAGACAAGAGGTATGAAAGATGACTCAGGGAATGTATAGGTAGTTTATGAAACAGAAAAAATAAAAAAGATTTGTTCTCAACATTTTCAAAAGTTATTAAACACACAAGAAGAACTAGACGAATGGGAACCAGCTAACATAATTGAAGATAACGAAGAAATATCAACGCCAACACATGAAGAGATAATGAACATAATTCGAAAAATGAAAAATGGTAAGGCGCCGGGAAAGGACGAAATCACAGCGGAACTTATAAAGAATGGAGGAAGCAAACTTCATGAAAGATTGTGTGATCTGGTACAGAGAACGTGGAGAGAAGCATTCTAAGCATTGCTTACGTTTGCTTATTCATATTACCGCCATTGTAACCACCGAAAGAGAAAAAATCCATAAGTACGAGGCACTAGCAATGGAAATGATGAGTGTATGGAGTCTCAATAAAATAATAATAATACCGATAGTGATATCGGCTACTGGTGTGGTATCTTCCAAGTTTAAAACCCATTTGTTAAAGTTAGATCTATCTTCAAAATTATACCCAGAAATTCAAAAAGCAGTTATTTTGAAAACGTGCCATATTGTCAGAAAATTTTTAAATTCTCAAAATTAAAAATGTACTAAACAAATTAAAATTCTAATTATTTAGTAGTAGATTTAAGTAACTTTTATAATAATTGTTCAAAATTAGCTTATGTGAAAAATGTATCGAAAAATAATGTAATTAGGTGAAACACACTGTAAAGAATAAGATGGTTGGAGCTAAATCCCCCATCTTATGCTAATTGCCACTATATGTGAGATCCGAAATAAAGGAAATATTAATAATAATAATAGTTTTTATTTCATATGAGACAACAAACTGCAGATAATAAATATTAATGTTATTAATGAGGTACATTATTTACGCCTATTTATGTCGCCCCACATGAAAAAGGCGAAGTTCAGATTGGCTCTCAAGAGAACCGTCTGCTCTTCCAATCAACCCAAAAGCTGGCACGCGCACACATCCAAGTCCCCCCGCCCGACTGGCACCCACGCAACCGACAACCCTACACCCGCATCTCATAAAACTGATTACTGTAACATCAACATATTACATATAAGGGACCAAAGGTAACGAGCAACAGAAGGTCATGCACTCTGCTCCGCCAAAAGTTTGTCATAAACCTGTCTTCTGAATATTGGCAGAGATAATACTTTGAATGCATCGGGACAGTTGTTATATAATGAAGAGATGTTATATACAAACAAACGTTTAAAAAGTGTCAATTTGTGACGTGGAATAATTAAAAAAGGAAAGGATGTTAGGGGTATGTATATGTGTGGCAAGGTTCCCACTCCACTGCAAGGCAAGCTATGCGCGAGTGTGATGCACTGCGCTTATCTGTTATTTTGCGAGAGAGAAATAAAAATAACTAACATACATTTCTTACCACTATAATATAACGAATTTTTACAATAAAAATTAACACATTTTTATAATAATAAAAATGCCTTTTATTGATATTATGAACTGCAGTTCATTGACAGCTTAGCAAGATTTATTCATGGTATCTATGATGAATTTCATAATATCTATTATCACTGTTCATTGAATGCAATGCATCCGTTCATAAATACTTATGATCCACTTCATAATATCTATGAATACCGTTCATTATATACAATGAACCCGTTCATAAATACTAGAAGAAAAGTTCATTGACTGCTATTCTCGGTATTCACTTCATAATATCTTATTAACACCGTTCATTGCATACTATGAACTTATTCATAAATATTATAAGAAAAGTTCATTGACTGCTATTCTCGGTATTTATGATTCACTTTATATTTACAGGGTGACCCAGACCACCCGTATCAGTACTTTTTTTTTCAAAAACGGTAAGTCGTAGAGAGTTGGGCTAAAAAAATTTATTACAAAAGCCCTAATGACGAATCTAATGGTGATATTATTATTTCTGGGAAAAGTCGGCATCCAGAGTAGTTTGCTCCGATCAAATATATAGAATCTTTGTTCAAATCCATTACAAACTTCAATTACAATCACCCTAATAGTAGAAATTGTTGCGACATACCTCGTGGTTACCAGAAGTATTGCCAATCTTGTAAACATATACCACGTTTATATGCAGCCGTTAGGTCGACCTAAGCCGGCTCGAGCTAGTTAGTCCTTTCATGTATATAATGTGTTTAACAAACGCTGACCCATAGGGTTTTTCCTGAATAAAAGCCAATCTGAGTTTCTCTATAAAGAAAAGAGATTTTCTTTTTTATTATTAACATCCACCAAATTACATAATACAATCTTACCTATAAAGAAAAGAGAAACGACATTTAAAGCAATTATTTACAACATTTTAACATTTAATACAACTCACAATCACATACTACAAATTCAAAAATAATCTACGCGTTATCATACCGCCGTTCATATCTTCTTTCAAAGGACAGCCGGCTTTACATCATAGGAAAGATTACTATCATCGCATCAGATTCTCTGCATAAGAAACTATATTTCGATTTCGAAATTCGAAACTGGAATAAGTTTTGTGGTATGGAAGAGGTTTGACTCTAATTTCTTATGGCCTGTATCTACTCTGTATATTGAGTTTGAAATCTTTTCCAAAACTTTATATGGTCCAATTTTTAATTCATCCAATTTTCTTCTGGCTAACCGATTTCCGTTTTCAACATATACCAAGTCTCCTACGTTTAATTCGCACGTTCTTCTGTTTTTATCGAACTGTTGTTTGTTGTATTTGTGTGATTTTATGGTATTTTCTAAGGCGAGTATACGCCATATTAGTGCAGCGTCAGGTTCTACGAATCCAGTTCCAAACAAAACACCCGACATAACCTCGTTTTTTCCACTTTGACATTTGGTTTGATTTTTGAACGATTTGGGTGCTTCTGTGCATTAAAACGAGTTAAAAATGCGCAATTATATATTAGGTAACCGTTCTTGAAGTTGTGGTGGATATTGTTAACAAAATTTAGGTACTCGATTTATGCAATGTTTGAATAATGTTTTGAACTTAACTGTTAGTTTCAGCAATAACAATGACCCAAACGAACATTTGTTACAGTAGGCACGTTTTTTGAAGATTGGAAAAATGAGAAATCCTCAAGTAGAAATGGTTTTTAGCAAATAAACCACATTTTATTTTGATTTTATAAATACAGGGTGTCTCAAAGGTAAGAGTCGGAATCTTGTTTTGACGCCATTCTATCAGTAGATACGTAATAATCGCAGAGAGAAATTAAATACAGATCTAAATTTTCTTATTTATAATAAATAGAATCGATGGGAAGGGGTCTACTTTTAATTGGTAATACAATTACAACATCTAATTATTATATAAGGAAAACATCAATGAATAATTATTATAGAAATACAAAAGAACGAGAAATTAACCATCGCAAATAATACAAATTGCAAGAGATTACTTATTATTATCGAATACTATGGAAACACTTTCAGAAATATTGGGCGTTCGTGGTAATACATTCTTAGTGTACAAAGAATTCACATTTTATAAACAATCCGTGTTATTAAATAAAACTATTAAGTGGCGTTGTAGTAATAACAAGTGTTCAGCAAATCTATACACCAAAGGAGAGGGAGAACTACGTGAGATTTCCAAAAAAAATGATATACATAATCACACGGAAAATCAAGAAAAAATTGAACGTCAAGCGGTAAGTGGGGTTGTTAAGAAAAAAGCGATTGAAGATATATCGGGAAAACCTTCTAAGATATTCCATGATGCTTTAAAAAGTCTTCCGCCTGTTAATATTACAGAACCTGATGTTGCGCGGATTAAAAGAAATGCATATAATGCAAGGTGACAAATACAACCGCCTTTGCCAACGTCAATGCTAGATGTGCATTCCGCTTTAGATGCCATCAATATTGTGATATGGTCTGGCGAAGAATTTTTAATGTTGAATGATAGCCCCAGCAACCTCATTATTTTTTCATGTTTAACTAATTTACGCTTTTTGTGTTCCATTGAAAAAGTATTTATGGATGGCACTTTCAATTACGGCACAAAATTTTTTACTCAGTTATTTACCATCCATGGGTACAGTAATGGTTATTATATACCTTTGGTGTTTTGTCTTTTGAAAAACAAGACACAAAATACATATCGTGACTGTTCCCAAAAATTAGTTGAAATTTGTCATCAACACGATTTGCAGTTTCAACCAAAGTTTGCCACTGTGGATTTTGAACTTGCAATACCCGCTAGCTTAAAATACGTTTGGAAAAATATTGTATTAATTGGCTGTAGATTCCATTTAGGCCAGTCTTGGTATAGGAATATTAAGAAGTTTGGATTAGCCAGAGAATATAAAGATGCTTCCTCGCAGATTGGTAATTGGCTGCGTTATAGTTTTGGTTTGCAATATTTAAGTCCAAATGAAGTCGAAATGAAGTCGATGCAGTCTACAGCGAAGACTTAATATCCATTATACCGGACGATCCACGGTTGCTAAAATATTAGGATTATTTATTTCGCACGTATGTCGATGCAACTTCAGCATATCCTCCTGAGCTTTGGGCTGCAAATTCAGCTAGTATGTGTCGGACCACTAACGCCTGTGAGTCTTTTCACAATATGTCTAATTCGCAGTTTTATACTGCCCACCCACCTTTATATACGTTTTTGGAGAAACTGCAAGAAATCCAAGCAGAAACATATCAAACTTAACAGCGTTCACATAACTAAACATAGTAATTGTGATACTGCAAGGAAACGCAAACGGTTGGAGCATTTACTTCAATTATATTCCACCAAAGAAATTAACAGATTTCAATTTGTACCTACAACATATTTCTAATCGCTTCAGTGATATAAATGTGAATGAAAAGGGGGGGGTGACTAAAATATCTTTTATTTTATTTTAGATTAATTTATGTTACCTATATACTTTTCTTTTTAATAAAAATACATAATAAAACAATCACAGTTGAAATTTCTTAAAAAATTATATTTTTTAACCTATTTTAAAGAATCAATTTTTGCAGTTTGAATTATCAATGCAATATTGCCATAATTACTATCACCGGCTTTGCGGGCCTTAATCCAGTAATACTTTAAGTTTCCACCGGTGGAACTTACATGTTACCTTTTTTACCAGCGGTGGAACTTACATGTTGACATTGGTAGCTTAGCAAAAAAAGCGGATTAAAAACTGACCATCGGTGGAACTTATCACCGTCCATGTAACTACATAAGTAACTTGTTTCAAGTAACTAAGTTACTTAAACAAACTGTAACTAAGTTACTTACTTCAAAAGTAACTGTCTTTTTAAGTAACTAAAGGTATATTAATCAAGTAACTTGTAACTAGTTACTTTTCAAAAGTAACTTTCCCAGCTTTGGCTGGCTGCTAGGGTTTCGGTGCAATTTTTTATTGAAGTTGCGAGTTCCGCTGTGGTGCAAGGATGGCGTTCTGGATGAATGTGTCGCAGCCTCTGAAATTTGCCGGGTGTCCTCCCCCACAATTGACACACTTTGCGGGTTCGGTTGCGATCTTGCCACACGATGCCGTGAAGGAACTGCCAGCGCATTTCACCAGGCCCGTAGCCAGGGGGTGGCAAGGTCGGGCAACGCCCGACCTTTCAAGGATTTTGCCCGACCTTTTAAAATAAAAATATGCAACAATGAACTAAAAGAAAAATTCCCCATTCATTCCACATTGGTCCTTTTTGTATAAGAATTTTTTTGTAATTTTAAGTTGGTATATGCTTTCAAATGCAATTCTATATTTTTTCCTTGTGCGCTACTACGATAAGATTAAATGAATATTATAGTCAAAATCTCAAAATGCTATCTTTATGTTTGCGTGAGGCCGTGCAATAATACGGAAAAATAAATTTTATAACTTTTCTTAAACCGCGTTGACCTTGAAATTTCAGGAAATTTTTGCCTGCGGCGCTAAAAATTGCCCAATCTTTCTATCTGTTTGCCCTACCTTTACTTTCGGTCTGGCTATGGACCTGCATTTCACGCACTTTGCTGGGGCGCTGCAGTTTTGTTGTTGGTGGTCGAATTCCTGACATCGGTGGCATTGTCCGGCGGTTGACTTCCTAAAGGGCGGCTCTACTCGGACGGTGATGTTCAGCACGGCAGTGAGCTGAAGATTTTGCATCCTTGCTCCAATTTGTCGATGGTGACAAGATAGAGGGGCATTGGGCGGCGGCGGTCTCTTCCGTGCCTCATTTGCTGTACCTTGAGCGTTGGGATTTCTTGGTCCTTTAGGTCGTCTTTGATGGCAGCTGGCTTGAGGTTGCCAGGGACACCCCTGATGATCGCCTTCAGGGGGGTATCACCCGCCCCAGGCACGTTTTCTTCTTATATACATTTCCCTCTCTCCTAAATTGACAGAAATGGAAGGGAGTTGGTGTTGGAGAATTTTGCGATTAACTGTTTTATCCCGCCAATATAATTTTCACGGTTAAATTTTGTATTTAAACGTACTTCATTGTTATCCGTACTTTTTGTGTTTTTGAGTGATAAAATCAACAACTTTGTAAACTACCGGCGCGATAAGTTCAAATCACGGATTCACCCTCGAAAATATTATACTCTGTCGCGGGGTTTAAAATAACAAAATAAAAAAAAGGCTAATAATTCTGCAAATTTCAAACTTTCACGTTTTACGCATTGCCACCGCCTACTTTCAAATGATAATTACTTTTTAGGTTAGTTATGCTCATTAATCGCGTCCATCATATTATCCAATGTGTATGATATTTAGTGGGGAATCTTGGACTGTGGTGTTAATAAAACAATTGGTATTAGATCAACGTTTCGAAGATTTTATTTTTCTTCTTCTTCAGGATCAATACGGTTGTTTTATACTATCACTAAAGAGAGCCTTCATCTAAGAGAGCGACAATAATCCCTAAAATTAACAATAATAAAATCATATAATAAATTCCTAAAAGGTCAATAATTAAAATTAAAACAATGTCAAATATATAAAACTTCACAAATTTTTTTTTTCACAAAACCTTATATATGTACAGTGGCGGTCATATGAAAAGCGCTAGGTTAATATACAAAAATAATCAAGCCCTACAGGTAAGTAATTTTAGGGGTAGGGATTTTTTCAAAAGCGGGTTTAAATTTTAAGTACTTAAGTTCAGAGCTGGGTGTAACTGAGCAGAAAAGTTACTTTCAGTAACTTAGTTACTTCTAGGAACTTAGTTACTATAACTTATTAGTTACTTCAATATTGCAAGTAACTGTAACTGATTTATAGTTATTTTTTTAATGTAACTGTAACTAAGTTATTTTTATAAGTAACTTAGTTGCTTTTCTGGAACTAAGTTACTTTCTATTAATTAAGTTATTTTAAAAATAACTAAGTTACTTTTACAGTAACTAAGTTCCTTTTACAGTAGGGTACTTAGTTGCTTTTTAAATTGATATTAAAGGCCTATTCGTTTGCTTGCACTAACTTGAATCAAGCAAGCAAATAACCAATCAACGTACGTTTTTATTGACTGTGCGTTCGTTGATTGGTTCTTTGCTTGCTCGCTTCAAGTTAGTGCAAGCAAACGAACTGACCTAAAGATTTCCAAGGTTTAATTGTTTTTAAAAGGAAGGGAAGGGGCGACGTTCTTCAATTCGCCTAGGCGGCGTGCGTTGTCAGACAAGAATTTTAAAAACTTATTAAAACTATTAAAAATTGTAAAAGAGTTTGGATAATGTAATGAACAAGAACTACATAAGTAACTTGTTTCAAGTAACTAAGTTACTTAAACTAACTGTAACTAAGTTACTTACTTCAAAAGTAACTATCTTATTAAGTAACTAAAGGTATATTAATCAAGTAACTTGTAACTTGTAACTAGTTACTTTTCAAAAGTAACTTTCCCAGCTCTGCTTAAGTTGTTACCTAGTGCCCTTAGAGTGTTTAGTTCATTTAAAATTTAACGTAATTGTGCCTAAATGTCATTGATATATAACTGATTTAAAAAGACAAACAATTTTAGTTTTGACACTTTTTTTCTGATGTAATTTTCTCTCAAAAGACAGAATTTTATATTTATTAATTATATTGCCATGTCGGATATGCTTAAATAGTAAATTATACAATTATAACTGGTTTTAGTATCGGTCATACCTATGACGATCATTAAATTAAGGTATTATTGAGTCAAATTACTGTAACGAGTAGATTGATTGTTTCGGTAATGATGTAATTTTTGTGTTTTATTCACGTTGTTTTTCATTTTGGTACTTGCACGAGAACAGCTAGTAACTCGAAATACCAGGCGTATGACGTTTGACTGTCGGAGGTAGTTATTCTTGCCAAATTCTGGAAGTTGAGGTCAATTAGTTAAAATTCAGATTTGTACAGTTGCGTACAACATAAAAACTTTACCTTACTTGTGGAGGTTTCGTTAAAGTCAAAGTCATCAGTCATATTCATATTTTAAATCAAGAGGTATCTCACACATTGGTTGGGATTTCTCAAATTCCAATTGAACGATTGCCAATAGTTAAATACTTGATTTAGTTCATCTAACTAAATAGACCAGGGCATCTGTGCTATTCAAAAGGGACACCAAGTAGTCCTCTACGACGAATCATGACACGAGAGAGGTTTTGTGAAGGTTATTTTGGTTACTCTTTGCCTAAAAATGAAAAGTTGTTAATTTAAGTAGTAGATAAGTTACGTGGAGGTAGATAGGTGATAAAGTTTTGTGATATTGCGAAGTGTAGAAGGGAACTTATTCAACATTTTGAAAACTTTTGCTTACGTCGATGTTCTATGACAAGCATTTTTGTGAATAACAATTTTTGCGCTGATCAAGTTATGCCATTAGTAGTAGAATGATCTGGAGATCATGTTTTGAGCTACGAAAATCCAAATAAAGCCCGCGCCAGCGAGTAATCATCATTTGAACTTTCTGACAGTTGTCATGGCGACGAAGAAGGAATTTGCTTCCTACGAGGTTTCTAGTGAACCGATTTTAATAATAATTTGTGTGGATGTTGTTCGAATCAAGATCGAAGTTTTCTGAAAATTCCAAGAAGATTGGTGATGGTCAAAAATTTCGAATCAGATTAAGGGTACCATGCAAATTCGGAAATTTGATAATGTAGTAGGCTGTTTTCGAAAAACCTATAAAAAGAGGTGGCAAAAATTGCCAGCATTAGTATTGTTTCAAATTTCATTGCGAGCAGTTGGTCTCAGCAGATATTAATTTAATTTATGAATTATTATGTTTTTGTGATTATCGAAGAATTTTTACGTCATTGAGATTTTGCCAAGTTTATGGTAAATTGGAATAAGAAAAATAATTATTTGGAATGAAAGCAAATAGTTTGAGAATATTTAAAGAAATAATTTAATTCAAGTAGAAGAAGGCGTAACTTAACCTAGAAATATTTACCTGCATCAAGATAAGTAAAAGTCGATAGGATATCGAAAAACGAGCGAAAAGGGTACCAATTAATTTAATCTAAAATAAAAAAAGAAAAGAAGTGATATTAAAAATTGATATAATAAATCGTAATTTATTATTACCTACCTGTTTTGTAAATCATCCTTAGTATAGTTAAATTATCCGTTACACAATTTCACCATTACAATTTAAAATAATTCATTTATGTTAATTAAATACAAAATAAATAATCTTTGCACAACAATTTGCGTGATTAAAAATTGTCAAGATAAAGCGTGTGTGATACTAATCATTCACTATTTAACTAAAATTCACCAGAGTTACAGGACCGTTCACAATTAATAAGAATTCACATCAAAACATTTATTCATCATACAGAGTGTTTTCCAAATTTAGTTACGATAAGGTAAAGTAAAGTTTATAACAGTGTCCTAGTAAATCAGCAACCAACCCGATAACAAGCCAGAAAAATCACCAAAGGTAAGGTTAAGCGGGTGTACGACTTGGGATTTGTATCTGTCGGGAAACTGTATTTTCGAATATATTAGATATTCGGAAATCACGGAACGACAGGTAACGGGGAACTAGCTGGTAACAACATCGACTTACTCGTTACAGTCAACTCGATCTAGGCTAAATTCATGCGATTTTTATTGACGTTACGTCTGGCGCCCAACAATATATTTACTGCATTACGGTTCACTTTACATCGCAATATATTATATTCTATATTTAAGAAATTTGCGATTTTTCAATAAACATCATTATTCTCATGATGTGCCATATTTGGCACATACCCACTTTTTTTAAATTTTACAATGAATTTTTAAATTGGAATTTTTTCTTTATTTTTCCCATTAACTACAACATAATAAGTAACCAAAAAAATTTTTTTCTTCAAAATTCATTAAATCATGTATCGGAGGGTTAATAATATGAATATTTTATTATATAATAAGTATACTTATGTTTAGTATCGATTTTTGTGTTAGTTTTTTTATCGTCGAGGTCACCAATGAAGGAATTCTATATATTGTATATTTATTGAAATAAAAAATGGATACTAAACAAAAGTGCTTAGTTTTCGTATATAATAATAATTCATATTATTAAGAGGACTATCCGATTATAATCAGATAATTGTAGATCACTACAACGCAACCCTATAAAAACAAGAAGTCAAACTTTTTTGTTTTTTGTTGTTACTTGGTATGATAAGATGTTAATAAGATAAGATGTTGATGGATCAACGGATCAGCGGATTAAGAAAAATAGATATGAAGAGTAAAGATGATAATTATAGAAGGAGAGAGAGAGGGAAGGGAGATAGAACAACAGCATAGAGATAAAAGAGAAGGTAAAAGAAACGAATCGGAGGAAACTGAGCAGATCAACGCTATTCATCGGATCAAGGCTTTTTATCGGATCAAGGCTGCTTATCGGATCAAGGATCCGAAAACAAAAGGATAAAAAAACACCAAGAGCTAACCAAAGGCAACATAGAACGTTATTTCCGGATATTCTGATTTTTGCATGCGAACGGTACGATTCGCCGCGCACGATTAGCCGCGACACGACTCTTGCCGGGAACTATTCGCCGCGGCACGATTTTCCGGGACACGATTCGTCGAGAGTTTTTTATTTTTAATTTTTATCCGTTCAGTAACTCCATTTATTGATAATGTTTGATAGATTTTTAACCCATAAAAATGAATTATATATAAATTAAACTCTTACAAAACGATATTCACGTTTTCAACGAGTTTCGCCTTTTTCGAGTTCCACCTTTGGCGAGTTCTTTCGGTTTTCAAGGATATTTTTAATTAGTTTAGGCTTTGTCAAAACGGCTCGGAGCTCCCGAGCGGAGGGGACCGGACCGCAGGGTAGAGCAGAGTCGAATTTGACAAAGACAACCAAGGCAATATACGGAGCCACCATAAAAAATAATTTTTTTTATTAGAGATAAAATTTGAACCATATTAATTGACTGGTGTCCTCATGTAAATACAAAAGGTCAAGAAATCGAGTAATTAGATTATTGATATATGCCGCTAGAAGTCCCACCTACCCTTAAACGTTAAGCGTCCCTTAAATCACTAAGCCCCATCCTATTTCATTGCACCACTGAATTAAGCGCCCCTTAACTTAAAACAAGGTGGAACTCGCTTTTGCGACAGTTCTTAGGCTTCTATACATCTACTTTTTCGGTAGGTTAAATTATTTGGGCTTTATTTTATTCCAATTTTTAATGCCTTAATCTTTTAATTAGGTAGATTTTTTTACTATATAAGGAAAACGCTAACATTTTAATATTTTTTTTTTATTTCGACCTTTATAGGTAAATATTTGCAATTTACAAACCACAAATAAAACACAATTCATAATGAAATATTAAAATACCCGAAACACGTACCGAATACCGTATTAGAAACACGTAAAATACCTACTCTAAAAATACAAAATAAGAATATCGGATTAAAAAATATATATGTAAATAATCTGAATAATTAATACCAATCTAAAAATATTCTATATGAAGTAAAATTGTTTTAAGAACGTGCGTTCTGATTGGTTTTGAATTATGCGGACAGACGGACAGACGTACAAACGGACACGGAGCTAGATCATAAGGCTTCTTCCTATACGTTGTATAGAAGCCTAACAGACCACCTAAATTTAAGCCTCAGAAATTTACCGCTTAAACTGACCCTTAAATATTCCATAAATATATACATTTTTATTTTATACCGATTTAATGTTTTTAATGTTATTCCGTTAATCCTAAAGATTACTAATTAATATTATGATATTTTCTATATAATGTAAGTGAAAACGTGTGCGAGTTTAGTTTTAAATTCGTAAAATACAAAATATATTGTCGCACGCCTTTCTCGCTTGGCATGCATCGAGGGTATCGGGTAAAAGGGGTATAATTAAAAACTTAGGCGTTAATTATTTTATATTAAAATAATTATAATTAAAATAAAATATCATAAACATGTTATAAGTTAAAAAAATTATTTGAAAATCTTTTTTTTTTTTTTCAAATAATAATTTTTTAACTTATAACATTTCACATGTTAATACTATACAGTATACACTATATAAAATAATTATAATATAAGAGTTAGTGGAATTAAATAAAACAACAATATTTCGAGCTTTCGGGAATATGATGTTCCCTTTGTCAAGAATTTATTGAAAATAAATATTAATTATTTTAGGTTTCATTTATTCATGGTAATAAATTTTATAAATTAATATCGTCATAGATTTATTGAATTGCATAGATGGGTCTAAATTATTACTTAATTAAATTTTAATATTTTTGAATGTGACAATATCAAAACGGATAATAACTTGTTTGAAGACGATTTAGAAATTCTTGAAATTTTGAATATGGTGACATTACAATCCAACATTAAAATCCTAAATTTGTCAATGTTAAAACTAATTTAAAACAAGAAGTTTAAATTTAAAATATTAAATTCAATAACGATAACACAAAATTTTGGTTACAAAACTCGTTGACATTTGCAGATTTAACCACACTAAAAACAAATATAATCAAAGTTACTATCAACAATCCTAACATTCGGAAAATTATTTTGAAGTGCAGAGATAGCAGCTCTCTCAAAGTCTACCATAATTGTTGTTGGTTGTAATCCTGCTTTAAGGTTTTTCAATTCTTGAAAAAGACGATATACGTTTGCTCGGTCTTGTTGGGGAGTAATGCGTATACGCTTGGTATGACGTTGCTATACTGTACCCCATGAATAGTGTACAGCTGATTGAACATTGGAGGTGCAGAAGAAAATGTTCCATCAGCATACCAATGTTCACACTGCTGCATTAGCTGTAAATTTCCTTGAACAGATTTTAGGTACATCAATGCGGGTTACAAGGATCTCCTTAACAAATTTAAGAAAAAGACAAGACAATAATTAACAACATTCGCACTAACCTTACTAACTACGGATTTCCTTCTGTTTCGAGTTTGTTTCGCCTCTGCGACTAAGTTATCAATTTTGATGACAGCAAATTTTATCTTTTTTTCACACAGATTCCAAACGGAATCAACACCATGGACTAGATTTATTAACATTCCAGAACTACGGAAGATACATAATGGGTTGCCTACCTCAACGTTGGCTTTTAAAAGAATTTAATTTTATCAAGCTAGTCATATAGACTAGCATTATAACTTAGCTCAGTCGCATGTGAAGTGACTCATTTTAGACTAGTGGTTAATAAATTTTTCATTATACACCAGTGGTTAATAATGAACATATTGTTATTTTTCTATAGTTTAACAACTATTTATAAGACAAATTTTGATAAAAAACGATTTTGTATGACCAGGAGATGGTATTTAATTGCATTTAAACTATTCAAAACGCTTTTTTAATAGATTAATTTCATTTTAAATATTTTTAAAAAACTCGAATTAATTATGACAGAAGCGAAAGCGCCACCCCTTGTTAATTTGAGAAACCACGATCGCGCCTTCTAAAGATTTTTAATGCGAATTAGACGATAAGTAAATTTTTTGCGCGCGATCGATTTGAAATTTTGCATATGCATTCCTATTGATAATTTACCAGGGGATGTAGTACGAGTCGAAGGGGGGGAGATTTTTTGCTCAGTTTTTTGATATCTAGCGCCGTTATTGAGTTATTACGAATTCAAGTAATACGTCAAATAAACAAAACTGTCATTTGACATAAATATTTTAAATTTAAAAATTTTTTATTAAAAAGTTTTAAAAAAATGCTAATAAATCTAGTAGTGGAAAAAATCGTATATAAACCACGGTTGTGAAGCCCATTATAGGCTACGCGCCTTATATCCCTCGGTGCTTCGCCCCTCGGAATATAATCTTGGCGCTATGGCTATAATGATAGTCTTCACAACCTTGGCCTATAATATACTATTTAATTGATAACTATTTATTTTAATAAGGTTCTATAGAGGATAATAATTTTACAGTATTTTACGCAATTGTATATTTTAATGTTTTTTAACCATAGTCTTATTTATTTATTATTTATATTTTTAACATTGTTGACTTTGTAGAGAGTGACCTTTTGTGCGATATGTATGTGTATCTCTTTACATGCTGAAATCAAACGAGCCAACACCACTCGGTTTTTCAGTGAGTTTTTTTTTTCGGTGTTTGTTTCTGTGTTGGAAGCGTTATTTTTGAATTTTGTCGGTTTTATATTGTATTTTCTCTTTCTTAGTCTTGAGAATGGACCCATAAAGGCGTCCGAAACGTCGACAAACTGAGATAGCGTCTGATTTGCAAATCCCAGCCAACCTGCAACTTCCTTATCATATATTATTATTTGGGTGAAAATTGTTCTCTTATAGATCTTTATAATAAGTTTTATAACTTAAAGTGTTTTCATATATATGCCATTAGGGCCGCGAAGCGGCCCAGGGGGGTTGGGCCGCCGAAGACGGCTAGGGGGGCAAAGGGCGAAGCCCCCCTAGTTAAGCAATAAAATCAAATTTGTTCCCAACTAAGATTTTATACATTTCCTACTGTTGCTCTGAGGCAACGATATGGCCGGTGGTAACCTTTTTGTGCAAAATTTATGTTAAATTTTTTTAAATAAATTCCAAAATGTGTAAAAAATTAATCCTATAAGCAATAAAAACATTGAGCACTTGAAATGGTATTTTCTTTTTGTGAATGAATTATCGAATTCCTTTTTGAGAATAGCTATAAATTATACTTTTACGTTTGAAACATGTCTCGCCAGTGCATTTGGAAATATACAGTCAATTCTAAATTTATTCCAAAATGGTTCTACTTGGCAGGCTCTTTCGTTTTCAAATTTTTGCGCTAAAGAAAGATAATTTTATAAAAATTTTTCGACTCAAAATGCTTCTATGTGACGAATGCGTTCGGTTTCGTCGTTAAATAAAAAAAAATTCATCAAAGTTTTCTGAAATATTTAATATTATAATATTATAAGGCGTATATCTTGAAATTATTTTTTCTAAATTTTATTTCCATTTTACGGCTTTCCTGCTTGAGATGGTGAAAATATTTATCCCATCGATTTTATGGAAAACCACCAGACTCAAGCGATATCGTTTAAGATTTAAAAATCAGTCCATAAATAAGGCCGCTACGGCCGTATAAAGAAATTTTCAAATTTTGTGATTGTTGCGCCGACAGCGCGCAAAGCATGCAACTTTTGGAAAACTTTTTGCTATGCTATCTGATTTTATTTTACTAGAAACGTCTTTTCGTATCTTTCACATTATGTCGAAAATCGCTTAATAATTAGGAGAATAAATCGCGAAATGATTAGACACATTAGAATGATTAGATTAATCCATTCCTATATCAACAACCAAACGACATTCATAAATGTGCTTTGTTTCGACCAATCACATGTCATTTTGAAGTTTTGCAAGTGAATAAACTCTATAAATATATATTGTCATGTTCAAAATCGAGTTTGATATAATTTTTCCTGTATAATTTTTAATCGTTAAAAATGTTTATGTTGGTATTATTTTGTTAAGTTTGTGAAATAAAAAATGTGTAGAGGGGCATTTTGATGGCGGACAGCCAAGCGAGCGGACGTGTGTTTGTCCGTTCCAATTCGATTTAAGTTTTTCAAGTTAATTTAATTAAAGTTTGAGTTTAAGTTTTTAAAAAGTGGTCTTATTTAATTAAAGTTTCAAAATTATAAAAAAGATCATCGCATTTATTGGTACAACGAAACCAGGGATTCCGAGTTTGCCGCCAGGTAACACCAACTTTTGGTAATTCAGTCTAATGTTACAAGGAAGTACTTAAGTTTATAAATTTGGATTGAACTTGCAAATTGACCCTGGGATTTATTTATTTAAAAACTTTAAGACAGCTGTGGACAAAACGTACATAAAATTGAAGAACAAATGTGGCGAATAAACAAATGTGGCGAACAACAAATGTGGCTTAAGCAAATGTGTTCAAACAAACAAATGTTGAGACTTTTGAAGAATAATTTTTATTTTAGTGCGAGTTTAAAATAATTTTTGTGTTTTGATTTAAAAATTTAAAACTGTGTTTGTTTTAAAAGTTAAAACGAATTAGAAAAATCACAATGGCACAACAAAAGGAGGAAACAAAAACATCATTTGACGATATCCTTAAAGTATTGGCAAGTATGGACGCAAAACTGTCAAATATATGGACGTAAATATGAAAAAGGAGATGTTGGATTTAAAAAATGATATGAACACAAATTATGAAAAAATAAGTGAAAAAATTAACAATATGGAAGAGACGTTGAAAAAATCAGAAGCAAAATTACAAGATAAAATAAACAACCATGATACGGACATAATAAAATTAAGGAATGAAATTATTCAGAAGAAAAATTTAGAAAATCATAAATTAATTGTTCGAAAAAATAAAAATTTAGAAAATGAAGATTTATATAAAGAAGAAAATGAAAATTTTAAAAATGAAAAAATTAAACAGTTAAAATTTAAAAAACTGGTAAAATATGGGACAAATAGACATGTGCAGGTGACGAAGAAAATAGGAAATGGACATGAAAGAAAGGTAAATTCTTGGAGGAGGAGATTAATTGGACCACGTGCCAACGAACGTGCAAGAAAAAAAATTAAATCCAAGATGGGCAGAGAAGCAAGTGTGATAGCAGTTGAGGGAGAAAAATGGTCGCATCTCAAAGCCATTGGGAGACTGGGCCGCTGGAAATACAAGTGGTGAGGTGATTTCTGTTTCTACTAATGATTTAATAAACAATTAAATTAAATTATTTATAAAAAATTGCGCGAAAATGGATATCGATAAACATTTGTGGTTAAATATAAAATTTAGTTTTCTACGTTAGAATGTATTTAAAATTATTTTATATTCTTACATATGATAACACATTTTGATAAAAATTGATTTAGAGGTAAAAAAAAACATTTGAAACTGATTGAAATTGATAATAATTAACAATGACGATTAAAAAAAAAATAAATTGGATTTCCAAAATAAATAAAATTAAGATGATTTAAAAACAGGAGCTATAAAAACAATTCAAGATTGGGATTTGATTAAAGACATGGAACAAGTTTAAATTTAGGCAAGGATCATTATAATAAAGATTTTTAATTAAAATTGATAATTTTGATAATAATATTACTGTTTGGAATTTAAAATGTAGATTTATGGGTTTTAGATTTAAAGGTTGATGATGTAAGTAATTGATATTTGATATTGTGATGATGTATTTGGAGAGTATTTGAGATTTTGAAACGGGGGTAGTTATTTTGAAGAAAACAGTAGCCATTCATTAGAGGAAAAGTAAATTTTGATAAAGAAATTTTAAAAAAATTTAAATTGCCGACGTGAAACAAATAACATGCGAAAATTAAATTGTGTTTTGAGAAATGTTATTGCTAATCACCAAAGAAAGGTTTTTTTTCAATTAAAACTACTATTTTGGAAGAAAATTTAAAACTGAATGAAAATTATAACTCAGATTTGCTTGGAATTAATTGGTTTCAAAAATGTTTACATTTTATTTTATTAAGATTTGTTAAGAAAAAGTTATTGTTTTAATTATTAAATTAAAAATTATTATGTAACGTAATTGAAAATTTGGTTATTTTGAAAAATTTAAGCTATTTAATTTGACATTGTAAATATTGGTGAAAAATTTGAAAATTATTGTAATTATGAATTAATTGTGTAAATATTTTGATTGATTTTTTTATTTTGATAAATTTTGGTAATTTGTAAATATAAGATGAATTTGGTAAATTTTTGTTATTTTGAAAATATTTGAGGATTTTATTATTTTATAAATTTGTATAAATATTGTAGTGAGTTATATAAATTTTAGAAAATTTAGTTTGGCGTAATTTTGAACAAGCCAGTGTAAACTTTTATCAGAAAAATTATATTTTTCTATCCCAAAGTTTAGGGGGTTAAATGTCATGTTCAAAATCGAGTTTGATAAAAATAAATGTTTAATTCTTGTAAATAAATTTTGTGTTGTAAATAATAATTTTAATCGTCCTGTATAATTTTTAATCGTTAAAAATGTTTATGTTGGTATTATTTTGTTCAGTTTGTGAAATAAAAAATGTGTAGAGGGGCTTTTTGATGGCCGACAGCCGAGCGAGCGGACGTGTGTTTGTCCGTTCTAATTCAATTTAAGTTTTACAGCTTAATTTAAATAAAGTTTTGAGTTTAAGTTTTAAAGGAAGTGGTTTTATTTAATTAAAGTTTCAAAATTATAATCTATATATATAAAAATGGATGTATGTATGTATGTATGTATGTATGTTCCTTATAGACTCCTAGACCGCTTGACCAATCTTTATGAAATTTGGTGTATAAGCTAATTACGATGCTGCGAAGAAGATAGGCTACTTTAGAACGGCTTTCAACAAACTTTAATAAAATATGTGGCAAATGTTCCTTATAGACTCCTATGTTCCTTATAGACTCCTAGACCGCTTGACCAATCTTTATGAAATTTGGTGTATAAGCTAATTACGATGCTGCGAAGAAGATAGGCTACTTTAGAACGGCTTTCAACAAACTTTAATAAAATATGTGGCAAATAGTGCCTATTCATCGGATCAACAGATCGACGGATCAACGGATAATTGGATTAATTTCCCTATATAGGACATTACCCTTTCAGTACAAATGTAAAAGTTTCTGTGAACATAGAGACTACTTTGTTAGATTGTTAAACTCATCTTAGATAAAATACATTCAATGCCACCAAAAAAAGCAGCTGTTGGAAATAAATCATCAAAGGCTAAGAAACTCAGGGAAAAAAGAGCTGCTGAAACGGAGGAAGAACGTGAAGTATATAAAAGAGCTTGTGTGTATGTTTGTTCGCTATACACTTCTAGACCCTTCGACCGATTTCAACCAAATTTGGAACACATACTCAGTAGGACTTGAAAAATGTTTTAGTGCAAGAAAATGTTAAAAAAGTTGAAGGAAAAGTGACCGATTAACGAGATTCCCGTAATTTCCCCCCCCCCAAAAAGGTGCATTTCGCCAGTCTACCCCCAAATTTCGAATTTTGGATCCAAAATAGTCTAAATCGTTTGTACCTGTTTGTACCTTCATTATTTTTGTTTGTACCCATTTTGTTTTTCAGACAAATATTTTTGTTTTATTTCAATTTAAAATCCGGGGGGAGGGGCTAAGGACATTTAGCAGAATGTCATTATTAGAAAATTTGAAATATTTCAAAATCAAAACTGGTACAAACGAAAATAAGGAAGGTACAAACGATTTAGACTATTTTGGATCCAAAATTCGAAATGGGGGGGGGGCGAAATGCACCTAAAAAGGTATTTTGAGCTTCACAAATAAATCAGCAGCGGAAAGCAAGACTGGAAATCATTGGAGTACTCAGACTAAAGCAAAGCATTATATTTATAATGAGACCCCGGGCGAAGCCGGGTATCCAGCTATAATTTATATGGCAGAACGTTCGCCGAGTCACTTGGTATATTAATTCTGAGGCGGTACGATGTTCTAGAATTTTACAAATAATTTATATGGTTCAAGTTCTGAGGCGATACGAAGTTCGCCGGGTCAGCTAGTTTATAATAAAGATCATCGCAATATATCAACATGCGATTAAATTTGATTAAACTAGATGTAGCTCTTTGTGTGTAGTAGCCTTTGGTAACAACTGTCATCATAATTAATGTTTGTCAAAATTATTTTAAATTAGCAACAACTCGAAAACGGCGCTAAATATCAAAAAACTGACCAAAAAATTCTGCCCCCTCGTACGTCCCCCGTGAATTATCGGTAGGAAGGTATATGCAAAAATCCAAATCGATCGCGAGTTACGTAATACAGACATGAGTCACGTAAATACAGACATGAGTCACGTAAATACAGACATGCACCTCTTGCATATCAAATGTAATATTATTCTTTTGCTTAAGTAAACATAATAACCTTATATATAATACATAATGAACTTTAGCAGTTAGTCTTATATTTATCACGTAGTAGTTAATGTATTAATGACGTTTTAAAATTATTATGTACTCCAACATTTCTATTGTTGTAATATAAATACATTTTTGTTAATTAAGTCCAAAACTTATTTAACTGGCGCAGTCGTTTGGATACAAAAAGGGCACTAGTTTAAAAATCTAAGTGCTACTTGACTTTCAAGTCTTAATTTTGTAATTTGAAAAATTACCACGCCCAAGGAGAAGATAATCAAAACAAAGGAACAAAAATCGTCCCGATTTTCCTGTGATTCGACTCCATTCACCTGTAACCGCCCTGCTGAACTTTGTGTGGAACAAAAATAGTCCCGGATCGCATCGCTGGTTCCAGTTTTGTCTATCGAAGACACCAGTCCATTGAGTGACATCATACTTCAACGAAGATAAGTGACATCATATTTCAAACAATATGAAAACAAAGTAAGAAAATTTTAAAAATATTAAAGTGAAAAATTTGCAGTGAAACAATTTAATAAATACTAATTTAATATAAGCATTTAATATAAGCATTTAATTACTCAAAGAATCCAAACCAACTTGACTTCTTTTCTGATTCATAATTCGCTTAAACGAATTTGATCAGGAGAAAACAAGCTGTTGAATACCTTGGTAATTAACTATTGCATACTTTTTATTATTAAGTTCATATTGGAACGTAGTAAGCAAGAAGTTTGGTGTACGACTAGCGTACTTAATTTCCATTCTGACTAACGTTTCATGAGTAGGAACCCATAGAAAACCCAAACAAAATTTTTATGAGCTTATTTTTAATTAATCGTTAAAACTTGATTTATTCAATTCAAATTCAGACTCAGAATCCGCTAGTCTAAACGAATTTGATCCTCATAATCACAATTCATTAGAAATCGACGAGTTAGCTGACCTTTTTAACAATCTTGAAATGGCAAATGAACCAAGTTTATACCCACCTGGATTCCATACTAGTTTACTTAATGAAATCCCAAAGTTTGATGGTGAACCATCCGAACTTTCTGAATACATTAGGGCCTCAGAAGGTATCATAAACCAATTTTGGCAAATTAATCAACCAAATGCTTATATCAACACATTGTTATTGTCAGCAGCCCGCAATAGATTAAAAGGTGCAGCTTTAGAAATAGTAACAGGTCAAACTATTCCCACCTGGAGAGATTTAAAAAATTTATTAATAGAAAATTTTGGCGACCAAAGATCCGAAATCAATTTAAAAATAGAGCTATCAAGATTAAAACAAAATTTTAAAGAGAGTCCCGTGGACTTTTATAACCGATGTCGATCATTATTAGCAATCATCAACTCGAAAATTTCTTTAGGAGGCGAAAGTTTAGAAATAAAACAATATAAACTAGACGAAGCAAAGATGTTAACATTAACGTCATATATTAGTGGCTTAACAGAACCACTAGGTTCTTTCATTAGAAGTAGATCCCCACAAACATTAGAAAATGCATTAACTTATGTAAAAAACAAACTTGATGTTCGTCATTTTCAAAATTTAAATTCTAAAGTGAATAATACGCCATTTAAATTAAATACCCACCAAAATACCATGTCTCAACAGAAGAAACCAATTCAATATCAACAATTTTCAAACCATCAATTTCAAAATCAATATCAACAATTTCCGAACTATCAATTTCAAAATCAATATCAACAAGTTCCAAACCATCAACCTCAAAACTACCAACCCCAATATTCTATTAATAATCCACAATTTCGACCCCGAAATAATCAACCACCTCAACAATTTTCTGGATTTCAACAGAAATTCGGAAAACCCACACAAAATGTTTTTAAACCCCAAAGAAATTTTCAACACAATTTCAAACCAGAACCGATGGAAACGTCAACAGTACAAAAACGTCCTGCTACACAACAATTAGGTAGACAAGGCCCACCACCAAGACCAAATTTCTCATCAAGTAATTTTCGAAATAATATAATTACATTCAGCAATCTAATCAACCCAGGAACTTTATATCACAAGAACTATTTCATCAACAATTTTCTCTAGAAAATTTTGACCAACAAGAAGATTTAGATTACTTTACCAAAACAGAAAACGACGGTCATTCTTATTACTATAACAATACAGTTTCTGAACAACAAGAAAACCCCGAAAACCAAAATAACCTATATTGCACTAACGAACCTGAATCATTGAATGAACTAGAAAACGAAAACTTTAGACCGGAAAATTTTTGTTAAAAAACCTCGGAATCAATTCATTTTCTATCAACCCCTCATCTTCCTTACCTTACATCCTGTTACCCAATTCAAAACAAAAATTGTTAATAGACACAGGCAGCTCAAAAACCATTTTAAATCCAAACTTTGTTTACGAAAATTTCCCAGAAACCATTTATAAATCAGCTTTTGAAATCACAACCAGTCATGGTACAACTCAACATCAATACGTAGCAGATGTCCCTATACTTTCTTTATTTAATGAAGAAGGAAATCATCAAGTATACTTATTTGATTTTCATTCGGATTATATCGGACTTATAGGCTCTGATTTATTATCGATATTACCTGCAAGCATAGACTATAAATGGCAACACATACAAACCGAAAAAACAGTTGTCCCTTTTTATTATAACGAAACTTTAAATAAGCAGAATATACAAAAACGCAATTACTGTAATTTTCTAAAACCAGCAAATCATAGTACTATTAAACGTTTAACAATAGAACCTAGATCAGAACGATTTGTTAAATTGCCTGCTATAGGAAGTAATGGAAATAAGATATCTCCAAAAATTAAATTTTCTCACGACCTTATTATGCCCTCAGCAATAGTTAAATTGAAAAATAATTATTTTATGACTTCGATCGTTAATACTTCTGATAAACCAAAAACTATATCAATAGATCAACCTCTTTACTTGGAAGACTATACTGAACAAGAATCAATACAACTCAACCATCACGATACTGATAATCCAAAATCTGTTAGACAAAAACTTTTTCAAAATCTTAAAAATAATTTAAGAATAGATCACTTAAACTCAGAAGAAAAAACATTACTTACCAATTTATGTTATGATTTTAAAGATATTTTTTATCACCCTGACATACCATTATCCTTCACTAATTTTACTAAACACCATATACGTACCAAAACAGAAACACCCATTTTTACCAAAACCTATTGATATCCCCATTGTCACCGAGAAGAAGTTAGAACCCAAATCAATAAAATGTTAAAAGACGATATAATTGAACATTCAGAAAGCCCTTATAATTTTCCAATTTGGATAGTACCTAAGAAATTGGACGCTTCAGGAAAAAATAAATTCAGAATAGTGATCGATTATAGAAAATTGAATGAAAACACTATTGAAGATAAATTTCCCCTACCAAACATTGAAACCGTACTAGATCGATTAGGTAGATCAGATTATTTTTCAACTCTTGACCTAGCAAATGGTTTTCATCAAATAGAATTAGAAAACGAAGATAGAGAAAAGACAGCTTTCTCAACCGAAGAAGGACACTACCATTTTAAACGTATGCCTTTTGGGCTTAAGAATGCACCAGCCGCATTCCAAAGAATGATTAACGCTGCTCTCAGCGGATTAACACCTATACAATGTATGGTATACCTCAATGACGTCATTATATACTCAAAATCATTACAAGAACACATTCAAAGGTTGAAAAACATTTTCGAAAGATGTCGACAGACCAACTTAAAAGTGCAACTAGATAAGTCGGAATTTTTACAAAAATCAGTAAAATATTTAGGACACATAATTACTCCTTCAGGGATAAAACCAGACCCTAATAAAATAGAATCAATAAAAAAATTTCCCTTGCCAAAAACAAGGACAGAAATTAAATCTTTTCTCGGACTTTTTGGCTATTATCGAAAATTCATAAAAGATTTTGCTAAGATAACTAAATTCTTAACTAACTGTTTAAAGAAAAATTTTGTTGAATCTTTTAATTACCTGAAATCAGTATTAACCAACGAACCGATATTAGCCTATCCAGATTTTGAACAACAATTTGAATTAACGACCGACGCTTCTAAGTACGCATTAGGGGCAGTTTTGTCTCAAAATTCAAAACCTATCTGTTTTGCTTCTAGAACTTTGAACGAAACAGAACAAAGATATTCTACGATTGAAAAAGAACTTCTCGCAATTGTTTGGGCAACTAAAAATTTTAGACCTTATCTATTTGGAACTAAATTTATACTATATACAGATCACCGCCCTTTGGTTTGGTTACGTAATTTGAAAGAACCAAATGCTAAACTAACCCGCTGGTCACTTAAATTAGAAGAATTTAATTTTGATATAAAATACTTACCAGGAAAAGCTAATAAAGTAGCCGACGCTCTGTCTAGAGTACAGATTCACCCGACTACAATTGATGATGATCTATTTAATGACATAGACAAATTCATCAATAATCTAGAAAGACTAAATACTCCTGTTCCAGATTTATTTCCCTCCAATGCAAGCATTATGCCCGAGAGAAACGACACACCCGACCTGAACGATTTCGACATACCTATATTTAATCCCCTACCTGAAGAAGATCAAATGTCAATAATCCTTTGATATCACACATTGATAATGATGACAATTCATTAGCAGATACCATTCATACTCAATTAGAATCAACACCCACTATTGATATTTGCGAGAAACCTTTACAACATCATCCTAAACAAATAGAATTTGTAGAAACTATCTTACCAAAGAATATTAAAACAACGATCCTAGATAATAACAAACATATCCTAATATTCCTAAATCAATCAAATAAATTAGATAAATTCAATGAATTATTAATTGAATACTGCGAACCAAATACGCATTATTATTGTTACTTTCCAAACGAAAATTTATACCAAGACTTTTCAAATTATATTATATCAATATCTAACGAGAATACACCCAAATTTCATAAATGCACGAGACAAGTTACCTACGTCACTGATCTCGAAGATAGAAAAGAAGTAATCGAAAACTACCATTTAGGAAAAACCACCCACCGTGGAATAAATGAGACATACGAACATCTTTGTAGAAAATATTATTGGAAGTCAATACGTAAAGACATTGAACATTTTATAAATAATTGTAGCACATGTAAATTACAAAAATATAATAGACACCCACTTAAACAGCCTCTACAAATGACACCAACACTTAATAAACCTTTCCATACTTTACACATGGATATTTTTCAAATCAATGGCCAAAAATATTTAACGATAATAGACGCATTTTCAAAATTTGCACAAGCTTATCTTTTAAGATCTAGAAACTTAACGGATATTGTAGACAAATTATTCTCTTTTATAACCACATATACTACACCTCAGATTTTAGTAGTAGATAACGAATTTGATAAACAACCATTGAAAAATTTTGCACAATTTCATAAAATCATGCTTCACGTAACCACACCCTATAATCACACTTCAAATTCCCCAATAGAACGATTACATTCAAACTTACTAGAACGATACCGATTACTAGCTGCTTTGGAAGAAAACAGAAAAATCCCCTACGCAATTTTGGCTTACAACCACACTATACACTCTAACTTGAACCACACACCTTTCGAAATATTATTTGGGCATACTGAATGTAGGAATCCTTTTGATTTAGATTTTTCAAAAACATACCTAGAAACGTACATCAATGACCAACAAACAAAAATGAAAAAGATTTATAATAGCTTAGAAGAAAAACAAAAACTTATATTGTTGGAACAAACACAGATCATTAATGACAGTATCAACATTTTTTCTGAAAACATTAATCAGCTACAAAACAATCAAGAATTATTAAACAAAGATTTAATAAGATTGAACAATGATATTAACATTATCTTTAATTCAATTTCTACCCAAACAACGTTAACTCAAGCAACTTTTTCCTTACAATTTTTAATAAATATATTTGAGGAATTAGAAACCTCTTTGACTTTTGCACAAAACCATCAAATACACCTATCACTAATAAACAATGAAGATCTACTCACTGCACTCAATAGTATATCGAAAAATTTGCAACAACTTCAAATTACAACTAATAAACAATTAAAATTACTTATACACTTAAATTACTTAATCACTTATACGAAACCCTAATAAAACTTAAGGCTTATCAGAAAAATACTATTTTCACTTTTATTTACGAAGTACCGTTGATCAAAGACATTAAGTACCAATTTATTCATTTGATTCCTTTTCCTGCATTTGTAAAAAATGAACAATTTCAAATGACTATACCCACTTATAAAAAAATTCTGTTTAATATTGAATCCAGTACACCAATTGAATCAAATCAATGTATCCCTATATCCAATCATTACTTTTGTAATCAGATCAATCATTTTTCTATACCCAACGACAAGTTATGCGAAACCCAATTATTATCATTTCATGCTAATCAAACTTGTAACCCGTATCTCCTTGAGTTACAATATCCAAAGATTATATCTATTACCAAAGCCTCGTGGATTATTAGCACCCCGAGCGAAATAATTATTGATATTAAATGTAAAACATATCAAATACGAAAATCAACAGAAAAATCAATTTTAGTTAGCATTACACCGGATTGTATAGTACAAATAAATCACAATGACGTATTATTTAATTTAGAATCTATCGACCAACAATCAATTCGAATAGAGTTACCATCTATTGATCAGATCAAAAATCCGAAGAAATTTATTAACCTATCAATCATTGATTTAACACATATCGACATGCATCAACTAAAAGAGGATCAATTCAAAATAGATAAACAGAAAGAAAACTTGCTAGATTTATACAATCATCCTGTTAATAGTTTTGGTATTGGGTCTCTAGCATTAACTATCATATTGTTGTTAATTTTTAGTCTTGTTTTAACATATACTTTTTGTAAACGTAATTCCCTCAAAGAAAAGTTTATAAAATACATTCATTCAAAAAACGCAGATTCACCTACCGATTTAATTGCATCCAAAATTTAAATAATTATCCTTCAGAAATTATTGAAATATCTTTCATGGGAGGAGTTACGTAATACAGACATGAGTCACGTAAATACAGACATGAGTCACGTAAATACAGACATGCACCTCTTGCATATCAAATGTAATATTATGCTTTTGCTTAAGTAAACATAATAACCTTATATATAATACATAATGAACCTTAGCAGTTAGTCTTATATTTATCACGTAGTAGTTAATGTATTAACGACGTTTTAAAATTATAATGTACTCCAACATTTGTATTGTTGTAAAATAAATACATTTTTGTTAATTAAGTCCAAAACTTATTTAACTCGCGCGCAAAAATAAATTGACATTGACTTCGAAACATCGAATTAAGGGATTTACAAAAATTGCTCAAGCTACGCTTTCGCAATTTTTAAATCCCCTTAATTCTCGAGTTTTTTCCATGGCTATCATGTTTTCGTCCAAAAACAATTTTATCCGATAAAAAGTGAACCTCTTGTGGATTAACCCCCGAAAATTTTCGTTACAAATCTCCGGCCAGCCAATTTGTCGTACACAAATAATGCGTGTTTTAGGCGTAACCGAACGTTTTTTCAAAAAACTCGAAATCAAATTTTCATTTTATTTTCGCGAATACTATCGAAATAAAAATTAAAAAAAAAATTTTTTTTAATTTTACAAAAATCGGGAAATGCTGTAATAAATGTTTGTTTGTGTTTATGTCAGCCGACGGACGTTGGTTTGGCAAAATTCAAATATTTTTCTCATTTTTGACACATTTGCGAACCACCCTTGAATTTATTTATTACACGTATATTTCGTTTTATTATTAAAGAGCTAAGTCGTTTTTAACGTTTCACTTTTAAGTTTTCTCAAACCGATCCGACACTGCTGCAGAAACGCAACCAATAACTGCAATCTTTAATGTATTTAAATTTATTTTTTTATATTTAATAGTTAAAATTATTGTTGACATAATTTTGCTTTGATTACGTTAGTTGGTAAATTGCTCTTTATCGATAAAAAATAATCATTTATGCCATTATTTTTTTGTAATTTACAGAATCATTGATATCTCATCAGACAATTTCTATTAGGTAATTCAAATTGTTTCTTAGAATTAGAATCTTTCCGAAAACGTCACGAATTCCGTTATTTAACTGCCAACTCGAAATGGTATGGAATAATCGTTTTGTTTTCGAGCCGAAATCCATTTACACGACGACGTCGGCGTCGTGAGTAAACTATCGGTTATCCAATCAAAGTTACAATACTGACCGCCGACTCGCGAAGGTCAGGAATAAAAATTGTTTTATTATTCGAGTGAAGACTCATTCCTACAACGTCGCGAAGAAACCGTGAGTTATCCAATCAAAGTTACAATATTAACCACCGACTCGTAAAGGTCAGGAATAATTTATTCAAGCCTTTTAAAAGACGTTAGGAATAAACCGTCGTTAATACAAACAAAGTGCCTACCTAAATGCCGACTCGCAAAGGTCTACAACTGTCATGTCGTTATTGTTATATAATATTGAAATTTATTCAAAGATCGACCAATAACTACTTTACTATCACAAAAAAATTAGTAATCTATTCTTTTTTTCTCACATTGTGTTCAAGTCTTTCTAACATATATATACAGAGACAAAAACATATTTAAAAAAAATCATTTTTAGGTGTAGTAAAATCATACAAACTATGTATCATTAGTAGAAGAGAGTGGCTAGCCCAACCTCCAATAGAAGAAAAAGTATATTTACAACAGCCGGCTAAATTTGTTATAATTTGTAAGTATTATTGATTTTTTATGGTAATAAATAGAAGATTCTAATTTACATATTTGTTAGCACATACTGCAAGTGAAGATGGATTTTCACAAGCCGAAAATGTACTATTAATTCGTCTCATACAAACATTTCATATTGAAAGCAAAAATTGGAATGATATTGCGTACAATTTTCTTGTTGGTTCAGATGGAAATGTGTATGAAGGGCGCGGATGGGGTGTAGTAGGTGCCCACACATATGGATACAACAATATTGGAATAGGAATTTCTTTTGTTGGATGTTTCCTAAATAAATTACCTCCTCCAATAGCTCTGCATCAAGCAAAAGAATTAATTAAGCATGGAATTGAAATAGGAAAAATTGACAAAAATTACATGTTAGTGGGGCATTGTCAATGTTCATCAACTAAAAGTCCAGGAGGAAAATTATTTGAAGAAATACAATCATGGGAACATTGGACTAACATAAGCGAAGAGCAAAATCCATCAAAAAACTGAAACTTATTTTTATATTTTTTAATTCCGTGTATATTTTTTTCAGCACGTTAAGTAAGATTGCCAGGTGTTTAAAAATTATCATCTATAATTCAAATATTTTCCTGAAGTACTTAATAAAAAATATCCATATGTAAAATTACATAAATTATGTTTATAAAATTAATTAAAATATTAGAGTTAAAGGAACAAATCAAACAACAGTCTTCGAGCTTTCGGGAATGTCAATACAGGTTACCTTGACGTTGTATTTTTTGTTTATTAATTTCAATATATTCTTGATAAAGGGAACACCACATTCCCGAAAGCTCGAAGACTGTTTGATTTGTTCCTTTAACTCTAATATTTTAATTAATTTTATATATTTTTAAGAGTTAATATTACTAATAAATTATGTTTACACAACAGAACAATGATGTTCTTAATTTCATAAATATTTATAAATATTAGCATTAGAGGCCACGTAGGCCCATAGCTTCATGGACTATCTTGTCCTATTCTTGGACTATTGCCCAAACAATCGCAATTTTTGTGTTCTTACGAATCCTGTTATCACTGGTTGGTTTGCCTTCCCCATACAGTTATTTCCACTGTTCCACAATAGGACATCCTTCTAAGTATTTTCCTTTCCCACACCTCGAGCATTAATAATTCATCTTTCTTTGTTCAGGTTCAGACTTCACTTGATGCATATGTTACCACTAGTCGTACTATAGTCTTATATACTCGTATTTTGACCGCTCTGGACACTCTCTCACCGATCTGGACACACAGTATCTCGGTACTGCTTTCTGGTTTTCTCGTCGGTACTGTACCGAGGTAAGAGAATCTCTGTACTTCTTCTATATCAATACAAGTTTGTTTGTCTATATCCACATGTAGATAGCAGCCTTCTGCATATTGTTTGTCTTCCCATGCCATGCATTCAGTCTTTTTCTCATTTATTTCCAGCCCCATATCACGAGCCGCCTCACAGTGGAACGAAATTTTAAGTACTTAATCTGAATAAATAAAAATTAATTTTCCTTATATACTATTTGTTTACGCTTGCTAAATAAAAAAAATTTTTTTTCTGAAAAATACTTAAAAATCAATGTTATACTAGTTTTTTTACGTATAAATGCATATTTCTGTTAAACGTGCTTATATTAAAGGCACATCACTGTTTTTATCTGTGTCCGGACAACACCGTCCATGAAAAAAGCAATTACGTTCACTGAAACGTGTACATTTTTTGACATTTTGTGATTGTAATATCTCGGGCTTGTAGTCAAATCTCAAACTCAATTTTTTTTGTACGTAATGCCATTATACAGTACTTTTACAACATAAAATTTCAGATTTTTATCTGGTCCCCTACCAGAGATATTTAGTACCAAAAATCACCGTTTTGTTAAATTTTTCAAATTTTGTAAATTTTTAAAAGAAAAGGAGAGTAAATCTTAGGGTTGATATTTGGTGTGTGCATTCATCTGGTTACCATCTCTTTGTAAAAAGAAATTTAACATTGGGATTTTTTCCCTTCATGCGTAAACTTCCCATCAAAAATGGCATTTTCTTAAAAAACCTGATAAGAATTGAGGCTGTAATTTAACCCTTTAGGATTGTTTTTAAGGAAAAATATGTAAAGAGCAATATTGTAGTCTGTTTCTTTTTAAACAATTTAATTTTTTTCCCATCTCGATAGGACAAAAAATAAGAGCTGAAATATTTCAGTTGCCGTAAACCCTTAAAATTGCAAAAAATGTCGCGCAGTTCAAAGCAAATATGGCCCTCACACAAAAACAAAAGGCAATATAATTGAAATAATGGTCATTTAGTACTACTAACATGTTAGAATGTCTTCACAAAAAAAATCAATACTTTTTAGAATGGTCGAGCGACAAGATTGGACCACTTGATATGGAATGACCCAATTGGCTGAATATGGCGCGCTACTATTTCATTCACGTAATGTCTTAAAGATGGTTCACACTGTGCGATTTCTAATGCGACTTTTCGTATTACTTGTGATATTATTAGTGGCGTAGCTATCATAGCGTCAATGGTCGCAAGGCCATGGAACTCCGAAGATTAGGGGGCCCTGGGCATCACTATAAAAAACACAAATAGACCCGGAGATGAAAAATAAAATTACCAACATTTGTTTCAGCTTGTGTTAGTAAATTCATTATACATACAAAGCAACAGTGTCAGACTCTAAGATGATAATGTAATAACAAAAAACTGTTTGCTTTATGTTCATAAAGATATACGTTATATTTATACTAGCAGAAAGCCCGTCCACGGACGGGCATCTAGACTTGCTTGGTTGGAAACTCGATTGATGTGCAACTCGTCCCAGGGGGAGTATCGTCGTCGGTACTTTAATATATTTTTCGGTTGGTAAAAAAAATTTGACCAATCAGAGTGTGTTTAGGTTACCAAAAAATGACACGCCGTAGCAGCAGGAGCAGCAGCGAGCTGGCATTTTATGTATTAAGATGGGGGCCCCCTACGATATTTTTCTGTCGGGCCCACAAATCCTAGCTACGCTACTGGATATTAGAAATATTTTTATGTTTACACTAAGCGATTTTTGATATCATAGAAGGTAAAGTGTGATTTATACAATAAAATGGTTTCTATTTTCTACATCTACCTACATCTACATCAATTTTAAACCTAAAAACTGGTGATCATAATAATGATTGATATAAGCGTTGCTTACGATTTTAGATAAGATTTTTCGTACGATAAAATCACGTGAGAAATCGCATAGTGTGAACCAGCTTTTAGGTATATTCGGTTCCACGAAAGCTCGAGTATGACTCATTAATTATTGCTGTTTGAATTAACGCATACTAATTGGTTGTCTTTGTCAGACTTAGAACAAAAACACTAATATAAAAGAGAGCGAATATAAAAAAACGTCTTCCAACCTTAGTCCCGAGACGGAAGGATTCATGTGTGCCATTCAAGATGGTGTTATATCTACCAACAATTATAAAAAATATATAATGAAAATGGATGTCGCAGATTATTGCCGAAAATGTAGCTTACCGAACGAATCGATAGAACATATTATTGCTGGTTGTTCAGTTTTAGCACCTACAGATTATCTTCACCGACACAACCAAATCTGTAAAATACTACACCAGCAGTTGGCTTTAAAAGTAGGTTTAAAAATGAATGTCGAGCCTTACTATAAAAGTATACCCCGGATCCTGTTCTTGAAGACGATTCCTTTATTTTATATTGGGACAGAATAATCTTGACAGACCGGGAAGTTTGTCATAATAGACCCGATATTATTTTAATTAATAAACAGGATAAAGATGCAATTATGATAGATGTTTCAGTACCTCTATCAAAGAATATTTTGACTACGGAATTAGAAAAAATCAGAAAATATAAGCACTGATAATGGAGATGACGTCTGTTTGGCACCTAAAAAAAATTACTTTTGTACCTATTGTTATATCTGCTACTGGTGTTGTATCTTGTAAATTTAAAAATCACATATCACGTTTAGACCTATCTTCAAAGTTATTTAGTGTAATGCAAAAAGCAACTATTTTGGAAACGCGTCATATTGTACGAAAATTTTTAAATATTCAAAACTAAGCGAAATTTATTATATTTTGTAATTTACTACCACCTTCGTTAAGTTTTGTTAAAATTTTATGTTTTCAAAATTTAATGTTTAAAATAGTCTTATGTGTATAATACTGTAGCAAAACACACCCCTATCGTTGGGTTTTCTAAATTAATTCACAACCCCGTGTTTGCTTTTTAAATAATTATTAAATGTTGTTCCTTGAACGATGTCCCAAGTGAAGTTTTAGAGATGCTTCACGGCTGACAAAATGCTGACAATGCTGACAAAATTAGTTCTTGTAATTAAAAGAGAATATTTATTTTTTAAACTGCCACCACTCTTAAAATTACATGTGTAGAACTCACTTTAATCAACATTGTTAGAACATCCTGGTAGCTGTCCAAATTCTGGATTTAAGGCCCCAAATCCCGCCGGAAACAGGACGCAGTGGTTCACGTTCGCCTTAAAAGACTGTCTGCACCGTTTAATCGTGTTGATGATTTATTGCTTATAATTGAAATACTTTTGATAATATTTAAGTCAATCTATTAAATTTTAATAAACATACAAAATTCCTAAAAATGAGAATTATGCACAAGGCACATAATTCTCTAAATAAAATTATAAAATAAAATACAAGTTCCCTAAGTGAGAATATAGAAATATTCGAACATCAAATACATACCTTTGACTTTTGTATACGTTAAATCTTACACCCATAGATTTAATTAATTCAATTTAGTTATAAAAGACATTTCTCTTACCAAAATTATTGTTAAGGATATTTGAACTCGTTACACATATCAATTTAACAACAAATTTAAAATCAATCCCAATTTTTAATTAAGACAAATGGACCGCACAATGTCCCAAAATAATGGCCCGAAATTAAGATGGACCGACCACCGTGGTCGGTCCTTTTTGGACTCTATGAATTATTAACAATTCTGACAACTAATTTTTTTTTTAATTAGTGTAACGGTTTATATGCAATTTTGGATTTTCTCCCGTGTGGGTGAAAATCCACTCCCCTTAAGATGCGTACGTGATTTTAGACGAAGATTAGACAGAAAAGATTCGTCTCCACGTGTAGTAATTTGTTTATCGTCTCCACGTGTCGTCTTAATTTGTTTATTTATTATTAATTTTTGTTAGGTGTTTATTTCTTGTCTGGACACTTAGAATTTGCAGACGCGAGAAGTGTTATTATTGCGGCATTTCGATAAGTAATCTGATGAAATTTTTCTTACCCATCCGAAAATTTATTTATATAAATCGCATTACGTGAAATTATGAAAGGAACAGAGGTTTTCAAAAGTTTTTACTTATCGACCTACTGCATAACAACTAGAAATTTAACCCTTAAATTTCTGGGTGTTACATTACTTCCCCCTCAAGAAAATATGTGAGCTCACCAGAGCCACATTCTTTTATCTAACCCTCATCCTTCAAACAGGAACAAGGATATATATACCATAACTAAAATATTAACAAACAAAACAAAATTAAACAGAATTAAGTAAATTAAACCAAATAATAAAACAAAACGAGATATTCCATTCCCGCGATATACATTGTATAGTTTTCTCTTCGAACCAAGTTTTTAACTTTACGCACTGTTATTTATTTTGGGAACACTAAAAAGTTTTAGATGTGGCCCATGCCAGGTGGAGCAGTAGCATTGGTGTTTTTATTGTTTACACGATTGACTGGTTGATCCGTCCAATGTTGAACTGTGGGCAACGCTGGATACAATTGAGGTTCCATTTGATTACCATCTGTGGTCGTATTTTGTACAACTTTGGTTAATTCATCATTTTCACTACCCTCCATATTTTGTCGTCGATGTCGATGCATCATTAACATGGTTAGAGTATTCCATAAGCTAGCCAATAATACAAAACCGCAACCCATGGTTTCGTATAGGTGAAATCCATTTAAAATTACACCTATTCCATATTTGAGTAATTTAAATATGATATAAAATCCAATCAACCCACTGAAAAACATTCCAATATCGGTGAACCATCCCCATATCTGTTTCATGGTAGAATGGGCCAACTCCTTGTTACGCCGATGGTTTTCTGAACCCCAGTGACCGCGCAATCGTCTGCGCATAGCGCAACGGTCGGGGTAAGCCACGTTCGATCTTGACTTTTACTTCTGACGTCGAAGGAAGTAGGTCAATCGCTATGAAGAATAGCTAAATTTGAATGTAAAATTTAGTTTGGGTGAAATTATTGTGGAAAGTTATGTTTCCTGGTGGAATTATCTAGAAGGTTTACGTTTTCCTGGTGGAAATTCTGTTTTCGCGAAAGAGTGAATTTTTTGAAGAAATTTGAGATAATTATTTAGTGACGCGCGCCAGGCGATTCTCGACTCTAGTAAACGCGGGAAATGGTTACGGCGTTGCAATTCGCGCATGGAATGTGGCGACTCGAACCCATGTTGCCGGTATTTTCCTAGAAATTTGTTCAAGAAATACGACAGTGCGATTTGTTGTCGAGATATTCAAATTTATTATTGACGTTATAATAAAGTGCAAAAATATTGAACTCTTATGGTTTTATAATACTGCGCGTTACGAACTTATTAAATTTATGAAGTTTCATAGTTGGTTGTCGTTATGCCAAATTGTTGTCATTTGCTGTTATTGCGGTTAGTTTTGAACTTTCGAGTTGATAACGTTCCATTTTGATGGTAATAATTTTGCTGCTGAACCCTTCGGACTTGGCTGTCGGGTACGATCAATTGAACGCAGGATAGCTTCTGGTAATTGGAACTTCGAAGTGCCTGATGCCGACCTGTTTATTGCGATCCTCTCCAGGACATCTGCATTGTTGGCTGGAAATTATTATAATATAAGGTATCGTTATATTTGTCTGACTTAGTTAGTACCTTCTTGGTGCGGTATGCACGTCCTATGGACCTTTCAGGTCAGCTCAAGAATTATTGTCGTAGTGTTGTTTACGATAAATTAATATTGCAGAGGTTTTTATATGAATTCATGTCTGTCATGGTTTCGTCGAAGTCAGTGTCATATTGATGTTTTACGATAAATTTTGCAGAGTTTTTTCTATAAATTTATGTCGGTTATCATCCGTCGATGCTAAACCGAATTGTTTTACCCTGTAAAGGGATTTCATGTCCTCCTTCAGTGGACAAGTACGTCACCGTAAGTTTGTAAAGCTTGGTCAATAGGGGATTTTGCTGCCCCATTGACCCAGCTGTTAACACTTTTTAAGTGGTTTAGAGGACCTCAATTATTCCGGTCAGGCTGGAGCCGTACCTGTAGACTTTAATCTGTCATGTGTACTATTATTAAAGTCGGTGTTGTAGTGATGTAGTCATCATTAATATTTACTTGTATTTACGGGCACTGTTGCCAATCATTACCGTTTGTGTTGACTTATGTTTAGGAAAGTAAGAATTTTATTGTCTAATTATGAGTTTGTGGATTTCACGTAAAAAGGGAGAAATTAAATGATCTATTATTTATGTGTGTTTTAATTGTGTTACCATCCCAGAGTAGACCACGCCCCAATATTAGATCCACTGAGCCAGCCGTCGGCAACAAAAAAGTTATAGGTAGGTACCAAAGTAACATCCTTCATGTCGTCCGGGTTAAACATTTTAAGCGTGGAAAATCCTTGATTTCCTGCTTCCAATCCAGCAACACGGCGGCGGGCTATAATATTTTCCACCGCTTTTCTCTCTACACCAAAAGTTAATACTTGGTGTACTTTACTAACTTCTTCTTGAGAAGAAGTTGAATCCACTGGTTGAATCGGACTAAATTTTAGTTGAGGGTCTGCCTCCACAGTTAATTGTTGGGGACTTTTCTTTATAGTGGGGTAGGACCCAACCCAACCCAACCCACTCGTTATCGATATAATATAAAGGTGGAGTTAATCCGTTACACTCCACTTCTTCTGCATGTCCTTGGATAATTCTAGTTACAGGTGCCATATATGTACATAGTTTTATTATTAACTTCTATAGGAAGTTCATGGAAACATTTGTTTGATCGCCTGATTTTTACTAATTTAGGGATGCATCTCATTGTATAGAGAACCTCCCCCAACACTCTTCCTACGTAACCTCTATCTAATTTTAACGTTTGGCTAATTGCATGAGGCGCAAAAGGTGCCATTAATAACCGATTTAATAATACTTCGCGCTGCACTAAACATCATCTATGCACAGTGTCCGTATATAGCTGATTTATATTTCTTTTATATGATTGTTCAATATATATAGAAATTTACTGTTCACATAACTTGTAAGGTCCGTATTTTGCGCTAACACTTGCATTTTTGGTTGTAAATAATTGTTCGTCAACCCTATCACTACTACCAGCCGCGGATGTTCGGTTTGCCACACCGCTTGATTACATAACATTAATTGTTTCTTTAAAGATAATGCAAAAATTTTCTCGTTACCCTGGACCACCATGATTTTTTCATGATTAATATTGTTCTCCACTTGTGTCGCGGGACCGCGATACAACAAACTGAGATTGTCATCACATTGAGACGACGCACTTTCTTCCCAAACCGTTTCTCCCAAAAAAAGTATCGAAGCAATGTCCCCCAGTAAATGGACAGGCGACTCCACCCAACAGACTTAAAATATTTTCTTCCAATTTTACTTTGGCAAGGTAGTCTTGAACTTGAATTTTGACAGTAGCCAATACATAAACATTTTCCCAACTTTGACCTCCTTCGTGATAGGTAACTCCTGTACATTTGCCTGTTGAATCTACTTGACCCATGATGGTTAAAGATGCTGATGTTGTTCCATTCATCACTATTTGTCCGATTTTTTGATGATAGATACTTAATGTTTTGTATCTATGTACATTTTTACATTCTTCAGTTCCAATTTGGTACACAAAATTAGCTATACCACCTACAAGGGAGCTATGACTATGCATCCCACAGTAGCTTATAACTCGGGTTACTTCTACCAAACATGTTAAAACTTTTTGTAGTTTGATGTCATTCTTCTGAATAACTTGGATACCAATTTCCGTACTAGTATACTCTCGTTCTGGCTCGGGACACTCCGCTACATCGCGAATGGATATGGCCGAAATGTCACTTCCTTTGTCTTCACAATCGTAGGCGATAAGAGTCGAAACTTGGCATACCCACAAGGAAATTAACATTATTATTGCCCATTTGGTGTATTGTCCTCGATTAGCTAACATGGCGACGCACATGCACTTTATTTAATGCGCACACTATATGTTTATTGTCGCACACTTTGTTTTTATTGAGGCACTAAGTTTATTTATTTCCTAAAACAAACTGGAAAACAAAAAAAAATTTAACAATGCTTTTATATCACTGATCTACTCAGTCGTAAATCGAGGACTAAGTCCTTCATTGTGATAAGAAATTCTGAAAATAAAACAAGAATCAATCAATCAATAAAAAAAAATTTATAAACAATTTAAAAAAAATTGTAATAAAAAAAATTTAAATAAAGTTCTCAAATCAAAGTCATTGTAAATACTTACACAATAATTACAATGTTAATAGTCCCTTTTATATCACTGAATTACTCATTTGTAATTCGAGGATCTCGTCCTATATTGTGATATAAAAAAAATAATCAATCAATAAATTTTATTAATAACCAAATATTGATAATTAATTCGCACTCGAATTTTACCAAGTACCCTATTCGAATAACAATTTCGAGAAATTTTCAAAGTAAGTAATTCTTGAATAGAATTTATTCAATAATTACTTACTTACTGATTGAAATAATCACCATAACTGAAAATTTAAGGGTAATTAATCTTTTAATATATCATTGGGGCAATTATCTCCCTTTATTTGAATTTTTGAATTACACTTTTAGAGAAGGCACCCCGTGCTCTAAAAGTATCGGCATTCAATCATTCACTCCTCATTCTCTCCCTAAACATCAAAGCTAATAAAGCATTGACTCTTATATCCCAAGAGGATTTGGAACATCCCTAGGTGCGTGAGGAGGGACTTTTGCCAAGTATTATTCCCTCTCGCCTAGAATGAAAGAAGGAAAAAGAAAAGAAAGAAAGAGAAAGAAAGAAAAAAAAAAGATTTATATATTTAAATATAACCAGGAAAGGCTCACTTTGGGGGCTCCTACCCCAAGCGGGCGTCGCTGTAGCGCTATTCTACCCCGGCGGCTACACAAGGAAGCAAGGTTACATTTACCCCAACTCATTACATTGTAATTCAGGAGTCACTAACCTCCACTTATGGAAAAGCTCACTCTGGGGACTCATACCCCAAGCGGGCGTCGCTGTAGCGCTATTCTACCCCGGCGGCTACACAGGGACTATTTTTATATACGTTATAGTTCTCGATGTTTTAGATTTGCCGATTTACAATAAAACACCAGTTGTAAAAGCTCTCTTTGGGGGCTCTTACCCCAAGCGGGCGTCGCTGTAGCGCTATTCTAACCCCGGCGCCTACACAGAGACTTTTTCAAAATTTTTATTTTGAATAAAACCAGGAACGACTCACTTTGGGGGCTCCTACCCCAAGCGGGCGTCGCTGTAGCGCATTTCTACCCCGGCGGCTACACAGGGAATCATTTTGAAGTACCATTTCCCTCAAATTAAATTCATAATCATTTCTATTTTTGGTGAGACTCTTACTCACAAGCCATAGTGGAGGCTGTAGTGTTATTCTGACCCCGACGACTACACAGGGATTTAGCATAAAGGAAAAAAAACCAAAACAGCTTCTATTTTAACAGGACTCCCACCCGTAAGCCATAGTGAAGGCTGTAGCGCTATTCTACCCCCCGACGGCTACACAGGGATTATTTTGAAGTATTCACAATATAGAAAAGAAATTGTTTTCTTTCAAACCTAATTTTAATTTTAATTCACCATTATTTCATAATCTTCAACAAAATGTTTAGCTGGACTTTTACCTGCAAGCTATAATGTAAGCTGTAGCGCTATTCTAACCCCGGCGCCTACACAGGGAATTCGCATAAAAAAAAACAGCTTGTATTTTAACAGGACTCTTACCCGCAAGCCATAGTGAAGGCTGTTGCGCTATTCTACCCCCGGCGGCTACACAGGGAATTATTTTGAATTATTCCCATTTCCAAAAAAAAATTTCAAATGTCTAAACAATTAAAAAAAAATTTAATTTAATTTTGTAGTGCAGTTTACCGACATGCCTAGATCAAGTAAACTTACTGACCTAGCACAATTTTAAGCTATGCTAACTAAATTTTTGATTTCCCCTGGATGTTCAAATCCTTACAATCAAAGCCGGGCGACTAAAGAAGAAAGGGTTACACAAATTCAATATTCCAAAGGAAGGATGCTACTCCTCGCTTCCGAGATCCGCAAGCAATAGTGCTCATACCACCAAAGAAACCGAAATTGTCCACCAACTACTTCCTCATCCATCAAGCTATAATGTTTAAAACAAAATCGTAAGAAACCATGATCTAGTAGCATACGCAAGGCTCTGAATACCTAGCGTTATAACCTAGAACAATAACTTTAGGAACTTTTTAAATTAAAAGACTAAACAAGTTTAAATGTGGTTAATATTAACCATCCATGCTACTTGCTGCGACAAATCTCTCAAAATGTTGACCTCTGACCAAAAGATTTTTCGGTTTGATATCCCAAACCAACAATATTACTACAGTGTAGCTATCTACACAAAATTCAGTGAGCTGTCTCACAGATTCAATTCTCCAAATACACAAATGCCGAACACAATCCGGACTAAATTCAAATGCACAAAATTTTTCAAATAATGTACCCCTGTACTAATGTTGATCCATAGTCAAACTCAAAAAGAAAATCTCTTCGAATTAGAAAATATTTTAATGTTCTAATATAATTTATTTATTTGGAATTCGTTTTATTCGCATTGACCTACATACTAGTGGTCCTACCTCAACATCTGACATCATCATCAGTATTAATATCTTCCATGTCACTCCCGTTTGATTTAAAAAAATCATAAGTGACCCCTATAAGTCGATACTTTAATACTTTTTTTTATGTAGCGATTTCCGCCCAATTATCTAAGCGACTACGCTGCTCTAACTTGTCAAAATATCTGAAAACGTCTTTCCCACTACAATTATCTAAAGTGGCCGCTATTGTTCCCAAACTATAATATAAAATCCTTCCATGTGACAACACCTTGGATGGAAGTACTGACTTCACCGTTGGCGTGGCACTCTGTGGAAGCAACGCATTTTCACCAGCTTCTGGTGGTGAAACCCCTAATCAATTATAGTAAAAGAAAACTACATAAAATCTCTACATATGTGGAAACACCTTGGATGGAACTTCTGACATCACCGTTAGCGTCACCTACTCTCTGTAGAAGCAAATCATTTTCACCAGCTCCTAGTGGTGAATTTTCTACCTGGAAAATCATAATTTACTGTGTTCTAACACAATTTAGTACACCCGTTCTTTGTCCCAAAATTGACAAACCAACCTGAATCAATTATATTAAAACAAACTACCTGAAATTTCTACATGTGGAAACACCTTGGATGGAACTTCTGACATTATCGTTGGCGTCACTGACACTCTGTAGAAGCAAATCATATTCACCAGCTCCTGGTGGTAAATTTTTCTTCCTAGTAAATCAAAATTCTTTATCCCAAAATGCTTTTTAAAACTGGGGACTTTTTAGAACCGAAACTCTATAGACCAATTACCTGCTTACCAACCATTTACAAAATTTTCACTTCCATTTTAGCATCAAAAATAGAAAACCACTGTAAAGCAAATAAGATTATGAACATTGAACAAAAAGGCTGTGTGAAAGGATCACAAGGATGTCGGGAACTGCTAATCGTCGATTCGGTCATTATCATTACTAAGCTAGCTAAAAATAATAAAAAGAATTTGCACATGTGTTATATAGATTATAAACAAGCTTATGATTCTGTTCCTCACGATTGGCTTCTTGATATCCTAGAAATCTACAAAATTGATCCGAAGATTGTAAGACTTTTATTTTTAGCAATGAATCCACTTTCGACATTATTGAATGATTCCGAAGCAGGATTTACTCTAAATTTTGAAAACAATTCCAAGATAACTCATTTGCTTTACATGGACGATTTAAAATTATATTCTAGGAACGAAGATCAACTTTTTAACTTAATAAAAACTACAAAATTATTTAGTACTGACATGTACATGGAATTTGGATTTGAAAAGTGTGCCAAAATTGACATTCATAGGGGTACACCAATTTCTAAATTTGATGTATTAAACGAAATTCCCAAACTATTACCGCATCAGTTGTATAAATATTTGGGAATGCAGCAAAATTTTGTTCTGGACCATACACTTTTAAAAAAGATTTTAGGCAAAAATACATGCAAAAATTAAAAATTTTAATGAAAAGTTTCGGAATATGATCTCGGCTATTAACTCTTGGGAGGTTCCAGTCTTATCATATTCTTTCGGAGTTCTAAAATGGTCGAATATAAAATGGTTGGATATCCTAACAAGAAAAATTTTATATAAATATATATTGTCGTGTTCCAAAATCAATTTTTTAGAAATAATATTATATTGCATTTGAGATTTTATTTTGATTGTTTTTAAATTTTGTTTTGATTTTGTAAATAACTTATTATTGTAAATATTTTGAATTTCGTTTGTTCGCGCCAACAAAACTAAAGTTGGTACAAAAATTTTAGATAAATTTGCTTTTTGCCAGCCGCGTTGACCGGGTAGTCGCTTGAACGGAGCGAGCGTCTCCGTACGCTAAATTTTGAGTTATCTTGTTAAGAGTATTTTTGAGTATTTTAGGAATAAAAGTTTATTGATTTACCGTGAGTGAATTTTATTTAATTTGTTTTATTTTAAACAGAAAAGGAAATTAAAAGAATTTTAATACGATGCATATGGTATCGCAGACATTTATTGGCGAGTAGATAAAGAACGCATGAAATAAAAATTTTGCATTTTTAATAAAATAATATCGTCAATAAAATTAATATTATTTTTGAAAATTGAGAAGCCCGGGTCATCGCAATATACGCGAAAAACTACTATGTGGCACCAATAACTAAAATAAACGTTTTCCCGCTACCGTTGATGTAAGTATTATGCTTTACGCTCATAGTCACAATAGGCGTAAGTTGATCATAACATTTGTTTATTTAAATATGGTTGACGACGGAACTTAATAATCACTTACAATCCTAGGAAAATAATGAAATAATGATAGGAGTAACATTTTAGGACTTGGTATTTATTTGTGAAAATTAAATGTACAATTTAAAAATGAAGAATTTTTTATAATTACTTGTTCGTTTTGAAGCAAATTGGTCTCTTGGTCACTACATGGAACGGCGATACTCTGAGATGTTAAAATTGTTGCCACTTGAGAAGAAGTATAATCTTCATGAATTATTTTTGATGTAGAACTTGTATTATTGGAGTTAAATGTATTTTTGGCATATAGTATTTTGCTGGAGACATCTAATTTGTTTTTAATCGACTCCGCCACATAGCCTTCTGCTACTGTAGTAGACTTCCACCCACCGTGCCGTTTTAAACCTACTATATCTTCTCCAGAATTTACGAGTAAAGTGGCAGAAGAGCGTCTAAAGCAATGCCCAGTATACAAATGCGCTTCTGGCAAGTTTAAAAATGTTGCAATTATTGTCGGAATTTTCGCAAATGTGTGTTTTCCAACTGGCTGATTAATACACGTCCCGGATCGATATCTCAAGAACAAACGTGAATTATTAGTCACTTTCATGCGAATCGCCAAATACTTTTTAAAAGTTTTCAAATAGTCAATATCTTCTTCAAAATTTTCAACAATTGAAAAACTGCGAGGAACGTCATTCTTTGTATTAGGAATTTTTATAATTACAAATCTTCCATTATCTGTAACATCTTGTTACTTCATTTTACAGAATTCATCTGTCCGACAAGCTCCAGCAATGCCCATAATCATTACTGTCTAAAAAAATTATTTTAAAATTTAAATGCAGAGAAAATAATGGCAATCTTACCTTCATTAATAAGTATGTGTCGTCAGGAGCATTTTTAAAAAAGTTTACGATATCCTCTCTGTTCAGTATTTTGGACTTTTTTGAAATGTGGTCTTTATTCTTGCTTTTGAGGTAACCAATTAACTTCGTGAATTTTGAAATATCAACGTTTACATTGTAGGAAATCGTTGTCTTCAACATGGAATACTCACACCATAAGCTGGCTGGTGACTTTAATTTTTCCGATCGTTCAAGCATATATGCAAGCATCACGTTTTCTGATATAATTTCAACATTTTTCTTAATAGACCATTCTTTGAATACATCGTAAGTATATTCATAACTTTTTCTTGATTTAATGGGAAGAAAACTTAAGCAAGCAATATTGGCGGCTTCGTCAATTTTCATATTATTTTATTTACTATCTCAATTATTTGTAATTGTTTGTATATTACTAAGTAACGGCCAAAGCAAACTTAGAATATAAAAATAATGAAATCAAAATTCGAATTAAAGTTCTGACAATCGATGTCAAATCATCCGTATTGTTTTAAAATAATTATTATATTAAACGGTAAAAATTATGGTAGCAGGAAAAATATAATAAGCTACACGGAATGTAGAGACTATTATAACACTCTCGGAAGGTAATATTAACCTCGGCGTCCGCCTCGGTTTATATAAACCTTCCTTGTATGTTAATAAGGTCCTTACATTCCTAGCAACTTAAATAGCTATTACGCACCCAAATTTTTTTATATATAATATGATCAAGTGGCACCTATATATTATTTTGAATATATTGTTGTGTTCATATCATACGACAAAGATGGGTTGCTAATTAAAGATCTAAAGAACTGACTTGCAACCTGAGGAACAATAATGGCAGGGCTTTACAATCCATTTTAATTTACTTTGCCATTTTAATTCATTTTGTTCCATATTTTATTTGTTCGTTATGTGTTATATTGTTGATTTGATTAGTTTAAGTTGTTTGTATTTTTAATAGTTATGTTTGATTTTAGAAAGTTTAATTGTACAATTTTTATTTAATGTTATATTTTGGGACTTACATAAATGATGTCGGTCAAAACAAGCAGACCTGCAGCAAGTTTGATTTAAAAAAGAAAATAAAAAGGAGCGGAAACCAAGGCGATAGAATAAATAACAAGGAGTTATGAAATTTTCCAAAAAGCAAAAAATTAATTAAAGAGAAGAAATCAATCATTTAATTATTATTGAAGAAGGTGTCGAAATACAAAGTTAAATTTTGGAGAGCTAACGGGAGAAGTCGAAGAGAGAGAAGAAATCAATCATTTAATTATTATTGAAGAAGGTGTCGAAATACAAAGTGTTTTAACAATAACTTGTTTGGCCGACGAATTTATGTAAGTCCTGCCATTTGTTTATTTGATTTATTGTTAGACTGGTTGCAAATAAATTATTGTTCTATTTGTCAGTCTTTTATTGTTTTGAATGCGACAATTTTATTCGAGAACCAACTACCCAGATTCAGAAATAAGATTCACATTTTAAGGTAGGCAAAAGACCACTACATAAATAATTGGCGCCCAACGTTGCAGGCTCGAAAAAATAGTTGCATGCGAAGCAGTAAAATAATTTTAACATCAGATTAAATTAAATTAAATTATACAATATGAATACAAGGAGTAAGAATCAAGACTTGGTAATTAATAGCCAGGATGAAATCATAGTAGATACGGGGGAAACAGAGACGGAAAAGATTGGGAGCTTAGTCCCGGACAAAGAGAATACGGAAAGTCAATTAATAAAAATGTTAATGAATATGAATGCAAAAATGGATGATAATAAAAAAGATATGGATGCTAGTATGAAAGATATGAATGCAAATATGGATGCTAGTATGAAAGATATGAATGCAAATATGGATGCTAGTATGAAAGATATGAATGCAAAAATGGATGATAATAAAAAAGATATGGATGCTAGATGGGAAGAAAATAATGCGAAAATGGATTATAATAAAAAAGAAATAAATGAAAAGATTGATGGGGTCAAGGAAATGATCAAAGAGGAATTGAATGAAAGATTTGATGCAGTGGATAAAAGAATAGATAAAATAGACGAACAGGTAAAATCAAGCGTTGATATAATAAATGTGAATAAAAATAGTATCAAATTGCATATTGAATCAACGACAAAAGACAGGGAGAATTTTGAATCAAGGCAAGGTAAAACGCATGAAAAGATAAACAAAATACAAATGGAAGTATCAGAAATTAAACGGAATACAAACGAAAAGGCAATGGGAGATATCGCGGAAGTGTTGAAAACACATTTGAATCGCGAATGGGACATCGAGAAATATACGAAATTTTATGGAGACAACCGTATCAATCCAAAAATATTTATAAAAAATATGAGTAATTGTATAGAAAAAATTAAGGATGAGCAAAGATTAAAAAACATTATACGAGTCACCATGAAAGGAGAATCGGAGATATGGTACAGCATGGTTGAAGAAAACTTCACGACGTTTGAAAGTTTCAAAGTAATGTTTCTACGCAAGTATTGGGGAGATGTCGAGCAAAATAAGGTAAAAGAACAGGTTAATGGAGGACGATATAAAGGATATGAAAAATCAAGAGAAAATTACGCTATCAAGATGATTAATCAGGCTCAACAGGTAGAACCACCGTATGAGGAGATATTATTGGTTAAGGCAATGGCGGGACATTTTGAGAAGGAGTTGAAGGCAAGAATAGGAGTACGTTGGAAATGGAAACCGATAATCTAAACACTTTTAGGCCCAAGTTAGAAATCAATAATCAAATCCATTTTAGGCAAAACGTAGAAAACACTAAAAGTCAAACAGAAACGTCAAATATAAAAAATAATTTAGCAGGCAGACCAAAACAATCCAAAGTAAAATTAAATTATATAACAAACGTCAATAAAATTATAAATGAAAATGTTTACGAATTGAGACATGAAGGAGGAACTATACGTGGAAGATTCCACATAAACCTCATGTACCCATTCAAAAGACCACCGCAAGAAGAAGAAGAAGAAGAAGACAACGAAGAGGAATAAATATTTTAACCGGCAGTTTTTTTTTTAGGTTTGATGGATAAGGAAGAAATGGTAAATATCACCAAAAGGTTATTAGAATCGATTGAACGACAATAATGGGGATAAAGAGGTGCAACTTGGTAAAGCCAGTATGCAAGAAGAAGAGTCGGAGGGAAATGCCCGATGAAGCTAGAAATGGGGATAAAGAGGTGCAACTTGGTAAAGCCAGTATGCAAGAAGAAGAGTCTGAGGGAAATGCCCGATGGAGGTAGAAATGGGGATATAAGGGTGCTATCTGGAAAAACCAGCCAGCAATTATTAAAAGTCAGAAGCAAATGCCCGATGGAAGATTCGAAAAAACAATCGAAAGTTTACAGAAGAGAAGAGGTGATGGTTTACAAAAGAAGTGTCAAACAAGGAGCTGCTTAAAACAAGGTTAAATAAATAATTAGGTGGAAGGGGTGCATGAACGAAGAGAGAGAATGAGTATGAAAGTGTGTGTAAGATGTTCAGAATGAATGAAAATCCAATTTAGAAAAAAATTAGAATTCAATAAAAACTAAAAAGAAAAAAATGTTTATGTTGTACAAATTTACTTTTATTTACTAAAGATGATTTAGTGCTTTGCAGACAACTACGAATTCAAATTCAAATATTTTAAACAATTGTTAACCATCTAAATGAATAACGTTTTGTTGAAGAAAAGTCCGCGGAAATATTTATTTCATTCGACTTGACTTTTAGTTCAACACAACGTGGGGAAAATGTTGTGTTCATATCATACGACAAAGATGGGTTGCTAATTAAAGATCTAAAGAACTGACTTGCAACCTGAGGAACAATAATGGCAGGGCTTTACAATCCATTTTAATTTACTTTGCCATTTTAATTCATTTTGTTCCATATTTTATTTGTTCGTTATGTGTTATATTGTTGATTTGATTAGTTTAAGTTGTTTGTATTTTTAATAGTTATGTTTGATTTTAGAAAGTTTAATTGTACAATTTTTATTTAATGTTATATTTTGGGACTTACATAAATGATGTCGGTCAAAACAAGCAGACCTGCAGCAAGTTTGATTTAAAAAAGAAAATAAAAAGGAGCGGAAACCAAGGCGATAGAATAAATAACAAGGAGTTATGAAATTTTCCAAAAAGCAAAAAATTAATTAAAGAGAAGAAATCAATCATTTAATTATTATTGAAGAAGGTGTCGAAATACAAAGTTAAATTTTGGAGAGCTAACGGGAGAAGTCGAAGAGAGAGAAGAAATCAATCATTTAATTATTATTGAAGAAGGTGTCGAAATACAAAGTGTTTTAACAATAACTTGTTTGGCCGACGAATTTATGTAAGTCCTGCCATTTGTTTATTTGATTTATTGTTAGACTGGTTGCAAATAAATTATTGTTCTATTTGTCAGTCTTTTATTGTTTTGAATGCGACAATTTTATTCGAGAACCAACTACCCAGATTCAGAAATAAGATTCACATTTTAAGGTAGGCAAAAGACCACTACAATATATATGGGTTTTAGCACCCTATATATAATATATATATTGTGGTTGCACTTGGTTGACAAATCGTATGCCGCGAGTCTTTTCTTGAAGAAAAGTTTGTGTAAAAATGTCAACATTAAACCAAGTTTCACTCATTTGATTCTGATTTCAATCTCAATGACATATGTACATCCTACAGACAATGTGTGTGTAGCTCATGGAACTGTTTGTCAAATTATTAAAAATCAATAATACATCAGTAATACATTTTGTAGTCAAACCATCGGCAATGTTCAAGTTCTTTTAAAATTAAAAAATGATTACTATGAAAAGATATGGAAAGACATGAATTTCTTATGATCTAGCCAACAATTCCTTATTGAAACTATGTACATATTTTACACTTACGGCGCTATTTATATCTTTATTTGTGAGAATTTCATAATATTTCCATTAATAACGTGGAAGAGCGGAGTCTCGACTAACCAAGCCATTATTTTCATGTTTAATTATTATGTCCACTTTGGAATATTTAAACGAATTTCTTGCAATTGTAATCTGACATGCAAGTACACACCATCGTTCTTTTAAAGAAACTTTTAATTGTCATTATTACTTTTAACATTTTTTTATTAAAATTATCAAAATAAATTAAATCAATTCGAGTGAGAAAAAATAATAAAGAAATAAATTTTTTTAGTATAGTTGTGTATCATAATTGTGTATCGGAACAGATCGAAATCGCGTTAGATTTTATAATGATTTCGGCTGATTAAGCTTTTGTTTTTCAAAATATTTAAAAGTGGTTTGGAATTATGTTATACTCATAATAAAGAAGAGAAAAACGAAATAGTATATTATAGGCCAAGGTTGTGAAGACTATCATTATAGCCATAACGCCAAGATTATATTCCGAGGTGCGAAGCACCGAGGGATATAAGGCGCGTAGGCTATAATGGACTTCACAACCGTGGTTTATATACGATTTTTTCCACTACTAGATTTATTAGCATTTTTTTTAAAACTTTTTAATAAAAAATTTTTAAATTTAAAATATTTATATCAAATGACAATTTTGTTTATTTGACTTATTACTTTAATTCGTAATAACTCAATAACGGCGCTAGATATCAAAAAACTGAGCAAAAAATCTCCCCCCCTTCGACTCGTACTACATCCCCTGGTAAATTATCGATAGGAATGCATATGCAAAATTTCAAATCGATCGCGCGCAAAAAAATTTACTTATAAACGTCTAATTCGTATTAAAAATCTTTAGAAGGCGCGATCGTGGTTTCTCAAATTAACAAGGGGTGGCGCTTTCGCTTCTGTCATAATTAATTCGAGTTTTTTAAAAATATTTAAAATGAAATTAATCTATCAAAAAGGCGTTTTGAATAGTTTAAATGCAATTAAATACCATCTCCTGGTCATACAAAATCGTTTTTTATCAAAATTTGTCTTATAAATAGTTGTTAAACTATAGAAAAATAACAATATGTTCATTATTAACCACTGGTGTATAATGAAAAATTTATTAACCACTAGTCTAAAATGAGTCACTTCACATGCGACTGAGCTAAGTTATAATGCTAGTCTATATGACTAGTAGTGGAAAAAAGTTTTTATAAGCCTTCAGTCGAGATGACCTATATTTGTCTGGTGTTTAGATAAGGTACTACCTTTCAAATATCCAGCCACTGTTTTTATTGACGCCAAACAAGTAGCACCAACTTTTGTTTCAAGTTGCAAGAGCAGATTGTTTGACAAAAACATGGACCGCGCCACCTAGGTTGAGACTCGAGTTTCGATCTTAAGTAAAAATTTTTACTTAAAAAAAGTAAAAAATTAAGTAATAATTTGTAAATTAGTTATCCAAATAGTTATCTTGCCAGATATGTTTAAGGCTAGCATGAACAGCCAATTCAAAGTCAACAGTAACCGTTTTCGGTTGAAAAAGTAATTGATTTTGAGCACTAGAGCACAAATATCTATTAATGATTGGAGGCAATGCCGGTAAGTTTCCTGAGATTTGTCATGGTACTATTATACATTATACTATACTATATACGGTACTATTATACATGGTATAATAGTATAATTAGTATAATATAATTAGTATAATGGTATAATTATACATGGTATAATAGTACTATGAGATTTGTCTTTTAAAAGACAAAACGCCAGTGCTATATAATGTCCATTCGCGTAACCATGAATTGTAAACAGCTGCTTAAAGAACTTGGTGCAATACTCAAAAGTACCATCCATGTATATATTGTCTACAGAGCATAAACACCGTAAGTTAGTAATACACGAAAAAATAATTAAATTATTTTGGCTATCATTAACCATTAAAAAATTTTCATTATTCTCTGTTTCAACGACAATGGAATCTAACGCGGAATGAACGTCCAACATTGAAGTCGGTAAAGGTGGTAGTTCTTTTCGCCTCGCATTATAAATACTTGTAGCAATTGATTTAGCATCCTGGTAAGTAATGTCCACTCGATCAACTTTAGTAGTAGCGATGGCGTTTTCAAGAATGTCCAATGGTCTTTTCGAAAAATCTTCAACAGCTTTTCTTTTGGCAACACCGGCAACCGATTGCCGTTTAATTTTTTGCACATCTTCTTCGTGGCTATGTTGCGGATTTTCACTCTCAATTTTCCTCTGTTCTATGCTTCCTATGGTATAGATATTAGCTGAACATGTTTTGTTGGAACATCGCCACTTAACCCGCCCATCTTGCAATTCTGCCTGCTTGTAAAATTTGAAGTCGTTACGCACTAATAATATATTTCCGCGCTTACCGTAGATTTCTCGAAGCGCTGCCATAATTTCTGTAGGTGTTGTTTATTCGTATTCTTATAATTTATATTGTATTTCTATGTTTGTTATTTTATTTATAAATAAATATATTGTATGTATAAATAAATATAATAAATATAATATGTAATTGGTACTAAAAATAATTTTGATTCACCTCAATTGCATCTGCGATATTTAGAACTGGTCTGATTTAGAACGGCTTATAGACTTATAGACTTAACAATTAAAAGATTAAGTTTATGACCAGTCTACCTGCCCACGGCAGCGGTGGAATATGCATATGGGATTATAGGAACCCTTGACCATCGGTGGAAAGTGAAATTGCCCATTTGTGTAATGTGTTACAGAAATTGTAACAGAATTGCTACAGAAATTTTAACACATTACGTAGCAATTTAATGTTAAAGACATGCACATAGTTCCTGCTAATATTCGTGGGAAGTTAATTATAACTATAAGAAATATTAATTTACAGTAACTTGTTTAGTTTTATTATTTAATCCGAGCGATTATTTGATAATATTTTTATGTGGCTTAAAGATCTTAAAATAATGAAATTCTACTTTTTCAAGTTGTATCTTGCTTGGAGCCTTATTTTAAAGATAAAAGGTTATCGCAATCTTGCCAGTATAAATTATTAAAATTTATACTTTTTAAATTTAAAAAATTAATTAAACACAATTAAGTAAGAGCGGCAGACACACACTGCTTATCGACTATCAAGCCATCATACCACGTATGTGTTTCTGACTCATTAGTCGTCATCAGTGCCGCATACTTTGTTGAAAAACACTTAATTGTGTGCACCTAAATAGCTGTGGTCTGAAGAACATGCCGGACTTCTAATACGAACGCCACTAACACGAACCCGACCTTGCCAACGTGCAATCACGAGCACAGCGCTCATACAATAGGTTTGTTCCAACCAGCCGAAAAACCGTTCAATGTACGGTCCTCATGTACGGTGCTCATGCGCAATAGTTTAAAACTAACGCTTTTAAACTATTGCGCATGAGCGTGACCGTACATTGAACGGTTTTTCGGCTAGTTGGAACAAACCTAATATAATGAAGATAAAAGGTTATCGCAATCTTGCCAGTATAAATTATTAAAATTTATACTTTTTAAATTTAAAAAATTAATTAAACCCAATTAAGTAAGAGCGGCAGACACACACTGCTTATCGACTATCAAGCCATCATACCACGTATGTGTTTCTGACTCATTAGTCGTCATCAGTGCCGCATACTTGTTTTTCTTGTTTTTCAACAAAGTATGCGGCACTGATGACGACTAATGAGTCAGAAACACATACGTGGTATGATGGCTTGATAGTCGATAAGCAGTGTGTGTCTGCCGCTCTTACTTAGTTGTGTTTAATTAATCCTTATTTTAAACTTTTTAATAAAATGAGTACCATTAAATAATATACAGCATTCGCCAGCTTTCACGAGTAGTTTTAAATAATTATACAGCAACCTTTAATATCTAATAAATTTGGAAAAAAGGGGGCTAACTTGAATAACGACATTCACTACGTGAATAACGAAAAGTTTCGCACACTCCTATGTTAACAATGTAAATTGCCGGTTTTGAAGCCGTTTTTTAGCATATAAAAGTCAATTTTACAGCAATTTTACAGCAAAGCCTTCTAAACATTTTTTGTTGAAAATTTCTAAATGCTGAAAAACGGCTTCAAATCCGTCAATTTACATTTGTTAACATCGGAGTGTTCGAAACTTTCCGTTATTCACGTATTTGCCAAATGTGTGTAATTTCTGTAATTTGTTACAGAAATTCTAACGTAAATGCTTTTTAATTAAAAAGAATTCATAATATTTTTAATTTTTCAAAGTGCTAAAACGAATTTTCCAATCAACGTTTTGTGGTGTCTCAGCAAAAATTTTGGAAGTTTTCGATAATAATTATGTTAAATAATATCTGAAATCTATTTTCATTTGATTTTTAATCTTTAAATACCTAATCAAAATATACAACACAATCAATTATACTTGCAAAAAATAAAAATCATCCAGCAAATATAAAATAAAAATGTATATTCTGCAATGCATAGAAGTGCTAATAACCGAGTTGTAGATGCACTCAAAATTAAAAAAAAAATTGAAAATTGTAAAAATTACTCCAAAAACAAGTAGGCTTTATTTCATGAGTCCGTTTTCGAATGAAATTATAACACAGTATAAATCGAAAAATCGATGGTATGTCAACGCGATAACCGTAAACAACGGCTCCGTTACATAGACCTGCGGTGCGATTCTAGGATTTTTTACCGATGTCGATATTTAATTATCGATCGACAACTACCAAGATTGTCGACCAAAAGTTGTCACGCGATTCTCAAACAGTAAATTGTCGACATCTATTGAGTATGTTGTCATTCAGTTCTCGATCGACAAAACCCAGCCATTCAGAGATATCGACATTGAATTACTGTCATATTTTGCAGGTTACAATATATTTGTTTTGGTTTTTCTTGTTTGTAATAATTGGTTGTAACAATTTCGGTTTAACAGTGCGTTATCTGTTTGCTATTTGCATTAAAATAATTGATTGTGTTTATTTGTGACAATTTTTTTTCGTGGTTTTGTAGGTTTGGTTTTGTATAACTTTTGTAGGCTATGCAGTTTCGTGTTGTTATTTCTTTAATTATAAAGTGTCAGACCACAGCTATTTAAGTGCACACAATTAAGTGTTTTTCAACAAAGTATGCGGCACTGATGACGACTAATGAGTCAGAAACACATACGTGGTATGATGGCTTGATAGTCGATAAGCAGTGTGTGTCTGCCGCTCTTACTTAATTGTGTTTAATTTTTAAATTTTAAAACGATAACCTTTTATCTTCATTATATTGTATGAGCGCTGTGCTCGCGATTGCACGTTGGCAAGGTCGGGTTCGTGTTAGTGGAGTTCGTATTAGAAGTCCGGCATGTTCTTCAGACCACAGCTATTTAAGTGCACACAATTAAGTGTTTTTCAACAAAGTATGCGGCACTGATGACGACTAATGAGTCAGAAGCACATACGTGGTATGATGGCTTGATAGTCGATAAGCAGTGTGTGTCTGCCGCTCTTACTTAATTGTGTTTAATTTTTTTTATTAATTACATTGTTATTTATTTGCTACACTTACGGCATGGTTCCTCAAACTCAGGAACATCCAGGGGCATGGGAACATCTGCGGTTTCCACCACCACCTCGGTTTCACCCATCTAAGAGAAAAAGAATGTTATTATTCTTTATTAAATTATTAATAAGATATTGCAAATAACGGTATGAGCTATTCTTACAATTAAAAATACTTCAGGGCTCATTGCCCTGCTGCAGCCGGCCTCGGCAAACGTTCTTTGTGGTGATGCCGGGCAGAATGGCTTGTCACCACTTTCCGGCACATTAGTATTTCCCACTACTGCCTTCACTCCCAGGAACAACAGCAGTTCCTCGTCGAGTGGTGTAGGCTGCTCTTTAGGGGGAATAGGTGGACCCCCGCCTGTGTCGTTCTGATGTGCCCGGACTCTGGCAGCCTTCTTTCGGGCGGAACATTTCCAGTCCGTTCATGCCTGAAAGATAGAGCATTAAGTGTATGTCCTTCAAGCAAACTTTATTTTAAACTAATTTATCTCTACAATACCTTTTGCCACCGGGCAGAATCCTTCTCGGGACCGTTGGGGTCTCCATTTAAAATTGTGGTCAGCTCGAGCCACATTTGTGTGCGGACTCGGCTGCCCACTGCCCCAGTTAATCTCCCACGGGAAAACGCTTCGTTTTTTTGCATGTATTCCAGCATGCTGGAATACTGCAAAACGGTTGTTCGGCTGGATCTGTAAATATCAAACATTGTGAATATTCTTGTTATTACGGTAAAGTTAATATTAGTTGTTATTTGAATAAATCATCAATTTAGTAGTATTCTGTTTATTATAATAAATTTGACTGTCTTACCTTTTACTCATTTTTAGAATTCTCAAATGCACTTATAAAAATCTGACAGTACAGTTACTAGAATTTGAAACAATAAATGAATGGCGCCGCTTGCCAATCTCGCTATTTGATTGGCTAAGAGCTAGGTCGGTAAAGTAGTTTTTAGTGGCAAACTTCAACATTTCAATGTCGATCGAGAACTCAACGATCGATATCGCAGTACATGTCGGAATCGCACGGTGAGATATCGATCGTTCACTTGCCGATAGAGTGAGATACCGATCGTTCACTTGTGGACCGACAAAGATATCGATCGATATCTCAATAAAATCCTAGAATCGCACCGCTGATTAGAGGTGTTTGATAAAATATCTAGGTGTGAAAACAGAAGATTCTATATCGAATATTAGCGAGGAAGCTTAGGAGAAGGGGCGAGATTGGGAAAATCAGAATAAAATACCTTTTTGGAAATTAAAAATAAAAGTTAGAAATAGGTTAGAATAAAACGTAAACCTCCGAAAAGTCGATTTGGGTGATCGTTTTAAACGTGAATATAGGCAACACACAGTACGTCGTGCATTTGCATAAATTTCAGTTGCATATAACAATAAGGCGCTTGAATGCAAGCAAAAATTGATTAAATTGGAATTATAAAGTCTCAATTATAATACAAAAAGACAAACCGTATGAGTAGTGATAATCGGAATTACACCAAAACCGTAAAATAGTGAGTGGGCTCTGGACTGTGAAATTAAATGAATAACACAGAGAAGTCCAAAAAAGACAAATTAAAAATTGAAACACGCAGAAGAATAAATAGTATAGGAAGTCTTGACGAATATATCAAGAGAAGAAGAACTGAGGATACAGAAACCAATCCCGAAGTTATCAAAAGGAGTAAAAAAATTTTAAGGACACCGACTAAAGACAATAAAGATATAGAGACGGAAAATAAAGAGATGGAGGATATCAAAGAGTTTCTAAAGACGATAAGTGATGATATAAAGCAAATGAGAAAGGAAAATGATGATGTGAAAAATGAGATAAGAGAGAACACCAAGAAGATTCAGGAGCAAATCGAAATTCAGGCTCAGGAACTAAAAACGCTGAGAAAGGAGTTGAGGGAAACTAAAACAAACTGGGAACACGACAAGAAACTAGGGGAAGAAAGAATAAAGGAGCTCGAGCGTAAGCTAGACACAGTGGAACACAGATTCGAACTACAAGAAAGAAAAAAAAGGAAAAATAGATTGGTAGTGACAGGAATAAAAATAGATTCCAATGAACGGGTTTCCCTGAAGGATAGTATTGGTAACTTTGTAAAGAATAACCTGGAAGTCGATATAAAGATAGTAACCGCATATAAGGTGGGGAGCGAAAGAATTGTAATCGAGACGGAAAATTTTGAAGAAAAAATGGTAGTGATGAAGAACAAACATAAGTTAATTAAGCTGTCTGGAGGAAAAGTCTATATCGATGATGACCTAACATATACGGAGAGGAAAATTCAGGCAACGATAAGAAAGCAAGCTGAAGAAATGAGAAAATCACTGCCCCAATGTTTAAATGTTTAAATGGAATCAAGTGGTCGACGAACTAGAAGAAGTTGAAAATCCACCGCCGCTGTCAAAAAACTGAGAAACGAGGAAAACCAATCGACGACCAGGCAAGAAACGGACAACGAAATGAAACAACGGAACACAAAAAATAAAATAAAAAGAAGGCTATTTGTAGCCACATGGAATGTAAGGGGTACTTATGTAGAGGGGGCAATGAAACAATTAATTAAAGTATTGAATAAGTACGGGGTTGACATTATTGCAATTCAGGAAACAAAACAGAGTCATAATGATATAATAGATATAGAGAATTATACCTTTTTTAAAAGTAGCGGAAGTGATAGAAGGTTAGGAACGGGGTTCTTAGTCAGCAAGGAAGTGAAGAACATGGTAATTGCATTTAAACCTATATCGGACCGACTATGTCTACTTAGAGTAAGAGGAAAATATAGAAAAATGACCATAGTTAATGTACACGCGCCAACAGAGGAAAAGGATGTAGAAATAAAGGAACGGTTTTATGACTCATTGGACGAAATATACGAAAATATACCTAAATACGACCTGAAGCTATGGGTAGGTGATTGGAATGCGAAAATAGGCAGAGAGGAGATTTTCCAACCAACAGTGGGAAGATATAGTCTACATGAGGAAACCAGCGAAAATGGAGGGTTTCTGGTGGATTTCGCGATGGGAAGAGGTATGAAAATAAAGAGCACGTGCAATGAACACAAGGAGATTCACAAGGGTACATGGATAAGCCCAGACGGGAAAAGTATAAACCAAATCGACCATGTGCTAATAGAGAGAAGAACCGAAAACCATATAACCGATGTAAGAACGTATAAGGGAGCTGACGCAGACTCGGACCATTTTATGCTAGGGATAAAGATGCAAGAGGTAAAACCCAATAGAGAAGAAAGTAAAGAACACGAAAAGAGACCACTCAGAAGAATACAACTCAATACTAGAGAAGATCAAGAGCTGTATAGGGAAGAACTGGAAAAAGTGATCCAAGAGGCAAAAGTTGAGCAAGATATCAATGAGTTGATGGCAACGGTACAAAATGGAATAAATAAGGTAGCGAGAAGTAGGAGTAAAAGAAGAGTAAGCAAGGATAAGGAATGGTATGATGAGCATTGTAGTAAAGAGGTGGTGAAACGAGAAGGGTTAAGAGAATTAATGCTAAAAAGAGGGACAGAAGAAAGCAAAGTTAACTACCACCAGCAGAGGAAAAGGTGTAAGATGATAATTAGAAAAAAGAAACGAGAACACAACGCTCGAAAGCTGGAAGAAATCGAAGAAAAGTATGCGAATAGGGAAATAAGGAACTTCTACCAAGGAGTAAAAAAGATTAGAAGAGGATATCAACCAAAGACAAGTTTTGTTACAGACAAGGAGGGTATGTTGGTGGGTGATAAAGAGAATATGATTGAAAGATGGATGGAATATTTTCAAGAGCTACTAAACAAAAAACAAATCAACGACAAAAGAGAAGATAAAGAACAAGTGAGAGAAAAAAAAGACAGCGAAATTGAGATGCCCAGTGAAGAAGAAATATTAGAGATAATAACAAAAATGAAAAACAATAGAAAGGGAGGAGATGGTGGAATTCAGTCAGAGATGATTAAATATGGAGGTACTAAGCTGCACAAGATTATTGTGTTACTGATACAGAAAGTTTGGATCCACGAAGTAATGCCACAAACATGGAAAATGGCTATCATTTGCCCGATACATAAGAAAGGAGTAAAAACTGAATGTGAAAACTATCGCGGAATAGCTCTACTGAACGTCACCTATAAAGTACTGGCTACCTGTATAAAGAATAGGCTGAGAACGTACACCGAGGAGTCCTTAGGAGAGTACCAGTGTGGATTTAGGAGAAATAGATCAGTTACCGACCAAATTTTCGTGTTGAAAGAGATCCAGGCAGCAAGCCACGAGTTTGGACTGAATACTCATGCGCTGTTTTTGGATTTCAAACAAGCGTATGACAGTATATTGAGAGAAGAACTATACGAAGCAATGGTCACTCTAGGAATACCAACAAAACTGATTAAGTTAACAAAAATGACGCTGAATGACACTCTAAGTAAAGTACGAATAAATGGAAGAACCTCAAAAGAATTTGAAGTTAAGGTGGGGCTGAGGCAAGGAGACCCACTATCGTCAACTCTGTTTAACATTGCTCTCGAAAGAGTTGTAAGAGAAGCCAAATTAAATAGAGGAGGGACAATTTACAGACAAAAACATCAATGCCTGGCCTTCGCTGACGACTTTACTATACTTACAAGATCAAGAAAGGAATTACAAGACACCACAAAGAGCTTAATTAGCTTAAGCAGCAAGTAAGATGGGTCTGGAGGTTAACGAGCAGAAGACTAAATACATGGTATGGGAAAGCGAAGCATTTCAACCGGGCAAAACACTGAATGTTAAGATTAAGGACAGGATAATGAAGTTTGACGAAGTGGAAACGTTTATATACCTAGGAACAGTCATTTCAAAAAAACCTGGGAATGAAGTGGAGGTAAAAGCAAGAATAGCGGCGGGAACCAGAAGCGCTTTTGCGATCAAAGCGATGCTGTACAGTAAAGTCTTCTCTCGAACCTTAAAGGTGAGATTATATAAAACGATTATAAGACCAACGGTGATTTACGGATGCGAGAGCTGGGTAATGAGGAAACAAGAGCAGTCAAGGTTGGAAATATGGGAAAGAAAGATATTGAGAAGAATTTACGGTGGAAAATGGGTTGAAGGAAGGTGGATCAGAAGAACGAATAGAGAGCTTGAAGAACTGTATGGAGATCCAAACATTGTAAGCATAATAAAAACCCAGAGAGTAAAATGGATAGGTCATTTGGTAAGAATGAATGAAACAAGAACCCCGAAGATGATATGGAAATCGAAACTAGGAGGTACTAGAAGAAAAGGAAGACCAATGAGCAGATGGAATAACGAGGTGCAAAGGGATCTGAGTGAAATAGGTGTGAAAGACATAGAACAGAGTGCAAAAGACAGAAGTAGATGGAATAGAGTGATAAAACAAGCCATGGGACTTCTAGGCCCGTAGTGCTATCTTATATATATAAATCGAAAACGGTGCAACAAAATAGAAAAATGTTATATAAAAAAAATGTAGATTACGCGAAGAGGTTATTATTATTTTCTTTGATAAGACGTCACAAGACAGTTTAAAACGGTTGTGGTACCCTGAATTGGTGCCACAACGTAAATATGGGTGCCACTTCTACTATATACATGTGAATATGGTGCCAAAACGTTACATTTTAAATATATACATATTTACATCCCAAATCTGCAGTGGAAAGGCTGTATATTAAGAGAAAAAAAGGAGGACGCGGTTTAATAAATTTATTTAATTCTTGTAAATCTATAACTAAATTATTACGTGATTATTTTTATTCGATTAACATTCCTTTAATTCGCGAAATTATAAGTTTAGATAAAAATTTTAGTGGTTTAAATTTAAAACATCAAAATCTTAACAGTGAAGAAAAATCTGAATTAGAAATTAATTGGAAGAATAAGGTGCTTCACGGTAAATATCCGACAATTTTGGACTCCGCCTCCGTAGGAATTGATAGAGAAATGTCAGTAGAATGGTTGAAGCGGGGATTACTACACTTTGAAACTGAAGGATTCATGTGTGCGATTCAAGATGGTGTAATTGTCACTAGCAATTACAAGAAGCACATAATGAATCTCAATGTTGCAGATCGGTGCCGAAAGTGTGGTGTCCCCAATGCAACCATAGAGCATATTATAGGAGGATGCTCATTCTTGGCTCCTACTGACTATCTCCGAAGACACAACCAAGTTTGCAAGATATTACACCAGCAGCTTGGTAAAAAAACTTAACTTGCTTGACAATTTTAGACCCTATTATGACTACGTATCTGACCCTGTACTTGAAGACGATTTTTCTCTACTCTACTGGGACAGGACTATATTAACGGATCGAACAATTAGTCATAATAGGCCTGACATTGTCTGGATACGAAAACGAGACCAAAATGCAGTCATCATTGATGTTGCTGTGCCTCTGTCTAAAAATATCATAACCACCGAAGGAGAAAAAATCCATAAGTACGAGCAACTAGCAATGGAAATGATGAGTGTATGGGGTCTCAATAAAATAATAATAATACCGATAGTGACATCGGCTACTGGTATGGTATCTTCCAAGTTTAAAACCCATTTGTTAAAGTTGGATCTATCTACAAAATTATATCCTGAAATTCAAAAAGCAGTTATTTTGGAAACGTGCTATATTGTCAGAAAATTTTTAAATTCTGAAAATTAAAAATGTAATTGTAACATGCTTAATGCACGTCACAATTACTTCCGTCCACTAGCCGATGAACGCGGCTTTAGTTTCTTTAAAGTGAACGGAAACGTTCCTTTATTTTTGGTAGGTCACTTGACTGAGACTGCGCGAGAAGTAAGAAGGACTTGAGCATTGAATTTTGTGAACGCCGACACGTCGATTTTTCATTCTGCGTTTGTTCAAGTTAAAAATATATTCGTTTGAAATCCAACTTGTAGATTCAGAATAATTGATTATACGTATAATTACCCATCATTGTTCGAGTTCGTAAAACAGTGAGTTTGGATTTAACTACTGTTATATTGGTTATCATAGTCATCAAGGAAAATTTACGATTACGCCAGGTGTTGTCGCCATTTTGGAAAAAATTGAAAATTCGATTCGAGGCATTTTTTTCATGGAAATTAGTGAAGGATACTTTTTCGTTCAATTTGGATTGTAGTACAATACTTCTATTTAATTCATCGGAGGGTAATTTAGTATCGATCACCATCGCTATTATTAATTTGTTGCATGTCAGTAGCTTTATTAGTTCATTTAATCCCTACAAGCTAGAATTGTTTATTGGCTGTAGTTTTGTGTACTATTGTTGCTGCAGTTTTGTATCTCAAGGAACCGCAGTGGCAATATTAGTGTGCTTAATCATATTTCTAAAGTTGACTTATTTACAGAGTAATCCAGTTTTCAAGGAGGTGGTTCATCGAACGAAAAGTGTCGTTACAGCTATTCCGATCCTGAGTTCCGTCACCTCGAGTAGTATTTTTGTTATAAGCCTGGGTAAGTCTAACTTACTGATTTATGGTTTTGCAACTAATTGCTATTTTAAACTGCTTTGTATTCAATTTGTTTTGCCTAATAAACAACCGCACGCAGCATAAGTACATGAATCGCAGTACAGTAGTTCTAGTCAATAGCTTGATTTGTAACATCCCTATCTTTGCTTGTTTGCTACTGCATGTACTCGTACAACAATGTAATCGTACAACATCAAATATTATTTATACCGTTGTTATTTGTGTTGCCTATATAACTACCATTGCAATCATATTTTACAAAATAGTATTGAGAACCGTTACCAATAATATCTGTACTTCACAACATTTTCTTTTCATTTCCTATTGTCGAATAAATCCCTCTTACTGTTTCTTTGTGTTTTATTCGCCAATTGGCGCCGCAATTCTATTTAGGTCCTCGTCTTCAATAAATCATCTCGATATCAATAAATTCAAGAACTTGCCACTTGAGAGAGCACTCTTGCCCACGACATTAGAGCTAGCCGTCGCGTACAGTTCATCAACGGACAAACGAAAGGGCGGTGCCACACATAAAGTGGGGTACATAATAAACAATTTAAAATTCTAATTATGTATAGTCTTAGATTTAAGAAACTTTTATAATAATTGTTCAAAATTTGTTAATGTGAAAAATATATCGATAAATATAATTAGGTGAAACACATTGTAATGAGCGCTCCAGACTCTCGCGAGAACAGCACGAGAACGCGAGAACATCACGAGAAACGAGAGTGTGGAGCCGATTCTCGTGTTCATTTTTAGCTTCTCGCCTTGCAGGCCACTCCAGACTCTCGCGAGAATCTCGCGAGAACCTCGCGAGAACATCGTGAAAAAACGAGGACAACACGAGAAAAGAGAGAGTGGAGCTGATTCTCGTGTTCCTCATAAGTTCTCGCCTTGTTCTCCACTTGTCGGTTTTTTAATGCGAGACAAAGGAGTCGAGATCGCGATAACACTCCCACACGTGCACATTTGCATTCTTCAGTAGTGCCTGACTCACCGATTAAATAGTAGTGTAATTAATTGTGAATTTAAATGAGCGTAAATTGGAAAACGAACAAAAATTGGCATTTATTGATTGCCTTCAAGCAGAACCAGCTTTGTGGAAAACATACATAAAATGCTATAAAAATAAATCGAAAAAAATCATGATGCTTGGGTGTGGATTAGCACAATAATGTAAATACCCGTCGATGAATTTAGAAAAAACAAAGATTCTCTGATTGCAAATTATAGAGGTTATAAAAATAGAGAGAAAAAATCAGTGAATTTGGGAGTAGGTGCCTACGACTACGATGTCTATAAGTCCATTTGGTTTGCGCTATGGACTGCTTGCTTGGTGACAGTACAAAATGTAAAAACACAATTAATAATAAAATAATGAAAACTTGAAGTTTGACGTATTTACGTCGATTTTTTACCAAAAAAATTATCTGTTTTTTGAACATAATTTTGAAGATAATTTGAAGAAATAGATATTTAATTTAAACTGTACTCAATCACACCAGGCCCTACGAACATTCAAGATGCGATTTTGACAAATATTAATTGTCGAAATAAAAAGTACTGTTTACGTGTGATCGGGTGTTGGTACCAGTGGTTGGTACGTTTACATAATTCGAGCGCTGTGATATTACTGACCTCGTTGTTCTTGTAGCGCAGGCCGGGTTAAAACTTCGCTGCGCTCACAATATGCGCGCGTGTATACAAACTAAAATACGCTTCAACAGTCGAAATAAAAAGAAATAAAATGGCAATATTATCTTTCAAGAAGAACATTATCGGAATAATGAAGTGGAAATGATCACTGGCACGACAGTAAATGCAACAGAAAATCCTGATACGTGTAGTACAATTTTTGAGTACGTACAAATAGACTTTATTTCAAAAATCATACTTTTAGATGATACTAATCCATTAAAGGGGCCAAAAATTCCAAATTTAAACTTTTCGACATATCACAAAATTAAAGAACTGTTAATCGTTTTAGAAAAAATTATAGAAATTTATTTAAAAAATCTGCACTGTAGTACTGAGAACCTTGTGAATGTGGATGTTTTCCAATTTTCGATGTAACACGATAGAAAATCATTTCTCGCCTTGTTCTCCGATGCTATTCACGCCGAGATTCTCGCGATAGTCTGGAGCGCCCATAAAGAATAAGGTGGTTGGAGCTAAATCCCCCATCTTATGCTTATTGCCACTGAATGTGAGATCCAAAATAAAGGAAATATTATTAATATATAATAATAATTCATATTATTAAGAGGATCGTCCGATTAAAATCAGATAATTATGGATCACTACAACCCTATAAAAACAAGAAGTCAAACTTTTTTGTTTTTTGTTGATACTTGGTATAGTGTTTACCTTTACAGATAAGATGTTGAAGGATCAACGGATCAGCGGATTAAGAAAAATAGATATGAAGAGTAAAGATGATAATTATAGACGGAGAGAGAAAGGGGAGGGAGATAGAACAACTGCAGCATAGAGATAAACAAGGTGGAACTCGCTTTTGCGACAGTTCTTAGGCTTCTATACATCTACTTTTTCGGTAGGTTAAATTATTTGGGCTTTATTTTATTCCAATTTTTAATGCCTTAATCTTTTAATTAGGTAGATTTTTTTACTATATAAGGAAAACGCTAACATTTTAATATTTTTTTTTTATTTCGACCTTTATAGGTAAATATTTGCAATTTACAAACCACAAATAAAACACAATTCATAATGAAATATTAAAATACCCGAAACACGTACCGAATACCGTATTAGAAACACGTAAAATACCTACTCTAAAAATACAAAATAAGAATATCGGATTAAAAAATATATATGTAAATAATCTGAATAATTAATACCAATCTAAAAATATTCTATATGAAGTAAAATTGTTTTAAGAACGTGCGTTCTGATTGGTTTTGAATTATGCGGACAGACGGACAGACGGACAGACGGACACGGAGCTAGATCATAAGGCTTCTTCCTATACGTTGTATAGAAGCCTAAAAAGAAGGTAAAAGAAACGAGTCGGAGGAAACTCGGCGGATCAACGCTATTCATCGGATCAAGGCTGCTTATCGGATGAAGGATCCGATACAAAAAGGATAAAAGAACCCTAACCAAGAGATAACCAAAGGCAACATAAAACGTTATTTTCGGATATTCTGATTATTGCATGGAAACGGTACGAATTGCCGCGCACGATTAGCCGCGACACGACTTGCCGGGAACTATTCGCCGCGGCACGATTTAGCGGGACACGATTCGTCGGGAGTTTTTTATTTTTATCCGTTCAGTAACCCCATCTATCGATAATCTTTGATAGATTTTTAACCGATAGATTTTTAACCGATAGATTCTTAGCCCATAAAGATGAATTATATAAATTAAACTCTTACAAAACGATATTCTATATAAAGCTATTCAAGACAAGACTATTCCAATATTTAGTTGACTTAGAACCTTATTCAATCAAGGAATTTTTAAATTAATTCAAGGAACTTTGTTAGCAAGAACACAAACTTCTCTCACACTACTCAAGTAATAAGCTTCATCTGACGACTTCGAACGCAATGCAGTATTTTATATTGTTTGTAGAGTTTTGAAATAAAATGCTTATTATTATTATTATTATTATTATTCACGTTTTCAACGAGTTTCATCTTTTTCGAGTTCCACCTTTGGCGAGTTCTTTCGGTTTTCAGGGATATTTTTAATTAGTTTATTCTTTGTTAAATCGGCTCGGAGCGCCCGAGTGGAGAGGACAGGACCGCAGGGTAGAGCAGAGTAGAATTTGACAAAGACAACCAAGGCAATACAAGGATCCACCATAAAAAATAATTTTTTTTATTTGAGATAAAATTTGAACCATATTAATTGCCTGGTGTCCTCATGTAAGTACAAATGGTCAACAAATCGAGTAATTAGATTATTGATATATGGCGCTAGAAGCTCTCGGCGAATCGTGCTTGCCGGCGAATTGTGCTGGCGGCGAATCGTTACGCGGCGAATCGTGCGCGGCGAGTTGTACCCAACCCTTATTGCATTAAGTTTACTGCTAGAAAGGTTTTTAAATTAAAACATGATTTAATAACTATTGTCCAAAAAATGACTACCATTCTACTTTTAAATCTAATAGCTGTTCAACAGTTAACTTCTAATGGCTACCTTTCGACTGATCATATCACAAAATTTAATGAAATCCTGATGGTGAATACAGATGCCCGTTTTCACCAACATTTATTTAAGAATTCCCTAACAAAGAATTTTTTACTTAGGGATTCCCTAAAATAATACTTAGGAAAATTTGCATTTCACCAACATAAGAATTTCTTAACGAGCAGCTCCCTTGATAGGTATTCTTTACAGCGAAAAAATGAACTAATACGGGTTGTAAATGTCATATTTGAATTTATACACAGTAAAAACGTTTTGTTTGAATAATCTTATTCAATAGAAAGAAATTTTGTTTCGATTTAAACAAAATTATTTCTACTCAAAAATAGTTATTTTCTATACAAGACGATAAAATTGAATTTTATCGACTAGCGGAAATTGTTAATTTACGAGCGACGAAGTCGCGAGTAAATTATTTTTCGCGAGTCGATAATGAAATTTTATCGTCGTGTATAGAATTTAATTTTTTTCTATAGCATATGTTAAAGAAAACATTTATAAGAAATTTATAAATTAAATTATTGAGAGTTGTTATTTTATTTTTAAAATTTTATATTCAAGCTTTAGAGAATTTAATGTTCTCTTTTTTTGAAAAATTTTTAATTTTTTTAATAATTTTATTAATATATAATTTCAAGAGCTAATAATTTAATTTGAATAAAAACAAAGTATTTTATCTACCCTTGCTGTTAAAATGCTACTTTATCTACTCAAATGCTATTTTATCTACTCTTGCTGTTAAAGTATCATTTTTTCAATTATTTTCAGTCGGACAAATCGCACTTTAACATGTGCTATAGAAAAAAATGAATTTGTTATTTCAAAAAAATATTTGTTTTCAAAATTTGTTTAGATTAAACAAATTGTTTAAATTTGTTTTGTTTAAATTTAATAATTGTTTATTACTTGAAATAAAACATTTATTTTAAATCAAACTAAAATCAAATTAAATAAAATTTTTCTTTTAGGCAACTAAAAAACCTCAAACAAAATTTTTATTACGGTTAACAAAAAAATCAATGATCTAATCAGTTTCAAGATGGAAGATTTACATAGATATTTAAAATAACTTTTATAACTTAAAGTGTTTTCATAAATATGCCATTAGGGCCGCGAAGCGGCTCTAGGGGCTTGGGCCGCCGAAGGCGGGCAGGGGAGCGAAGCCCCCTAGTATATTATAAATACATAATTTAATAAAATAGTTAAAAGAATTTATTATTTAGGTAGAAGATTTTAAATACTAACTTTTATAAGAAGATACTCATGATCTTCAACTTGACGAAGAAATTTTCTTATTTCATCGGAGAAAAAATTTTTGATTTTTTACTTTGAAATCCATTTCTTTTCTTTTTTAAAAATATCGTCACTTCTGCCACAATACCTCCAATCATCAGCACACCAATTTTTATCCGGAGATATAACATATACATTTTGTAACAAATTTTATTGAATTTGTTTTTAAGGGTACGCCTATGTATTCCTTTTGCATTTCACAACGAGGCGCTCCTGTTATCTGGGCGGATAAGACTGCGTTGCGCGCGATGGTATGGAAAATTGGAAGTTGAGTTAGGGACTCGAGCTTGAAAAGACGAAAGTGAGTGTTTTCTGTGTTCAAGAGAAATTTTGGGTGAGTTTTGGTCCAGTGGACTGATTTTTAGGAGACATCTTATCTTTTTTGGACACCTTAATTTTTTTATTTTCGCTTTGTTAAATACTCGCAGCAGTTAAAAAGAATTATTTGCAATAATTCAATTCGCATAATATATTTTATTTTCCATCGACTGGCCGTATTATCAAGCGCTTCAACGATAGCATTTTTATCTTGCTGGCAAACATTTCCAACGTGATCCTTTAAATTAATTTAATAAAGTAAATTATTTTTACTTTTATTTATTACTTTGGATTAAATTTTATTTTCGCTGTGGGCGTAGACTACTTGTTTTCTGTGTGTTTCTCCATTACGGATAATATAGAGACAAGTATCTACAATTTCTTTTTTTCCCATCTACGTGCTGGACTTCCTTTGTTGGTGAATTTTTCCTGCAGTGGTTGATTAATACCTTTAAAACCACCCCTTCGCTACCGGCACAAATCAGCTAGTCGTAACATCTTGGGCTTCTACACTATATTTTAAAGCTGGCTCTTCTTCCAGCGTGTAGAGAAAAATTCTGTTTGCCCTCAAGGGCAGGTAGTAATTTTTTATTACTATTTATATGAATTTTTGAAAGAGTGATAAAATCTATGTCAATTATCAGTAATTGCTAATAATAATTATTTTTTTAATTGATTGAAAATGTACGTGCTCAATAGAAAATCATAAAACAATAATTATTGTGTTATTGTTGTCAAACTTGCGAAATTAATATAATAAGCCACCTAATATATTTTCACAAAGAAATAGATAAAGTAAGATTTCAGTTAATATTTTCTGTAATTTTCTTGCTTTTACATTTGGCTCAATTGTTTCCTCACTAATGCTTGCATTTTAAAAACTCTATCAGCACACAAAATTTTATCACAATCGGTTCAACATTTCCAGATATACGAAGACATTTTCATTTTTTTAAATTTATTTTATTGTGGTAACCCTGGTAAAGATCTTTCTGCAAAAACCTTATTTTCACCACTAGAACCCACCAGACATACGTCCAAAAAGTTTGACTGTCATCGACGCAGAAATCCCGAAGAAAATCGAGAGACAAGGACTTTTCTCAAGTTTTTGCAAAAAATGTAATCTTTTTTTTTAATGTTGAATTCTTGATTTTTATCAAACGGTTCAATATGCTGTCAAGTTCTGTGGGGTCAATGTTCCTGCATATAAAATTTGGTTGAGATCCCTTCAATACTTCATGAGTTATTTACTCTTGAAGTTTAAACTTTGGCAGCTTGTAATTTTTGACAGATGACAGATAGAAATTTAATTTCACCTATTCTGGATAAAGCTTTTCAAGATGTTTAAAATAACCTATCCCAAGACAAAATCGTTTTAAAAATTTTTGTGTTATTTTCTTGTAGTGGTACTCCTGATTGACAGATCACGACTAAAACGATATTTTCACCTTTCTACCATAAACCCTACTACGATATCAAATTTGGTCGTGATTGGTTGGACGGTTCCGGAAAAAATCGAGAAACAAAATTTGACGACAGACCGACACAGAAAAAGTTCTTTTATTTTTTGCAGATCTTTACGTTTCTGAACACGGTGATCTCAAAAATGTAAAAAAAAAATGTCATCACTCTCTGCCGCAATACCTCCAATCACCAGCACACCAAATTTTGTCCGGAGATACGATGACATAATATTCATTTTTGTTTTCTATTGTGGTAGCCTTAACAAAGATATCGGTAGCTCTGGCAAAGATATCTATATGTATCACCCCCTACCCTAAATCTATCTATAAAAATTTTTTAACAAAATCCAAAATGAAAAAAATTTTTTATTTTTGTACGCCACTGAATTTTTTCCAAAAGTTTTATATACGTTACATAATACCGTAAGAAGTCACAAATAAAATTTCTCCAAGATTGGTACAACAAATTTTTTCGGTCATCTAGCGGATTTTTCAAAAATAAATTTTTGTAAATTACTGACTGTCGATTTACTGATTCTGAAAACATTTTCGAAAAAATTTAACAAACAGCCTAAACTTGGTCGCTACCTAGTGGCAGAACCTTTTATTTATAACGTAACGTTCCGTCAGTCCGTACGACGACATTATAAAATATTTCCCACCGAACCACCTATTTTTGTATTCTAAATTAAATTGTTACAAGCCCAAAACTCAATTCTTATGCTGCACTCGGTATACAAATCAACATTAAGCTAATTTTGACACATATGTCACAAAATTATGACGTTTATTAAAATTTTGAATATATTGTTTTATTTTTGCAAGCCATCTGACAAATTCTCACAAAAAATATATAAATTAAGATTTCAGTTAATATTTTCTGTAATTAATACTTATACTTATACTTTCAAAGCTCCATCGACACACCAAATTTTAGCTGAATCGGTTCAACATTTCCGGAGATACGACGACATTTTCATTTTTTTTAATTTATTTTATTGTGGTGGCCCTGGTGAAGATTTCTCTGGCAAAACCACAGATTTCTAACTATTTACCTAGATGGGCGGCTCCCTATACCTGCTCATTGCAAGAAGTGAAGCGAGCACATTTGGCGGCGGCCATTTGTCAGAAGGTCAAGAAACTTAAGAAAAGGTATAGGAAATCAAGGTTTTTGTAGGTTTATACAGGGTGATCCAGACCACCCGTATCAGTACTTTTTTTCAAAAACGGTAAGTCGTAGAGAGTTGGGCTAAAAAAATTTATTACAAAAGCCCTAATGACGAATCTAATGGTGATATTATTATTTCCGGGAAAAGTCGGCATCCAGAGTAGTTTGCTCCAGAAAGTCCAGAAATCCAGAATTTTAAATAGCACCATATGTCGAAAGTGGTATCGTTGGAAAGCTCTTTAAAAAATAAGCAAGTTTTGTAGGAAAAATTTTTTTATTACTCCCATCCCTTTTAAGTTATATTCGACTTAAGTTATTAAATTTCAATTTCTTATAACGAACTTAATTTTAAAAGTCAGCACTTAAAATCCAGCTACCGCGTTAGAGCAATGTCACAAGTGTCCAAAATGTCTCCCATTTACTTCTAAACACTGTTGAGCTCTTCTGGTCATACTATCAGTGGCTCTAAGTACTTCTTCGGTGTTTAATGATCGACAGGCATTGCAAATTCTGAGCTTCATATCATCTCTCGTTGTCGATTTTTCTGTATAAACAATATCTTTGATCCGACCCCAAAGAAAAAAATATTTCAAGTGCTGACTTTTAAAGTTAAGTTCGTTATAAGAAATTGAAATTTAATAACTTAAGTCGAATATAACTTAAAAGGGGTGGGAGTAATAAAAAAAATTTTCCTACAAAACTTGCTTATTTTTTAAAGAGCTTTCCAACGATACCACTTTCGACATATGGTGCCATTTAAAATTCTGGATTTCTGGACTTTCTGGAGCAAACTACTCTGGATGCCGACTTTTCCCGGAAATAATAATATCACCATTAGATTCGTCATTAGGGCTTTTGTAATAAATTTTTTTAGCCCAACTCTCTACGACTTACCGTTTTTGAAAAAAAGTACTGATACGGGTGGTCTGGGTCACCCTGTATAGACGAAACGGCAAAATTGTATTTTTTTTTATCGCTGGAGATAACAATGAACTTTTACAAAGTAAATAAAACAAATATAGAGTATAAAAAATGTTCATTATTCATATAAAGTCGTTTCAATGATAAAATAAAACACCTACATAACAATCTTACTTGATCACAAACATACTTTATTACAAAAAAAACTGTTATAAATATTATGTAATGAATAAATATTAGTTGGATACCTATGTACCTGCTTACTGGTTAGAAAATAAAATTGATTTATTTAATTTTTGTCTTTTGCTGACAGGTTGTAAGTTGGACGAAAACGTTTTTGAAAATGCATATAAGCGAATATTAATATTTAACTCTTGCTTATTAACTTAATTAGCTCAAGTTTATGGTGTCTTTCGAGACTCTCATTGTCACATCGCAACCCTTTCAAAACTTTATCATCAAGCGCGAGAATATTCTTTACAGAAACAATTACCTTGCTACACAAATTATTGTTTCGCAGATTCTTAAAATTATTAGTAATAAAAATTATAATTTGATGATTAGTTTCTTTAATAATTTTAAAAACATCATCTGATGCAGAAACTAATCCTCCTCTATTTTTCAAATCCACTAATTTAGAATAAACAGATGTGTGCGAGTAACTATGTTCAGTTTTATTAAGTATTAAGTGGTCTTGGCACGATTTACAGTCAACCTTCTTAAATGCTTTCCTTACAACAAATCCTGCTATATAATATAATATACTGTCTTTTAATTCATGTACACGCGAATTGATATCCTCAAAAATTTCGTTGTACACTTCACTATCATAAGTAATAGCCTCACTATCAGAAGAAAGCTCGCTGGTATCCATAACATTTTTTTTTCGTGACCAAGTAATATCAAAAATATTTCCTGCAGGGTCATTGTCTAATGCAATGGCGTTTGCTGCAGGAGACGCTGTAATATTATTTTTTAATATAATTTGTTTCATAGTAGTTTTAAACTGAATTACATTTAGATTATTATTCCATCCAAATCGGTTCCTAATTCGCGAAAACAACAGCTCTATATGATCCTGTGATAACTTATATGTTAGGAGGTATTTAAAATTGTTATTTCCAAGTAATCCTTTGGCTATTGATATCACTGACAATACTGCAATACTAAATCCAATGACAAAAGTTTTTCTCTTACCAAGATATAATGGTTTGTTATTTATGTCAGAAAGTGTAAATAAATATTCTACTAAGGGTAATATGTATGTTACTTTCGAGAAATTGTAAATTATTTGCAAATATCGGTTTTTTATATCCTTTGCCAAAAGGATTCCTGCTATTTAAAAAATCAAATAATCTGTCAATAGTTCGGATAAAAGTAACAGTCTCTCCACAATTAGCGAACTCCTCTAAACCTTCCTTTTGCAGAAACTCCAAAGCATCAGCTGTTGACGAACTAAAAGTTTGAGCGGCTATTTTTACATTCATTTTTTTATTTTCCCATTCAATGTGGGACTTTCCTAATCTATTTGCAAATTTAAGACCAATATCGTCTTGCAGCTTGTGTAAACACTCAATGTATTTCCATTCAATCGGCCCATTCTTACTAATAAAGCACTTATTTGTACCTAAAGCATTACGGGCTAATTTTAGCATGTGACAGGCATCTGGGATAAAATATACTTTTTCATTGCTACAATTAAAATAGGGAATTATGTTTTGGAGCTTACCATCAGTTTGACAGCCTAAATAGGAAAGCGATGAGAAATTTGCAAACGTTCCATCGCAAGTTACCCCCCAAACTTTTAGTCCAGCATCCTTTGCCAAAGTTAATGCCGTCCTTATCAACTCAGCTTGAGTTGTGGCGCTAATTTTTGTCTGAAAAAAATATCCTACGGGCCATTTCCACTTGCCATTCAAACTTACAAGCATAAATACGAGTGCTTCAGTGGCTGGAGTTTCCGAAGATTCCAGTAATAAATAAGTTCCATAATCGCAATATCCAACAAATGTTTGTTTGTTTGCATCCCAAAGAATTTGTTTTCTTATGGACATAGCATCCAGAACTAAGTTACAGTCACGATCTTCTGGTGGAAAACTTTTTAATGCAGCAAAAACCTTTGCAAAGAATCCAGGATCAGCGTCAACAGATGATATCCAATTTGGTATTGAACGTGGATGAGGTAATCTCAAAAAACTTCTGAAATTCAATAATAAAAATAAGTACTCCAGTTATTGTAAAGGTTAAAAACTTAATGCTAAATTATTCACACATAATACATACTCGTATTAAGTGGTTATGCAATTTTAAGGCTATACGATAAGATTGTTTGAAACTTACCTACAAAAATTGTACGCTTTAGGGGAGTGGTAATGTAATGTCAATGCAAACTCTTTCAATTCTTTATTATATCTAGAACCGCATGCAACCCTTTTCCTATTCTTTATTTGATTTTTAAAAATTTGCAGTGCCGTACCTTCAAATTGATCCTCCAATAAATCACTCGTAGCACTTTCTAAAAGTCCCCTTTTTTTTAAAGTCTTTAGTAAATCGCGAAGATTATTAATTGTTGCAGTCTTCCTTCTAAGCTTTTGTTGTAAAACTATAATTTTTTTCTGTAAGGTTCTAATAGTCGTAGGCAAAGCAGATTCTTCGGTCTGCACTGTTTGATCAATTTACTTCAACTTTTCTACAGATAAAATAGTAGGTTCTTCGTCAATATTTGCTGGCAGATATGTAGTAGCAGCTCGACTAGAAGTAGGTATGTTCTCATCATTTTCTTCATTAAGTAATTTAATTTTGCTCTCCTCATTAATTAATATACTTTTCTTACGGGGTTTTCTGATTTTTTTCTCTTTGGTTTGATAGTATGATGGAAAAGCAGGGAACACTGATGGGACAGCATCTGCCTTTAAGTGTTTAACATATGTGCCAGGCCTATCCAAAAAATCACTCTCAATAAAGTGATCTCCACATAACTTTGAGAACAAAGTTGGTATAAATTTGTCTCTTCTCACTGCGTTAATCCAACGTCGATTTAAATCAGGATTTTTAATAGGAAACCTGAAATGATTACATATGTTTCAAATAAACTCATATAAGTTGACATAAGTTTCATAAAATAAATTTCCTAACAAGTATGGTAGTTGATTTTTAATGCAGTTTTTCTCCTGTACGACGGCGATTGGTACAACCATAAGCAGAACATGCTACTGGCATGATTCAAGTTAAATTTTAACAATTTAACATAAATGAAATTATTAACCTAAAAAAATAAGTTGATTATTATAATGCAGTTCGATTATTAGAATGAAATGTTTTAGATATTAAATTTAAACACTTACCGTGACTTTTTCAAGTTTGTAGAATGCGAAATACTTTTGAATAAAACGTGTTCTTATAACAAAACAAAATTGTTCGACAAAACTAAGGACACAACACATAAACCGTAATGTACAATTTCAAATGTTTTGACCTTTTTACAAATGGTATTCAATTCGCAAGCCGCACATCTAGGTAATATAATAGAAATCTGTGGGCAAAACCTTATTTTCACCATTCCAGCCCACGAGGCATACGTCCAATAAGTTTGATTGCAATCGACGCAGAAATGCCGAAGAAAATCGATCGACAAAAACTTTTTTAATGTTTTTGGCAAAAAAGTTAATTTTATTTTTTTCATGTTGCATTACTGATTTCTATCATACACCATATGCTCTCATATCCATTAGGATCAATGTACCTACGTACCAAATTTGGGTAAGATCCCTTCAGCACTTCTTGAGTTATTCACTCTTAAAGTTTCAACTTTGACAAATTGTGATTTTTGACAGACGACAGATAGAAGATTAATTTTACCTATTCTGGATAAAGCCTTTTAAGGCTTTTAAAATAACATATCGCAAGACAAAAAATTTTTTTAAAATCCCGTATTATTTTCTTGTGGTGGCCCTCCTGATTGATAGATCGCGACGAAAACCTTATTTTCACCTTTCCACCGTGAACCCTACCACCATACCAAATTTGGTCGTAATTGGTTGGATGGTTCGGAAGCAAATCGATCGACAAAATTTGACGACCGACAGACAGACAGACCGACACAGAAATTTTTATTTTACTTTTTGCAGATCTTTACGTTACTGAACACGGTGATCTCGAAAATGCAAAAAAAAGTTGAAATTTTTTTAAGCTTGCAGCCGACAATATTTACTAATATCATCTCTTCTTCTCTTCTTTTTTTTTTATAATATAAAGCTACTTTGCCCAATTGATTCATCATAAATAGGGGTAAAATGTTTGACCTGTTCCCGTGGACCTAAAAATTTGAAATTTTGGAAAAACCTCGGTGTGGTCGTCAAACCGCCCAGAAAAATCGAAAAACTTGAAAAAGTCACCCCCGCACCCTTCGGCAAGGATTTAAACGCTTAAAAACTTTTTTTGGTCATCGCGCCCTTAATACGCGGAATTTTTGCAATCTGAAAACGTCATCGGAAAGAAAAGATGAATTGAACGGAAAAGGTGTGTTTAGTTTTTTCCCTAAAATCAATTTTTCGACTATATTTTTTTAGTTTTTCAAAAAGTTATTGTAATTAAATTATTTACATCTGGATGCTACTGAATTGGCGGTCGCATCTATTCGCCGGCATTCGTTGAGTAGCCACTTATTACCTGTCGACCTGCCGAGTGTTTAACGTTGCATTATTAAAATGCTTTACAAATTTACGAATAAAATGAACCTTGACATTCGAATTAAAATTATGCTTTTTATAATTTATTGTAATAATAAAATTGAAAATATAACGTTGAAAATACCAAAACAGATAACTTTCCATTAATACATAAATTCAATAGTTTACAAGTATTCTTAAATATTAACGTTGTGAATTTAATAATAATAAAATTTTAAATAAATGAACTTTAAAATGTTTCCACTACCATTTTCCAATATTTATTATTAACACAATTAATCGGATATAACAATATGTACGTCGATTTAGAAACAATAATACGAACGATGTTTTTAAATTAAAAATTGAAATGCTCTTGAATCGCTAAGAGCAAACAATTCAATAACAAGTCTTATGGGCGAATGCTTACAAGACTTGGCTTGCCAACGTACGATCCAGGTTCGGTTCCAGTTGTAACTATTTTTTTTTTTAATATTAAATTTTAGAAAAATACCAATAAACGATTATTTCGTATATCAAATCCATCGATAGTGATCTAAATAACGAATACTATCGATTTCCGCCCTAATATATAAAATTGTAAAATTATAAACTTTTTCGATAAATATCCAAGGCATGCTTTCAAAATTATTTAAAAATATTTACTTCTCATTTTACGGCTTTATTGTGCATTATACAAAAAAACTATAAAATACCAATATTATGGCAAAACGCCATATGTTCACTTACTTTCTTTAAAATCCAAAATCAGCACATAAATAAGGCCGCTACATCGGGAAAACCAAATTTCAAAATTTAGACATTTATATAGCCGTAGCGCGGAAAGCGTACAAATTCTTCAAAATGTAAAGTACATATCTTCTACTGTTTGGGCAGACGCAAAATTTTGGTTACCAAAAGTTTTTTCAAAAAACGCTAAATAACGACGCAAATGAGCAGAAACCCTAAATGGAAAAATTCCAGAATTCTGCAGTTTTTATTATTAATCAAAATATGACTGTCAAGCGCAAAGAAATGGTTTTTTTTGAAAAATTTATTTGAACTTCTCTTCTTTTCTTATGAAACTAAGTTATTCTAAAATAAAAATTTTTTTGATTTGAAATATTTTCAAACAAAATTTTATTCGGAAAAAATTAAAATTTTATTTTCATCCTCATAAAATTTTTTAATTATAAAAACCAGTGTAATATTTGCTCAAATTGTAAGTAAATTGGTTCAATAATGATCTAAACTACGAAACTTATTAATTTTCGCCGTAAAACATAAAATTGTAAAATTTAAACCATTTTGATAAATTTCCAAGGCATGCCTTCAAAATTATTTAAAAATATTTACTTCGTATTTTACGGCTTTATTGTGCAATATAGAAAAAAAGTATACCACATCAATTTTGTAGCAAATCGCCAAGCGCTCAAGTACTTTTTTGAAATTCCAAAATCGGCACACAAATAAGACCGCTACATGGGAAAAACCAAATTTCAAAATTTAGACGTTTAAGTGGCTGTAGCGCTGAAAGGCTAAAAAAATATCAAAATGTAAATTACATATCTTCTACTCTTCGGGCAGACGCAAACTTTAGGTTACCAAAAATTTTTTCTAAAAATCCTAAATAACGGCTCAAATGAGCAGAAACCGTAAATGTAAAAATTTTGTTTCCAAAATTCTGCAGTTTTTATTATTAATCAAAATATGATTTTTAAGCGCAAAGAAATGGTTTTTTTGAAAAATTTATTTGAACTTTTCTTCTTTTCTTATGAAACTAAGTTATTCTAAAATAAAAATTTTTTTGATTTGAAATATTTTCAAACGAAATTTTATTCGGAAAAAATTAAAATTTTGTTTTCATCCCCATAAAATTTTTTAATTATAAAAACCATTGTAATATTTCAATATTTGATCAAATCGTAAGTCAAATGGTTCCGTAAGGATCTAAACCACCAAACTTATTAATTTTTGCCGTAAAACATAAAATTGTAAAATTATGTATTTTTTCGATAAATTTCCAAGGCATATATGCCTTCAAAATTATTTAAAAAGATTTACTTCTTATTTTACGGCTTTATTGTGCATTTTAGAAAAAAAGTATAGAATAGCGATATTATGGCAAAACGCCATATGTTCACTTACTTTTTTTAAAATACAAAATCGGCACATAAATAAGACCGCTACATCGCGAAAACCAAATTTCAAAATTTTGACATTTATAGGGCCGTAGCGCGAAAAAGGTACAAAAGTATGGAAATCTAAATGACCTATTGGCAACTGCATAAGAATATGCGTAATTTTGGATACCAAAAATTTCGTCAAAAAACGCTAAATTACGGCTCAAATGGGCAGAAACCGTAAATGTAAAAATGTTAGTTTTTGTTTTTTAGTGTAGTTTTTATTGTGAATCAAAGTATGAGTTTTAAACGCAAAGAAATGATTTTTTCTAAAAATGTATTTAAACTTTTCGTCGTCTCTTATGAAATTAAGCCATTATAAAACAAAAAAAGTTTCATTTTGAAATATTTTTATCAAAATTTTTATTCTTCCAAATTTTAAATTTTTTACCGTCTTACGAAGTCAAATGTGATGTGATGTCAAATGTACTATTAATCGTTAAAACTTTACAAAAAGAAATTTTAAATTTACAAACAAATTTTACATTCCTTTTTTAAAACCTAATTTTTCATAAATTTTCTACGTGAATTGCCTTATAAATTAAAATTCGAAAATTTCTAAAAAATTAACTTATAAATTTAAAATTCGTTGACCAATTTATGGCTTTACCATTTAAAATACGATAGACATAAGCGACGTCATTATTTATAAAAATTACCAGCTTTTTATTAATTTAAAATTTTCTTTTTTTGTTTATTTAAATTTTAAAAATACTACAATATTTTATCCATTCTAATCAATATTTATTCATTAATAGAAATGAATATTTAATTAAAATTAAAATTTACAAATTTATAAAACAAATTCAATTTAATTTAATTTTAAAAAAGTTAAATTAAACATAAATGTTGCTCGGAATTCCAATTATAAAATTAAATTTTATAAATGTAAAAAATTGTAAAAAACAATTAAAAAATTATATAAATTAAAAAATTATTAAAAATTATATATATAAAAAATAAACTTTAAAAATTTGAAAATTTAAATTTATAACATTTGGATTTTATAACTTGACCGCTTAGGAGAGAGAAAAAATATGCGACATCGATATTTGGAACAACCGGAAAACAAAATTTGGTATTTATGACTCCGTAGAGCGGAGAGGATAAAATTATATCAAAATATAAATCACCCATCCGCTATCGTTTTCATAGCTGGGTATTGTAGGTATAAATAGATTCAAATACTCCGCGTGCCCATCACGACTAAAGCGAATATCCCGCTTTTACATCCAGTTTTTGAAATATGGAATTGACAAGTCAAGTCAAGTCAAGTCACCACGTAGATCCAAAAAAAGCCATGTTCGCTTCCTTCTTAAGGTAAAAGTACGATTATCTGTATCTGTTTATAGGATGATTTGTTTAGGGGTTTAAAGGGGAGCCAGAAGAGCGACTCGTTGCGAGGCCGGAGGCCTTGCTGCCTCGCAGAGCTATTTATTTATATATATCTAGTTGGACAGCCTAGGTTGCAAAATATTTTAGTTATGGATGTTGGAGTCCAGAGGGACTGGATAGGATAGGATACGATAGGATAGGATAGAAAACTCTTTTATTGTTATTAATTTATGTACATATTCTAAGAATAGAAAAATTTTTTATGATTGTGGTTCCCGTTCCTATCTGCATTTACCGGGATAAATGTGGTCGATTGATTTGTCTTCTTTTGCTTTATTATGGTTTTTGCTGGGTATAATGAGTGCAAAACCCAGCGCCTTGAGCCTTATTATTGGTTTAACAAATTTAAAAATAATTAATACTTAAAACTAGCAATCGTTCCAAAGACGATCGAAAAATATTTACAAAAGTAGAAGAGGGGCGAAGTTGTTTGTTATGAGGATGTCCGTAGTCTGTATTTATAAGATTGTATGATGCAGTAGTCTGTGTTTTATCCTGAAGTGCGCGGTTTCCTTGGTCAGTCGAGCAATGTGTTTAGTTGAGGGTTTTTTTTTAATTGTCCAGTGGAAAAAGTTGTAGGCAGTATTGTATATTTTGTTTTTCAGTATCGGTATGTTAAGTTCTTCGTGCATGAAGTAAATTTCTGTACGTCGGGGTAGTCCTGTCGCTATTCGTAAGGCTTTATTTTGAATTTATTGGATTAGTTTAACGTTTGTATCAGATGTATTGCTCCAAACGGGGCAGCCGTAGAGCAAAATTGGTCGTATCATGGTCTTGTAGAGTAGCAGTCTTAGTTTTAAATCGAGTTTGTTCTTGTAAGTCATAAGGGGGTAGAGTGCATGAAGTGCGTTGGAAGCTTTTTTGGTCGTGTATTGTAGATGATTTTTTTATTGTCATAGAAATACAGGGTGGCTCAATTTCGATCCCTCTTATGGGGAAATCGGTAACCATTGGAAATATCGAAAAATGGATGGCGCATCCTCAATCTCTTTTTTTGAGAAAAACCCAATGGACAAAACCGGAGTTGGCTATCTTTTCTTGTTTTCGAGTTATAGCCAAAAATCCGATTATTGGACTTTTTGATAAATGTCGATATCTCGGTTGTTTTTGAAGTTTTCAAAAAAGTGTTAACACTTTCTTCAGACACTTTTTTAAGGGCAACAAAATGGGCTAGAGAGATTTTAAATATCTAAGTTAGTTTCCGAGTTATAATATAAAGTTGTGTTTTTTTAAATAGAAACCATAGTTGAATGTGATATTTTTGAATAGCATTTTTTATCCTCTTTTCAATGATGTATAACATGTGGGGTCTATTATTACGGGTTCATCCCATTTTCATAAAAACTATAATAAAAATAAAAAATATCAAAACATTAAATATGACAATAACATTTTTAATAAAAAAATCACTTAAAAAAATGAAGCACGTAACAAAAATTAAAGTAAGTATTCAAACTAAAGATCGTATTGTTTTCAATACATAACTTTTCAAAACAAAACACTACCAAATTGGCATCTAAAAGATTTTCACTACATGTCTTATAGTAGGGTAATGTTTGTTTAATTGTTGGGGAATTGCTGTCATTCTTTCATTAGTATATTAAATAATCATTATTACCTACTTATAATAATAATAATTATTATCATTAATTATAATAATATATTACGACGAATGTGAGTTATGTTGTTTTATTTACTTGTGTAAACTTTATTTGATTCCGTTAGGAATCCTTCTTTTGCCTTTTGGCGTTGATATTTTGTGTTAACAAGTTACGTCAATTATATGTACTGACGCACTTAAGTAGTATGTACTATTTGTTATGGACTATTGGTCAAGAAGATTATGTGAATGAGAGTAGAATTCACTCTGTGCTATTTTGTCGACGCAGGGCGTCATAAAAGCCCTTGCTGGGGTATTCATTGTAAACTTGATGACGAAATTTAATATATTTTTATTGTATAATGTGTTGTTTGATTCTGTCTTATTCTCGTCTAGCACCCACGGTCTTGCAGATGCTGAGCTAGCACCCCAAATAAGGGGGTAACAGGTAACAAATGGAAGCTCATAAACTCAATAATACTTGGATTCTATGTGATATTCCGATTAACCGAAAAGCCATTAAAAGCAAATGGGTTTTTAAAACAAAGTTTAGTGCTGATGGAAAAGTTGACCGATACAAAGCTAGATTGGTTGCCAAAGGTTTTCTGCAAAAGGAGAGTATCGACTATGAAGAAACATTTGCGCCTGTAGTGAGACATAGCTCCATACGACTATTGATAGCATTAGCTGCCAAAAACAATTGGGATATTGATCAAATGGATGTTGCGACAGCGTTTTTACACTCGAATTTAGAAGAAGAAATATATATGGAATTACCCGACAAGCAAACATGTTTATTAAAAAAATCAATTAATGGTTTAAAACAAGCTAGCCGCGTATGGTATAAGGAGTTAGATAAAACAATTAAGCAATTAAGATTCAAACAATCAGAATACGATCCGTGCATTTATGTTAAGAAGCAAAACGAGAAAATGTTAATCCTTGCTGTGTACGTTGATGATATATTAATATTTTCTCAAGACGAAAAAATGAAAATTGAACTAAAACAAGAACTAATGAAATCATTTAAAATGAAAGATTTAGGCAAAGCACACTATTGTTTAGGAATCAGAATTACAAGAAACGATTACAAGAAACGACGAAAATGGTGTGATAACGTTAGATCAAGAAAAGGGATCTGTCAGGAAATCGGTACCACGAATTCGGCCGCGAAAAATATTCTATTGGAAAGAGGACAATTTTCTGTGTATAATAAAAAAAGAAATTTGTTGGATTATCCATTAGTTTTCGAGAAAACGGCTTTTGAAAATCAAAATTTTACATGCATTTTAGATAGGGAAATTCATTAACATAAAAGTTCTATTGACGGTGCGTGCGTTCTGATATAGCCTTAATGATGGATGGGCGGAGCACTTGTATTCAGTTGTTATCGACCACCGTTAGTGATGGCACGTACCACGCTAGGTCGATTTATTCGCTTTTTTGAGGGTAAATCGTTGAAACTAGTGAAATTTCTGCAGGATATAGGTTTGATACCGTGGGAGAAAAGGTGTCGTAACCCGCGATGTCGTCGTTACTGTGTACTTATGCGGCAAGCGGGGAGGTATCTAAAATACGCTTTCCGGTGCCCCAAGTGCCGGAATCGATGGTACTCGCTGGGTGAAGGCACCTTTTTAGACCACTGCCGCGTTTGAGCAGTTTGGGTGATGAACGCGTTGTACTTTTGGGTAATGGGCATCGGAGCGGCCTCAACTGCAGCCGCCGTGGGTATGCCCCGGCGCACAGCATACAGGTTGTTCAGGATATTCCGAGAGATGTGTGAATGGCAGCTTAACCAGGACGCGGAGCTCCTCCGCGTTGGTGGCCCAGGGGACGTCGTCCAAATTGACGAGAGCGTTATTACCAAGCGCAAGTATAACGTGGGGAGGGTAGTTCCTCAAAAGTGGATCTTGGGATTCTATAGTATGACTGAGAAGCGGGGGGTTGTACTATACATCCCCAATAAAAAAGGTTCAACTTTAGAGGACCTAATCTCCAAGCACGTTAGGGCTGGCTCTGAGATTTGGACTGACCGCTGGAGTAGTTATGCTGGCTTATCGCATCTCGACCGGGTATCGCCTTACACCCATAAAACCGTAAATCACTCCATGTATTTTCGAGATCCAATTACCGGCGTCTGCACCAACGGTGTCGAGGGTTACTGGTCCACTTTGAAGCGCTGGCTGCGAAAGCGGGATCTGCTGAAAAGCAGATACCTGCCGGAGCACATACGTGTCTTCATGTGGCTGCAGCTCTACGGCCGTACGCCGGAATTGGCTCTCCAAAATATGCTGGACCAAATCGCCACTCGTTTTCCGGTGTAGTCAGACATCGGCCCTTTTCAGGGCCCAAAAATTAAAGAATGAGTTTTTAATTAAATTAAGAAAAACGCAGAACTCGTTTTTAGGTTAGAATCTTGAGTGCCTTGGTTGCGTTCGTCAAAATCGACGCTCGGTTTTAGACACGTATATGTGTGTAGTGCTGGGCGATATTGAAATTCCAATATCGAATATCGATATCAAAAAAGTATCGATAATATCGATATACCGAAATATCGATATATCGGTATATCGATATTTCGGTATATCGATATTTTTCCAAGAACTAGGAAGGAGTAGGCCGCCTTTTAATAAAGGATACAAGATCATACAAGCTTTTATCGCGAAACCGTTATTGTTCCAAATTCGCGAATGCTGTCCAAAATGAGTCCATAATTAGTCCATAATTATGGTATAATTAATTTTTTTTAAATGTAATTTTTTCGAGGTGGGGGTGCTAGCTTGACGTCAACTCAGCACCCCCACCAAAGATTTATCTTTTACCGCGAAACCGCTGTAGTCCAAAATTCGCGAATGCTGTCCAAAATGAGTCCATAATTATGTTATACTTAATTTAAAAAATAAGTAATTTTTTCGAGGTGGGGGTGCTAGCTTGACGTCAACTCAGCACCCCTACCAAAGATTTATCTTTTATTACCAAACCGTTGTAGTCCAAAATTCGCGAATGCTGTCCAAAATTAGTCCATAATTAAAGTATAAATATTTCTAATTTTTGAGAAGGTGGGGGTGCTAGCTTGACGTGGGTGACATATTTTTGATTGGAAAAAGAATTTCGATAACACATTTCATCAAGTCCAATTCAAGAACTGTCAGAGTATAATCTCTATATTTTCCTCTTTTGAAAGTTTGAAAAAGTTCGAACACCGATGATTGCTCCACGACGACCTGCATCCGAGTCAGGAGCGACCACCATCGAGTTTGAGTAAACGATGGGATTCTCTTCACTGGAGTGTTCCGATTTCTTTGGCAGGTTTCCAGCTCTCGTGACAGCTGCCAGCTGTGAGCGAAAACATTTAGAATTTGTTTAATTTTATCAATAGTGGGCCCTATATCATAAATCTTGAATGCCTCTGTGACGGCCGAGTTGATGGTATATGTCCGAAGCAGCTTATTCGAGGCAGTCCCAACAATTTGATGCATTTCACCATATTTGAGCCACTGTCGGTTGTGAAGACAGCTCTTTTGTTAAATGGAATGTCCTCCATCATGAAACCAAGCACTTCTGACAAATTTTCTCCGGTGTGATCCTCGGTGACTTCTTTGCAGTTAACGCAGACCGACTTCAATTCCCAATTCAGAAAGAAATGTGCTGTCAAAGATATAAACTGCTTTTTATTAACCGCAGACCATCCGTCAGTTGTAAGAGAAACATATTTTGCATCTTGCAAATCTGAATGTATTGCTTTTACCATTTTGTTAAACAAGTTTGGGATCTTGTTTTCCGTTAGCATCTTTCGCGACAGTACCTGATAACTTGATTGTAATGTCTTAAGTAGATGTTTGAAGTCATCCTTTTCAACCAAGCTATATGGCTGCATTTCAACAGCAATAAAATACGCGATCGCATTATCAATCTTCTTCTTTTGTGTATCACTCACCCGATAATGTTCTAGCGTAGGTTGCTTGTAATATGACTTCGGGTTCACGTTGTGAGGATAAGGAGATATCAAGAGAAGTGGAATCCTCCTCATCCTCACTCTGGACCTCGGCGTCGGCCTCTTGTTCTTCGAGAAATCTGACAACCAGAAAATCAAAGATGAGAAAACTCAAAATGAGAAGAAATAAAAATATAAAAGGATTTTGCAATTACGGTGACAAACTTCTAGGGGAGATTCCCCATGAAAAATTGATCAAGAAAAAATATAACTTCGATATCTTAAAATTGAAATAACCGTTTCTGAGTGGCGTGCTAGGACTGCTGACTGCTGAGGCTGAGAGTGCCTCGCACGAAGACGGCAAAAATTTTAGAGCGTTTGTTTTTCAAAAATATCTAGATTTGGCTAGTAGCAATGCACTGCTTTTGCATTAGGTACTTTTCAATACTCACACTACAATATTCTGTATATATTTTCATCAGTGATGAGCTTCTAGTTTTCGTTTTATTTTGACTCACTTAATATCTTCCGTAGTCCCGTATCATTAATTGGGTATGATTTTCATAGCATAATATATCAGTCAGCACTCAGTATTCAGCACTATCTAGTTTGCAAAAATGGGAAGAAAGAGGAATGCGGATTTTGGTTTAATTTTACGGTAACTATTATATAATACGGTCAATGTTTTTCAAAAAATTAGCTTACCTGCTTTCCTCAAGCAATTAAGTTTTTTTGTTTTGCAACTCTGCATGCACAAGAGGATGGTGGTGTTTAACGTTCTTCTTAAAATAGTCCCACACAAAACTTTTCGGCATGATCGTCGAATTGTACAATACAAAAAATTAATTTCAAATCACAGTGCGTTTATATACCAGAAATAAATTACACGCTGCACTTATAAAGAAATGAATTACACGTATGTCATGATACATTTATGTAGCCTGATTGGGGACTTTACCTTTATAATATCATGACGTATAATTTTTTGCAACTGATATTATTACTGATTATACTATAGTTACCAAGACAGCAGTCTGTCCGGATTTCAAATTGTCGCAAATAAATGCAATTGCAGCTATTAATATTTGCTTGAATCAGTGAATTTATTATGGTTTTACCTCAAAAAGTAATAGGAATTTTTTAACAAAATTTTGTATTTAGTACATAAATATTGAGACTTAGAGCTGATTAGATTTCGGTTAAAATCGGTACACGGAAAAGCAGGAAAAAACAATATTTTGTAAATTAAAAGAAAATTTTTTTTCTTATTTTTAAAATTTTATTTTTTTATTATATTCTCCTCCAAAATAATAATAAAAAAGTATTAATCAATAATCGTGTAAATATCCTACTTTTGGTTATATAGTTTTTACAAATTAAAAAAAAAACAATTTTTTTCTTATTTTTTAAATTTTATTTCTTTATTATAATTATTTCCCTCCAAAATAATAATTTTTTAAAATTTATTATTATTTAAAAGTATGATAAAGTTATGTGCATGGCCACATCCGATTTTTACTTTATCATACGAAGTCTGAAAAAGTATTGTAATCGTGCAGAAAAAAGAAATTGAGATTTTGATGAATTTAGTCATTTTGGGGTCCCAGAAGCTGAAAATCATCATTTCCAAAAAATGTCTGTGTGTATGTATGTGTGTAGGTGTATGTGTGTATGTATGTGGTCAAATTTTGTGTGCGCTCTACCTCAAAAAGTAATAGGAATTTTTTAACAAAATTTTGTATTTAGTACATAAATATTGAGACTTAGAGCTGATTAGATTTCGGTTAAAATCGGTACACGGAAAAGCAAAAAAAAACAATATTTTGTAAATTAAAAAAAAAATTTTTTTCTTATTTTTAAAATTTTATTTTTTTATTATATTCTCCTCCAAAATAATAATAAAAAAGTATTAATCAATAATCGTGTAAATATCCTACTTTTGGTTATATAGTTTTTACAAATTAAAAAAAACAATTTTTTTCTTATTTTTTAAATTTTATTTCTTTATTATAATTATTTCCCTCCAAAATAATAATTTTTTAAAATTTATTATTATTTAAAAGTATGATAAAGTTATGTGCATGGCCACATCCGATTTTTTTTTTAATCTTGTGAAATTTTAGCTGAACGTTAAGATTTATTATAATTAAATAAACAATTGAATTACAATTTTCAAATGAATTTTATTAATTCGTCAAATGCACCATATTATTTTTATTTCAATTCGTTTTCCGCGAATATCCCGTTATCACTTAATAATGTGGATTGTTCAAACCTGTCTTTCTCTTCTTTTAAACTCGATCTTCGATCGTCTCTCCTTTACATTGGTTGTGAATCTTCCTCTTTCTCTCCTTCACGCTAAATGGAGCAGCTTTCATCTACTTCCAAAGTTTTCTATGCCACAGTTCCAAATGTTCTTCAAAGTTGTTTCTCCAAAATTATATTATAAATTTATCCAAATTGAATTTGTTATTGTTGCTTCTAAATGATTTTAATTATTTAAATTTTCACTGTGGATCACTCCACTCTCAGAGGATATTTCCACACGATCTTACTGGTCCACCTTTTTTCATCAACTTTATTTTCTCGGAGGATTACCTCCGCACGACCTTACTGGTCCACTTTCAATCATCAACTGACTTTATTTATTATTCATCTTCTTATCAACCCGTTGCCAAGATGATTTTATTTATTTTTTTAATTCAAATTTTGTTTTTGATAATGTGATTTAAATTTGTTATTTGCTCGCGTATACCCGCACTGACGACGCATGTTGGTCAATACACTTGAAGTTGTTCAATTTTCGATTGTTTACTTAAGCAATAAATTATTTTATTTTTAAATTAAATTGTTAAATTTCAAACATTAACTTTTACATTTATTTGTTAATGAAATTTATAACTGCTGTGGGCTTTATTGCCTACCTTCATGAACACTGCAATATACATAGTAATATAATATACATAGACATGCATAAAACAAAAATTTGCCATAGGCGCTTTTTGAAGATTGCCAGTGAGGGGATGAACAGATCAAACATTGGATCACTACTTGAATGATTTGCTAGTCTGGTCATCCTAGCCACTGGACCGTGCCTGCCATAATTCGTTGAATGGTGTCTTTCATCGAAAATCCACATTGACCTGGTAAACCGGCAAGCTTTCTTGAATAGAAAAAGTTTGAGCAAGACATTGCAGTTAATTCTTCCGCTGAAAAAACCATGCACAAAGCAGAGATCAACAACGGTTCGTCTTAACTCCAGTGAACATGTATTGAAGAACTTCAGGTAGGTCTCATCAGAGAAGTCTTTTTTTGCAGGTCCTAACTTGTAGTGAAGATATATGAAAAATTTGTGTTGTACACGTTCTAATTGATTGATTTGGACTTGATAGTGAGGCGACCAGACACTACAGGCGTACTCCAATCGGGAGCCGACCAGGAAGAAATATAGTTTTTTCACTGTAGTAGGCGAAAAGTAAACTGACTGTCGGCGGATAAAACCCAATGTACGGAAAGCAGAGGAACAGATGAGGGATATGTGATTTCTGAATGTTAAACCAACATCCAATCAAACACCGAGATCATTAATTACGGCAACACGTTGGAGTTCGTTATCATTGAGACAATAGGCAAAGAAAGAAGGTTTTTTTTTAAAACGAGATAGTAAAACATTTATCAAAATTAAGATAAAGATTATTTAACTGACACCATTTGTGTAGGTTGACCAGGTCGTTTTGTAACAACATACAATCATTGTACGAATTAATCGCCTTGAAGATCTTAAAATCATCTGCAAACAGCAGGTGCAGAGAGTAACGAATAAATTTACCAATGTCATTAATGAAAAACAAAAATAGAATAGAGGCACAGTGAGAGCCCTGGGGAACACCGGAAGAAACTGTAATTAGCAAGGAGCACGGAGTAATATAAAAGGAGAGAAAGTTATCGATCTTAACCTTTTGGGTTAATCAATGATTAACGATTTTCAACAATGTCACAACAATGAAATTTCATTGTTAAAAACCCTTAATCATTGATTAAGTTTTAACAAGCCTTTGTGCAATCGGGCAGGCTCTGTGTCTGTCCGTCCGTCTGCATGTTTCAACTTTAAGAACTATTCCAGTATAGTTTTTAAACTATAGAAATAGTTCTGAAATTTGAAACATGCAGACCGACGGACGAGCAGACACGTAATTCTGTGCGGTAACTGGATGGGATGTCTTTTGGTTTTCCTGGTTTTGGGATGGGATTTTTCCCAATTGACAATTAACAATTGCATTTTTCCAGGCGGATGGGAAATATTGATTCTTTTCCTTACACGCACGCGACTGCTCCCATCAGTATACTGCGCATCTGCTTTCATATTTGTCTTTCTTTCGTAATTGTCAAACATTTCTCTTTGTACTATTAAAAAGTCAAGTAGTGATTTCAGAAGATTTATGGCTGTCTGAATTTCGATTGTTTCGTTTTGTACGGATTTGCTGACCACATTATACGATCTAAAATTACAGACCACAATTAATATTGTCATAATGATGTTTTCCTTCTTGGGAACGGTACGATTCGCCGTGCACGATTCGCCGCGACACGACTCGCCGGGAACTATTCGCCGCGGCACGATTCGCCGAAGCACGATTCGCCGCGACACGATTCGCCGTGGCACGAATCGCCGCGATTTTTTTATTTTTATTTTTATCTATTTTTATCCGTTCAGTGACCCCATCTATCGATAATCTTTAATAGATTTTTAACCCATAAAAATGAATTAAATAAATTAAACTGTTACAAAACAATATAATTCACGTTTTCAACGAGTTTCACCTTTTTCAAGTTCCACCTTTTCCGAGTTCTTTTGGTCTTCAGGGATACTTTTAATTAGCTTAGTCATTGTCAAAACCAAATTTGACAAAGACAACCATGGCAATACATAGATCCACCGTAAAAAATTATTTTTTTCATTAGAGCTACAATTTGAACCATATTAATTGACCTGTGTCCTCATGTAAATATAAAAGGTCAACAAATCCAGTAATTAGTTTATTGATATATTTCGATAAAATGAAAAATTTTCACAATAAATGCAATACAATAATTAAAATAAATTAACATAATTAAAAAAATTTTTATTTTATCGAAACTTATTATAAGGTGACATCCTTGAAATTAGCACGTCGGCGCGGTTCACATTTGTGTAGAGACGATAATATATAAGAGTCCACATGAATTGCGGAACCAATTGCTGTAATTGTGCACATAATTAAAAGTTACATCATAGTATGCGGCACTGATGACGACTAATGAGTCAGAAACACCACTTCGTGTGATGGTTTTTTAGTTGGTAAGTCAGTGGTGTCTGTCGCTCTGTTTTTTAATTATGTTAATTTATTTTAATTATTGATATATGACACTAGAAGCTCTCGGCGAGTCGTGCCACGGCGAATCGTGCGCGGCGAGTTGTACTCGCTTTCTTGAATTAACCATTAATATAGTAGAAAAGTGGTCAAAAGTATATTCCAGTGAAAGTCGAGTATTCAAAACTGCGATAACAGTTGAATTAGAGCAATGGACGAATGCTTATCTTTGTCCTTGTCCATCTTGTCCGTGACATCTTCGGGAGTTGCCTTAATTATCAGGGCATCCTTTCGACTAGGCTCATTTTTCCTCTCTATTTTTTTATCTTTAGGATTAGGTTTCTTTGCCGTGATTTTCCGGTAGGTTACCGTCTTGAATTCTTCTGGGTTTATCCTATCGCTGCCATCGTCCATAAAGCGATTCATTATGGCCATTTGCGCCTCTTCTTGCTTTTCTAGGCTCGTTTGATTTTGTGACCTAGGTTCTGGAGGCTTTTTTGACTCTTGCCTCTTCGGTTCCTCCGGTGCTTGGTTTTTGGTGCTCTTCAGCACCTGTGCCATTATTGGTTTAACTGTTTTTCCCACCGTTTGGACGTAGGTGTCACTCATTTTTCCAATTTTGTTGAGCGTGGTTTTGGCGGCTTCATTGCTTTGAATGGCTTCTTGCTTCGTTTTAATGATTTCTTCCATCATTTTACTGTTCTGGTCTTGTAGGTTTTTTATTATTTCTGCTTGTTTTGTGATTGTTTTCATTACCGTGTCCAGGGTTTTCTGTTGTTTAGTAATCTTCTCTTGCAATCCTTCAAAATCCGCGAGCGACAAGCGTATCGCTGCGGTTGTGGGGTCTTTTTCGTCTTGACGTTTGAGCAGGTCAAGTACTTGCTTAAGGTCAACCGGTCCTGCTGATTGAGACTCTTGCTTGTCGAACTGTCTCCTATGAGTTTGCTTGATTTACTGGAGTTGCTTAAGCAACAGCGTCTTGAAAGGCACGTATATTGACCTGCACTGGGGCGTGTTGAGTCCTTCATTTACTTTTTTGATAGTATCTTCGATCTCGACTCCGGTAGGGTCATCCGATATCGAATTTCTTCTGGAACTTCCTCCAGACTTCAGAAGGATTTCTTCTTCGCCAGTCGTAGTTTGTTGCACCTCGGCCTGGTCAGCCACCGAAGGTGCAGAGCAGTCGCTTGATGACGGTCGGCGGGGGCCCGCTCCAGCGCCCAACACACCGACCGATACTGGGGCTCCGAGACTCCCCTGCATCGTAGTCGTAATTTTCTTATCGTCGTCCATTTCATGCTTGTCTTAGAGATTTTTGGTCAGGGCCTCTTACCCTGGGCCGGAACAACCTTGGTGGCTTGATGCTCGGCATCTACCACCAAGTCCTCGAATCTCTGCAGGTAGTGATCGAGGGCCTCCTTTGTCTGAAGGACAGGGGGGGGACCTAGGTTCTTGTTAATTACTGCCTTTTATTTTTACAAACGCACCTCCTTTTATACGAAATCCGAACCAAATTATTCGTTTTATGGCTGATTGACCAATGTCCTTCGATAATGCCATTTACCAATAAAAATCCACTAAATTAAAATTTAGGGTGGTGGATGATCTTCGCATCGACCAATGATAATTCGCGGTTCCATAGGATGCCAAATTTTGCGTTACTGTACTAACTAAAGTACTTAATTTAACTTGGTGTAACCACCAACACAATTTTCTTGAGATTAAAAGTTATCTAAAGTCATTAACTTTTAATCCTTCATCTTTTTGGTATAAATTTTCCTATCCTAAATGTTTCCGGTCGGACTCCAGCTTCAATTAAAAAGTCCAATTTGTCTAGATCCGTCCACATTCTCGGATGGAATCTCTTCTTATACTCTTAAATTTTCATCATCGGATCTTCAAATTGTCCTAAATTAAAGAGAATTTCCTGCTCTTTCCGATGATGTTTTCCATTTCTCGTTAGACTCTTCTTTCGTAAGTCCAAACGACTTTTTGTAAAATTCCAATGCAACCGTTTTTTTTCTTACACGCATTTGCACCACAAAAATCCTAATTTTTCACAAACCCGTGAACACTCGCAAACCTAATCGTCTTTCGTCGCACCTTTATAATATTTTGGTCAAAATAATCGTCCCAAAATGTAACCACTTAAATCTATTCTTAACCTAACAATAATAAACACAAATTTTATACAATTTTCACTCCGGCATGTTTAATATTTTCAATTTTCAGCACAACGATTTTTTATATGGTGGAAACAATCCAACTTTGCAATATTGGAATGTCCAGATGGACTTTAACCATAACAAAACTTGCAATGCCAGACCAAACGTAGCTGAAGGTTCTCCGATAACAAATATCTGGTACGTTGCCTAAATTTACTTTATAAATTAATAAACATTTTAATTTCAGTTGAATCTCCCCCAATGAAGACTTGGAAAGAAATTTGCTAAAAATAATTCTAAGATGATTTCTCTATTTAACCCAATGGTTTCGACCAAAGTCGTTGTACATGAATTTTACCCGAACTATGGATAATTCAAGATTTTAGTGTTATGGGCAAGAATGAACATAGCAATATACTGACCAAATAACAAATAATACTGACCAAATTAAAAAATTATAACTGACCAAAATAACAAATTATACTGACCAAAATTCGATTTAATACTGACCGCATTAAATATTTATACTGACTAAAATATTACTATATACTGACCATTTAATTATAAAATAACTGACCAAATATTTAGTGGGAACGGTACGATTCGCCGCGTACGATTCGCCGCGACACGACTCGCCGGGAACTATTCGCCGCAGCACAATTCGCCGTGGCACGATTCGCCGCGATTTTTTATTTTTATTTTTATCCGTTCAGTGACCCCATCTATCGATAATCTTTGATAGATTTTTAACTCATAAAAATGAATTAAATAAATTAAATTGTTACAAAACGATATTCACGTTTTCAACGAGTTTCACCTTTTTCGAGTTCCACCTTTTCCTAGTTCTTTCGGTCTTCAGGGATATTTTTAATTGGTTTAGTCTTTGTCAAAACGGCTCGAAGCGCCCGGAGCGGAGGGGACCGGAGCGCAGGGTAGCGCAGAGTCGAATTTGATAAAGACAACCATGGCAATACACGGATCGACCGTAAAAAATAATTTTTTTCATTAGAGATAAAATTTGAACCATATTAATTGACCTGTGTCCTCGTGTAAATACAAAAGGTCAACAAATCGAGTAATTAGATAATTGATATATGGCGCTAGAAGCTCTCGGCGAATCGTGCCACGGTGAATCATGCCACGGCAAATCGTGCCACGGCGAATCGTGCTTGGCGGCGAATCGTGCACGGCGAGTTGTACCCAACCCTTCCTTCTTTGATACGCCTTTTAGTGAACATTTGGCTTCGTAAATTGTCGCTTTCGTCTGATTCTTATCTTCAGAAATAGCTTGTAGTGCCTTCTGGAAGCTGCTGTAGCTTTGGGATAAAGCTTTAGTCGCATCGGCTCTTGCACTCCAGCATGTCAGTCATTTTTTTAAAAACCAGTTTAGATCCATTTTTATGTTCGTCATCGTTGTTTAGAAGATATTCGAGCATAACTCCCCAACGGAGAGTTGATGCTGAAAAAAATTATAGATTTCTTGCACTAACCCCATTAATCTATAATTTTTTTTACAGTATTCACAAGATTTTACAGCATTCACCCCTAGTTGGGGTAAAAAAAGAAAATTTTTTTTCTTCTGTTTTCAACCACAGCCGTGGATTGGTGGGATCTCTGGTTGAGTTACAGAGCTGAAATTCTGGGTTCGAATTTTGGACTTGACAGAATTTCTTAGCTCGGCCTTCCGCTGTGCATCAACACGTTGTGGCCTCAACATCGGAGGTAGCCTAATGGGCCCGATATGTGGCCTGAGTGCATGCAAGCTTCGGCCTGCCCTCCACTTCCAATCCTAATCCTAATCTTCTGTTTTCACGGGGCCCCTAAAATAAGTGGAGCCCCTAGACCCCATAAGCCTTTTCTGCCTTATGATTAATCTGGTACTGGTGCACTTTACAGAATTGAAATTCAGTAGGGTGATGTACTTTTAAAACATAACATAACGTAAATATGTTATGTTATATGAGCTTGTTCTCTTTCTAACTTAAACATATCTGTATAGCGTTGTGCTTATTTTGTTATATAGTTATTTTTTAACTATTTTCACCGATTGGAAAATTAGTAAATCTTTCAAAGAACGAAATCAAGAATTTTCAAGAGCACTAATCGAAACGTACGAAAGTGATGTCAATTCAGACTTAACTGATGAGCTTAATTTTTTTGTGATTTGTTAAAAACCTATAAGTTGAAGTCAACTAATCCCCTAGATATTTATAAATTAATAATAGAAAAAAATTGCAGCACTCTTTTCCGAACATTTACATTATTTTAAAAATGTATATATGCATACCCATCGATAATTTTCAAAATTATCTTTTATTAAAAATAAATTAAGAAGTAGTGTTACCCAAACACGTTCTGTAACTTTCTGTTCGCTAACTTTAATGAGTATTGAAAGTGTACTACTTCGACAAACAAATTTTGATAATTTGATAACTGAATTTGTGCATCCCTGTTGTAAATGACCCATACAGAAACAATTAAAAAAAGTTCTATGGGTCTCTACAGGTTTCAATACTGGGTAGTGTCGCAGGCATTCTCCTACAGAATCCCATATAAATACACTCATATAGGATACCTATAGATTCCCAGAGAAAAGATCCACGCATGATATTCTATACAGGTAAATCCTCATAAGAATGAAAATGTTTGTAGGCGTGGTTTATACTTTTCCCATATAATCCCATAGAAAATACACGGAGGCATGGTGAATAGGAGAGCATCAAGTATAAACTTACTTTCCCGTGTATATTTCGAAATAACGTACGGTGCTAAATATTCGTGTCCTGCTTTTGGTTGATTTCTGTCCCACATTATATTCTTCTTGGCCTTCATAACTACCTTTATTTCTCTCAACAGTCGAGCTGAGCACTTTGAAGGTTAAGTTTTTTTTAAATTTTAGTAAATTTATAACATTAGGCACTTTTACACCAAACCGAAACACAATAGCAAACAACGCACAGCACCACAATGTTGTTATAATTCTGGAAACCACAGAATAGATAATAATATCGAGTTCTCTTGATCCTCTCTTTCAGAAACAAAAAACATCACCCAATCAGAACGTACTTGTCTCGCGTAAGCGGGATTTTTGATCTGAATTCTATCGGGAAATACCTATTAGGCTGTTAGTTATATTTCACTTTTATGGGATATTCCTTATACGAATACATTTAATTTAGGAAACCAATAGAAATCCACAGAACCCTATACGAAACAAATTCGTAGGGAATTCCTTATAGATGTCTTATCAAACCAACCCATAGGATCCTATGGACCCCATACAAACCAGTGCAAACCCATAGAAACTCGTATGGTGTTCTATGTGTTTTCTAAAGGTGTAACGTAAATTGCTCAAAAATTCGTCACATCTGCCACTTGCTTAACCGTAGATGTTATTATACGTGTTAGCTAGCTGTGTTATTTAAAACGCAGTTCTTGAGAGCGGGGTGTTTCGAAAAACCTCGTGGATTCTTAACAAATATGGGATCAACACTCAGATTTCTTCTCAGCTAAATGGAAAAATGCTGGTAATGTGGACGCCAGTTAATGCAAATCAAACTAATAGAAATCAAGAGGCGGTTAATTGCATTAACACAAATAGAAAAAAAAGAAGTTGGCGACAATGTTTAATTAATTCACTAATCAAAATAATACATAAAACATACACATAAGGCTCAAGATAAGCTGCTATTTAATTGAAGATTATAATAACAGTAAACAAAATAAAATATAAAAGGTAAGGTAAAATACTGACATCCACCTGAGGGGTAAATTCAGTTATGTAGCAAAAATACAATTGATCATCCCTGAGGAGGATAAATCAACAACACGAAGTTATGCTCTAGCAGAAATTAATTGCACACCGGAATTCATTATCTCGGTTATAATTGATATTAAAAATAGAACCTGGCATACAGCATCGTTAATAAATAAGTAAATGTATCTCTAAGGGACTTACCCTGAATGCAATGCTACCAATTTCACGACTCGGCAAGTGTCTCTCCTTCGAATTCAATATCCTTACTTCATCATAACGTTGGTCCACCATCCAGGAATAAAAGTCTACAAAATAGAGAACACAAAATACTTATTAAAAAATCAACATGCTTGCCATTTCCAAAACTCATCAATAGAGAAAGTGTGACTGCAAATTCAAATTAATCTCTACTATCGCATCTTCATAAACCAAACATCTGCTTGAAAGTTGAAGTGTAATATCCCAAATAAAAATGTAACCGCACGTCTGAGATTGAAACGATGATGGTTAGACAACAAAACATAAATCCTCGAAGGTTCTCCAACTTCAAATAAAATAATGACCCACTAGGTGCAAACACACTCACAAGGTAAATCCTCTTGTGATTCAAAAAAAAACAACCATAGTGAATCAACAATTATTGGGCAAAATAAACCATTCTTGAGATTATTGATGTCAAATAATGCTTCTGTCCACTCCAAATCTTCCAACAGATGACCAACAAAATGTAACGTCGTCGTAAAACCAAACAATCAAACCCTGGATACCATCTGGGTAAAAGATTTCCAACATGGATAAGGGACTCCATTTTACAACGACCATATTAAATTTATAATATTCAAAACGAAAATTAAATGAAAACGAATAACCCGTAACCTGGGTGCTAAAATATAATTTGTTACTACAAATTAATTAATTAGGAAACCATAATTACCCATTATCCGGCAAAAACACATGAAATTGAAACATAAGAAACTAAAAATGAACACACATTGACCACACGCACGGATTTAATAATAGTAACTACTATTATTATTAAATCTATTTAATAGTTACTATTATTAAATCCGTGACCACACGTCAATCTCCTACGAAATTTGACGTGCAATGGTGCCTATCGAAAATGAACGCATAGCCTGCAAAACGATAGCGTTCCAGTGGCGTAGCTTGTGGAAGATTAGTAACGTCCAAAACGCATTTTGGCACGTTACAAAGGTCATTTTTAACAGGGATCTTAAAGTAAGAAAAAATGTTTTTAAAATGTGTATGTATACCTCCTGTGTTTTATAATAAAAAACTATAATCAATTATGTATAATAATTATTATCCTTTCAAAAATTTGACATTTGATCTAAGCGCGGTCGACCTTGAATAATCAAAAACTTTCGCCTGTGGCGCATTTTGTTAAAACATACAAGGCCTCCAAAAAAAGTTTGCCCCGGGCCTCACATATTCTTAATCCGGCTCTGAACTGAATGAAATTGAGGCTCCGGTATAATTATTGATAATTAATGGTTTAGTATTGGTACTACTCAGAAATTACTAGTTCAAAATCTATGTTTACTTACGTTATATGTGCAAACAATCAATGATTTATTCTGTGAAAATGAAAATAAGTAATAATATCAAATAAGGTCAAGTCAAATAAGTATTGTCGTGAAATCAATTTTTATATGGCAAAACACATCTTCAAAAAGTACAATGAACATTGCTAACAGGACTGTATGAATAATATTGAGAGCCTCTGTACATATGTACAAACACTCGAAAAACATAACCCTCCTTCGGCAGTTGGGTAAATAGAAAGCGCAGTTTCACTTTCCACCGATGGTCATAGAGCAAGAGCCCGTGTTACTTAAAATATGGAAATCGGTTTACGCCCATAGACCACCGAAATTAGTATTATCAATTGTTACTTTGCTATAGAGATGCTCGCCATACATGATTTCCGGGGCGAAGTGAGGGTAGGGGTCTTACCAACCTGTTATAAAACATTGAGTGAACATGATCATAAGTTTATGGCTGAGGATAGTGGGAAAGTAAAGATTTCAGTACAATAATCCGACGCTGACGGTTGTCAGTCGTTTACAAAGTGGCGTTCACCCGCTGTAAACCTTGAAACATGTAAAAAAAAATCAAAAATAATTACCAGTTTATGACTGAAAATGGGGAGGATCTTACCATTACCCTTCGAACGACACAAACTTCACCCTGCCAGTCATTTTCAATGGGGCGGAAGGGCGCCGTGTCAGCCGATTTTGGTAAAAAAAAATAAGTACTTTTTTATGATAAGCTTACGACTGACTTTTTCAAAAGTAATGGTAATGTTTTTAATTAATAGTAATTGTTAAGTCTATAAGCTGTTCTAAATCAGACTATGCCGGCATCTTATTTCGCCGCCTTTGGCTAATGAAGGTGTCTTCATGGTTGTCTTTGTCAAATTCGACTTTGCGCTACCCTGCGCTCCTAAAGACCAAAAGAACTCGCCAAAGGTAGAACTCAAAAAAGGTGAAACTCGTTGAAAACGTGAATATCGTTTTGTAACAGCAACCTACATTTTAAAAAAATGTAGCTTTTTAACGCCGATCTACATACATTCAACAAAATAATGCAATAGGTAATAATTAAAAATTTTATTTAAAAAAACACAAAAATGTAACAAAAGATGGGATTTTTAAGGGGGGGGGGAGGTAAATATTATTATTTATGATCATATTAATATGAGTAAAATGATAGGAATGTAAATGAAATTAAAAGATTAAATTTATGACCAGTCTACCTGCCTAGCGGCGAAATGGGAACAAAAGTGGCGGCGATCCCATATATGTAGTCTAAGATCCGGTATAAGAAACATCTACCCTCATCTGTTATTTATTTGTGATAAGAAATAAGTGATTCCATGGTTGCCTAGATTTTAGATATAAATTTTAAACGCGAGCTGTGAGTGACAAACATGAGTTGCGCGCGCATCTCCATGCGACAGACCATGATGAAGCGAGTTCTCATTAATCAACGTATTAATTCAGTATTTGATGTGTAGAACTGGCTTATGCTATCGAAAAATTCTTCATTAATAAGAACTCAACGAACGCAACGCTTGTCTGTCACTCTATATCACTTTATATCTAAACTCTAGGCAACCATGGAGTGGATCAACTTTTTAATAAGCCAACCTAATACAGTTAGATTAAGCATAAAATAAGCTTTCATTTGATATAAAATACGATTAAGTAACTGATGAGGGTATATTAATAGCTGGAAAGCCCGTCCACGGACGAGCATCTAAACCCAATTGATGTGCAACTCGTCCCAGGAGGAGTACCGGCGCCGGCTTATTATATTTTTGGCAAACTATGTGCAATGTGTATATTATCTATTATTTATTTCTTATCACAAATAAATAGCAGATGAGGATAGATGTTTCTTATACCGGATCTCGGACTAATAGCAATTTATGAGATGCGAATATTGTTGATAAAAATTCAAATCGAACGACACAACTCGACGCCCTGATGTACTTGATGGTATATTAAAAAAAATTAGATGTAGTAATGCAACTTTTTATTAACCTACCATATTATTTTAAATAGTCAAATAATAATCACATTATTGACATATATTGACCCACAACAATAATGATCAGCTTTTTAATGAAAATATATATTCAATTAGTTTACAATTTAGTTGATAGAATGAAATGTACTTAAAAATATGGATATAACAAAACACTTGAGAGTAACTTACACCCATATTCTAAGACAAACAAGTACCAAGTATTATACTTAAAAATAAAATTTGTATTTGAGGCTGACTTGATGAAATGTAAATATAACTGTAATGTCATATAAATAGATAAAATATTATTTGGATGCTTTTGAACATTATGAATTAATATAAATTACATTATTTCTTATACTTATAATCCTGTTTTAAATATGAAATTAATTTTTACTTGAAATCTGCTGATCTTTCAAGATTCCTTAGATCAATAATTATTTTATAAAGAATATAAACAATTAGTATTAATAAAATAATAATTACCACTCAGGTATTGGGAGCTAATGAATATTTCAAGAATTATTGTAAACATTTGATGAAATAAAAGTTTTTGACAAATGTTGGCTAAAAACAACACTTTGCAGTATGACCATCCCCTAAATATCATACATGTTTTAAATTCAATTCCAAGTATTAATACTAAGTACTAACTTATCTATGAATACCAATGTTAGTTCCTTTCAAATCTTGGGTAAATAATTTGCTACTTTTAATCATGATTTATATATCACCTAACATTATAATTTTGAACAAGGTGAACAACAGTATTTAATATACAAAAAAACAGTAAGACAAAAATAACTCGGGTAAGTTAAAACTATATTACGTTATTACTATTTTATTTAATTGAATGAAATAATAGTAATGTAAAATAGTAAAATTATACTAACTTATATAGAAAAAGTTTTGTTGCAATTTCTTAATTTATACCAGCTGATGTAAAACTTCAATTTTGCAACTAATTAGTTTGAATTAACATCAATTTACAATTTATTAATTTAATACAAAATTCAAATTAAAACCGTATTGTTAACGTACCAATTTTGATCAACTAGCATTTTTTCAATTAAAATGTCAGACCGCAGAATTTATCTTCAACTAATCTAAATGTGTCATACTCCAAATTCTTCCAAAAAAACTTCAAATGTCAGTCACGCAGTGTAGTTTTAGGCCTGAAATAAAAAACTTACATATATAAACAATTGGATATATTGAACATGTTTATTAAAGTTTATAAAATTTTATGAAAAATTATAACAATGAAATTTGACTAATGATGATCTAATCTAATTGCCGATTGTCACTGATATAATTAGGAGAATAAAATTTATTTTAAAAAATTACAATTTAATGAAGTGTTATCCACATTTTAAAATTGTCAATTTAAGTTTTTGACAAGTTTTATCAACAGGCACTTAAATTTTAATTAGGAATGTAAAAAATTGTTAAAACTCTTTTATATTAATATATAAAAATGGCATTGTGTGCCATTTGATTTGTATGAAAAATTCACAGTGCAAATTGTATCTGCCATAAGCTATTTTCAATTACAAAACTTAAAATTTGGTCTTTAAATTAATTAAGGTGCTAGATCAATCGGCGCTGAACTGGTGTCAAGTTCAATTCAATAACGAATAGTCATAAAAGTTGAAATTTTCAGTACATACGTAAAATATTGTTCATAATTAGAATTATTAGCTCTTGAAAATTTATATAAATATAAAATAATATAATAAAAATAAAATATTGTTCTACATAACACCTGTTATTTTTTATTTTAAAAAAATTAATAAAAAAATAACTTTTTCTGAGTTTTCCATAAAATACACTTTACTTATAAATATAAAATAGGAGATGTAAAGCAATATCTATCGTACTAATCAACCAAAAAAAAAGTAAGATTAACTTTCTTGGTTTGACTTGTAAACTTGACACAAGATTTCAAGTAATCTAGGCGAAATTTCAAATTGGTGCCATGGCATTAACCAACCAGAGAAAACGTGCAGTTCGAGCATTTTCAAAAAGATGTCGATACTTCAAATTTTAAGTAAAGATACAAACCCACCTATTATTGTATTGGTAAAATATAAAGTGGTCATAAGCTACCGCTCAGAACTGCCGTAATTTATAAACCTTTACCGGGTTCTAATGCTTTATCTAATTTTGTATTTGTATAATTTTTGAATTTATTTGAAATTATTTTACAAAATTTGAATGGCTATGTTACCTGTTTAAAAGGTATGCATCTTGAATAAAATAAAATATCATAAAGCAACAACTAGTGACAACTGCTAGATTTCATGATCTATTCCTATTGATCTAGCACCATAAGTTGAATTCGTCAAACATTGTTTGACATTGATTTTGTAATTACTATACTGTCACTTTTTGAAACTATAAAAGTAGGAATTTGAACCAAGTCAATTGATTGCATTTGAAGCCTTAATTGAATTTAAATGATGAATAATAATAATTATTACCATTACTAATAATTAGTTTTAAAAGTATATCCTTTTAAAAACTCTTGTTGTTACACTTATGTTGAATAAAGAAAAACAAACTGTGACTTTTTCATACTGCAAAAATCCTTTTTTGGTTGAATTTAAACAATTTATTATAGAAGTTGAATTAAAAAAATATACTTAACAAAATATAGGTATTTTAACAAATGTTTCATTATAAATGATGAAGCATTTATAAGAAATAAATTTGTCAATATTTTATTTGATTTTAATCAAGGTGATTTTCATATTTACAATTTTAAAAAGTTGTTACTAACAAGGGCATCAACCACTGCAATGAAAAAGTTACCACTTTAATCTACAACCTGATATTAATACTTTGTTTAAATGTTGACAGGCATATATTTGCCATTCTTCATATAAAATCAATGCAACATACAGATTACCACCTTTAAAAAATTATTGAACATGTTTTATATTACTTATTATTTAGTGATTAAATAATAAATATTATTAATAAATTGGCATGTGTTAAAGGTGGTAACCATACTGATTTCAGTCTTGTTTCAAGCCATTACTTTCAAAATGGATAATTAAAAGTTTTGGGAAACATAATTATCTACTATAAGAAAAAATAAAAAATTGTACACCTAAAAGCATTAAGATTAAAATATTAATAGAACAAATACAAAAATAATAACCGAGAATAGAAATTATCACCAAATATCAAATAATTATATCATGTTAATGAAATTAAGATGTAAATTAATATTAGAAAACAGCTGCCTTTTTTGAGAATATGAAAACAAAAATAAATCAATTCAAAATACAGAATAGCTGCTACAAAAGCACTAAATTACAGTATACTAAAAACACATTAGTTTTAACTTTTTTCAAAATTATAAATACAAAATGTTCTCGTTAATCATTAATTTCAACTTTTTAAGTATATATAAGCAAGAATTCCTCCGCCTATTAAAAGAGTACTCATAATAGTTAGAGGTTTGAATAAAGACCTCTTCAGTTGTGTCCACTGCTCATTTGCAACTTGGCGTCGCTTCATTTCTCGAACTTTTGATGCTAATTGATCTTTACGTTCCACACGTTTTCTATGTCGTAGTTCAACTTCGGGCAAAGCACTATAAAATAAAAACAAAATTATAATTTGGTTGAAACTATTTTACACATAAGTTTATTTATCCAATACCTCATAATAATAGAGCCATAGTGATATAATTATATAACTCACTAGTGAGTTATTAACAGTTATTAACACTAGTGAGTTATATCTACAACACACGCATTTGAGAGTGGGGTAAAAAAATTTTTACGTTACTGTTACTGAATACGGCCCTGTCTATTTGATGTTATCAATTTCAAAGTATTTTGTATTTGAAATACAAAATATAACTCACTAGTGTTGTTTTGTATTTGAAATACAAAATACATTTGTTTTGGGTATTTGAAATACAAAACACAAATACATTGAAAATATGTGTTGAAATACAAAATACGAAATACAAAATGTATTTCAAATACTGCCCAGCCCTGGCTGTGATGTACTTTTAGGCTTCTATAAATCGTATAGAAAGAAGCCTTATGATCTGGCTCTGTGACTGTCTGTCTGAACTCGTTAGCGTTTTCCTTATATAAAAAAAATTGACGTTGGTATCTACCTATTTAAAAGTTTAACGCATTAAAAATTCTAATAAAATAAAGCCCAAATAATTTAATCTATCAAAAATCAGAACGCACGTTTTTCAAAAACGGCTTATAATAAAATAAAGCCAGAATAATTTAATCTATCTACAAAGTAGATGTATAGAAGCCTAAGAACTGTTGCAAAAGCGAGTTCCACCTTGTTAAAATATAGCATAACGTAAACACGTTATATTAACACATTATGATAACTGCCCCGATACTTACGTTATGTTATATTTTAACAAGGTGGAACTCGGATGACCGTAGTTCTTAGGTTTCTATACTGTTATCTTCCTGGTTAAACTTGAAAAATATAGATTAGAATATAAAGTAGATACAGACAAGTTCGCAATAAAGCCGGCATTATAAATAAAGCCCGGATTATCCGATAATTATTTTGTAAGTTGGTAATATAATTTTAGTATACAAGAAGACTACGAATACTAAATACAAAAAGAAAATAATAATCTATGGTAATTATAACGTACTTTTGTTTTTCATACTATAACAATAAACACAATACACCAATAGTATAAAAAATAGAAATACGTGTCCACCCGTCCGTCTGCATGTTTCAAATTTCAGAACTATTTCAATAGTTTAAAAACTATACTGGAATAGTTCTTAAAGTTGAAACATGCAGACGGCCGGACACGGAGCCAGATTATAAGGCTTCTTTCTATACGTTGTATAGAAGCCTAAAAGTACATCACAGCACTGAATAGCTGTAAATTCTGGTTTATTACAATGGATAGTTGAAACATGCCCACTCATTCTCTTATGCAGCCGTTATAGTCAATGATATAAATCGGGCGTTGACATCAATGGTCGGACAATGACGTCAATGCCCATTTATGTTGGTCATTAACGTCATTGTCCAGCCATTGACGTGATTGCCAGTTAGCAGAGAACAAATATTTTCATCTAATTAATATTTACGTCTTTGGCCGGTCAATGACGTTATTGACCAAAAAAGATTGGACAATGATGATTTATAGAATAAATACCAGAGATGAAACGGATATCCGGTAACTATCCGGTATCCGGCCTAAATTTACTATCCGGTCGGATACCGGATAACAAATGGCTATCAGGCGGAATACCGGATTTTAAAAAAATACAAAATATCAAATTGTTCCTTCGTCGCTACGAGAAATTTTAACATTGCATAGTAAACAAACAGCAAACTTATAATCATCACTTTTCATCAAAACAAGGCAATCTTTGTTGCCGCTGTAAAACGCTTTCTTTTTGTTTGCGTAAACAATTTTGCAGACGTTGTTTTTCTAAACGTTTGTCACGCTGCAATTTATTTTCTTCTATATTGCTACCGTCATTCTAATACCACGTATGAGACTAAATCAAAATTGTTCAGGAGAGTGAAGAAAACTGAAAAAATTTGTGGGTAAAATTGTTCAATTTCTGGTGTTTGAATTGAGCCTAGATACATGGTTTTTAATTTTTTCTGATACGTGGTATTACAATCAATTGATAGAGCGTGAAACACTGATTAATAATTATAATCAATCAAAATTTAATTTTTGTTAAAAATTCTCATACGTGGTATTAGTATGAGGGTGGCGATATATAGTTTTATTGTCATTACCAACTTTAGGAATTAAGGCATTAAAACATTAAAAGTCTAAATTGGCAGGCGTAATATATTAATTAATTCTAGGTTATCATTTGGTGCTCAAGTAATTTTTATTATGTGCCATCTATTGATAATTTTTTAAATTGTATAACAGGTTAAATATTTGCTCTGATGCTTATTAGAATTAAAGATTCGAAAGTAAAATATTAAAATTCGCCAGATGTGAAATCTGTGTACCAAATTTCAGCTCTCTAATGCCCGTACTTATAGTCACGGATCAATCCGAGACTCAAAATGATCCTAGAATTTACCAATGAGATTACTGGAATTTAGACCGTATCGTAGCAACAGCTGTTATTTCGAGAATTGAACTCTATTCTCGGTTCAATCCGTGACTATAAGTACGGGCATAAAAGCTGGTTCACACTATGCGATTTCTCATGCGACTTGTCGTATTACTTGTCGTATAAGAAATATTTTTACGTTCACACTATGCGATTTTTGATATTATAGAAGTCAAAGCTAAATACTAAGCTCGATTTTTACAATAAAATGGTTTCTGTTTTCTACATCTACATCAATTTTAAACATAAAAACTGTTGTTCATATGAGAAAAGAGTTGCTTACGATTTTAGATAAGATTTTAGGTACGATAAAGTCACATGAGAAATTGCATAGTGTGAACCAGCTTTAAGACATCGAGAAGTTGGTTAAAAATGACTTCAAAAAAGTCCATGCACACGGACGACGGACAAGGCTCACGTTTTTAAAATTTTCTTTCTGGCGTTACAAATAGAGTAAGTTTATTCAGTAAAATTGCATAATATAATGCAGCATTTGAACAATATTTTCCTAAAATTTCATTGCAAAATATTGAAAATTAAGCGAGCGATAGTGAATCTCCGGAGGCGCCTCAAAAAAAGGCGGTGTACATCATAACTCAAAATCTACTGGACTAATCGTTTTGAAATTTTACACAGTACTTCTTCACATAATTCACCAGGTATTATCGAGAGATTTCTGTTTTTTTTAATAATTGTTAATTTTACAACAACAAATTAGATGATTTTTTTAGCGAAAATCGGTTTTTTTTGCTTCCAAGGGCTACGAAAAATTGACAAATCGAAAAAAAAAAAACAATTCCTCTCGTAGTTACCTCAAGACACATCTCCTTTAACAAATAAATTTTGATTTTTGTGTTTTGTGTTTCAGATGATTCTGTTGCGAGTTATGATGTACACCGCAAAACAACATTTTTTATGAGGCGCCTCCGGAGATTCACTATCGCTCGCTTAATTTTCAATATTTTGCAATAAAAATTTAGGAAAATATTGTTCAAATGCTACGTTATTTTATGCAATTTTACTGAATAAACTTACGCTATTTGTAACGCCAGAAAGAAAATTTTAAAAACAAGCCTTTTTATTACCGAATTAACCTTACCCCGCCCTTAATTTGACGCACATTATTTGCTAGTTTTCTTGCCAACATGCGACTTTGCAGGTCGCTGAGGTAGATTGGGAAGTAAAACAAAATAGCTCTAATTGGTTGGCAAGTAAAAGTATAGTATATTACATGCCGAGGTGGAAAATGCTTCATTACAGCCGAGCGCTAAGTTAGTTGACTTAGCTTAAATGTATACTATTTTATTCACAATCAGATAGTAAATAACAAATAATTAAAATTTGTATTAAATTATACGCTGCTTTTTACTTTGTTTCATTTTTGAAAAGAAAAACTAGTTTATCAAGTTGGTATAAAAAATAAGCAAATTGCTGTTTATGTCAAACAAAATCTGTGTTGACTGTGAAAAAGTGCTTATGTCAAGTTTTTGCAAAATCGAGTTTTTGACTTAATTTAACAGAATAAAACTTGCTCGATTTCTTTTGGTATAATTGTTGAAGTCACAGCGTACATATTAAGCTAGAATTTTAATAATAGTTATTTTTCTATAGCAGATGTTAAAGTGCGATTTGTCCGACTGAAATTAATTGAAAAACTTTAACAGCAAGAGTAGATAAAATAGCATTTGAGTAGATAAAGTAGCATTTTAACAGCAAGGGTAGATAAAATACTTTGTTTTTACTCAAATTAAATTATTAGCTCTTGAAATTATATATTAATAAAATTATTAAAAAAATAAAAAATTTTCAAAAAAAAGAGAACATTAAATTCTCGAAAGCTTGAATATAAAATTTTAAAAATAAAATAAAAACTCTCAATAATTTAATTTATAAATTTCTTATAAATGTTTTCTTTAACATATGCTATAGAAAAAAATTAAATTCTATACACGACGATAAAATTTCATTATCGACTCGCGAAAAATAATTTCCGCTAGTCGATAAAATTCAATTTGCTTTAGTCAAAAGTCAAAACTTGATTTTATTAAATAATGTATTTCTACTTAAGTCTGTGTTTTTTTATTATTTTTTATAAGTGTAGTACTTCTTAATCTTAGTTAATATCGTTTTTACACAAGCATAATACCATTTTTAATCGAATTAAACAACTTAATTACACTTAACCCTCCCCCTCCTATAAATTTGGTTTTGTCATTATCTCAGTTTGACAAAATTTAATATTGACTTAAGCACTTTTTCGCAATCAACATAGAAATGATGGTAAACATTTGAAATAATTGTCCTTTAATTATTCTGGCAAAATTAACAATATTGTTGGGTCATTCCACCAAATAAAATCATTTTTACGGGACGACCCTCGCGGATTATGTTCAAAATTTGTGGAGATGTTCTCTATAATAAGAAAACAATCCTCTGAAAGTTTTAGCCCTTAATGTGCAGCGGTTTCGGAGTTATGATTTTTTGAAATTTTAGAAAAAAAATTTTTTCAACTTTTTCATCCATTTTTTTGGCGAGGAGAACTTTTTTATTTAAATTAATATAAAACTGTATCTTGTCGGAAAAATTCTCAGCTTTCGAATAAAAATACCCATTTTATCCTAAACTCAACAATAGACCCTTAAATACCCAATTAAAGTGGAAAAATCGATTTTTTTTCTATGTGCGGCGCAAGATACTTCAAATTTAACTTTTTTTTCTTAAAGCTGAGAGTTTTTTCTACAAAATATATTATTTTTGCGATGTGCATATTTTTACTTTCCCCAATACGTATTAACGTATGTTAAGGGAAAGTATTGTAATCCACCCAAAAATCAAAAATCGAAATTTTTGTATTAAAATGTTCCTTATCATGCTCTGATAAGATTGTGATAAATTTTAATTGGATGTTCGTCTGTATGTATGTCAGTATGTTAGTCAGTGTCAGTATGTGGTTGAAAAATAGTATCAATCGTACAGGTTGAACCGCGCAACCAAATGTCATGAAATTTGGTATAAAGGTGCATCATAACTAAACTTAGAGGCCAGATAAAAATGGTGAAGATCGGTTAAAAATTAGGGAAATGATAAAAAAAATAAAATAAATGTAAGTGTTTTTTTACATATAACAAAATAGTATCAATCGTACAGGTTGAACCGCGCAACCAAATGTCATGAAATTTGGCATAAACGTGCATCATAACTAAACTTAGAGGCCAGATAAAAATGGTGATGACCGGTTGAAAATTACGGAAATGACAAACAAAATAAAAAAAGTTCAAGTGTCAATTACTTTTGGGCCATCCTTTGTTTTACTGTTTTATTCAATTTGTTTGACATATAAATGAAATGTTCAAACAAACGACATAACCACTTTTTTTTTATTTTGACGAAATATATGAGGAAAGTTATGCGATGTTTACATAGCCAATTTTTTGTTTTGTTACAATTAAATTATGAAACATCATATCCGGTAAGTGTTATACGATTATTCGGAATAGTAAAATAATTTTCTTAAAATTTTCCCGAAAATTTTGTGTACACTCGTTTGGTAATCTTTGGAATTTCTTGTATTTCTTTGGAAATCGTTGGAATTCTTAGAAATCTTTGGAATTCCGAGTCTTGTGTACAGAAATTTTACTGGATATTTACCCTTTGATTTAAATGATCAAAAATTTTATAAAAAATTTATTTATAAATAAAGAATTAATAAAGAAAAGAAAACGGGGGCATTCGCTATATGGTAACCGTAACAGTAGGGGCGCTTTTCTTTGTTCAATTTAGAGTTATTCTTTTTTTGACGAGGTTTCATAGTAATGTAATGACTTAGGTGACTTAAGACTTATATCGATGATTGATAAATAGTAAAGATATGCAACCTTATGGACAAACAACCTTATGGACAAATGGTCAAACAAAGTTTCACTTTTAATCCGAATAAGACAATGTACTATATTTAAATAAATATTTTTTTTTTGCTTGTTTGCTTGTTTGTTTGACAAGCAATTTTTGCATTTGCGAGGCGGAGCGCTAGCGGAGCCGAGCGAATGCAATAATTGCACGTCAAACAAAGACACTTTTAATCCAAATAAGACATATTACTTTTGCTCCAACCAAAAATTAAATAAAATTTAAAATATAAATACTTAATTTTAAAACATTATTTGACGTAATATTAGAAAAGTCACTTTGACATTTAAAAATTGTGTAATTTCGAAGAGTGCTTTTTCTAAATTGTTTGAATTAGCAATAACTCGAGAACGGCGCTAGATATCAAAAAACTGAGCAAAAAATTCTCCCCCCTCGTCACAAACATACCCCCGTGAATTATCCGTAGGAAGGCATATGCAAAAATTTAGATCGATCGCGCACAAAAAATACTAAAAAATAAAATCACTTTTAAGTCATGCACAAAAAAGTCCTTTTAGTGCACGTAAAAAAAAGTGTTGCTTAGCAATTTTCGCATTTTTATATTAATAACGAAAACGTCAACTTTTAGTTGAGGTAATGCTACTAAAAATGTACTGCTTTTAATACGGTTGGAGAAAAAAAATCTTTTGTATTTACTGATTTTTAACTTTCTGATTATTTATTACAAAAAATTTCATAGGAAAAGTTTGCACATTGAAATACCATCTAACAATAAGAGCTCGGCAAAAAAATACTACTTGCATTATTATAAAGTATGATAATATTGTATCAGATATCACGTATCAACGAGATAATTATGGTACAATTGGTGGCGGCACTTGCTCACCATTGAGTTTGTTGGCGAAGAGGCCGCGGGGTGTTGAAATAGTACCTGGTGGGGGAAAAGTAACAATTTCTCATTGCATTGCGTATCTTTACTATTTATCAATCAACGCTTATATTAAAAAAAATGTTAACTTATCAATTTATGTGAATGTCAACTACTCATTCATAACTCTGAATTGTGAAAATATAATATACTTCACCTGCATGTATGTTGTTACATTATGCCCCTGTCCCACTATCAAAATATTGATAAAAGCAATGTAGAAAATTTTGACCGTGAGACAGGGGCATTACAATAGATACAAATGTCATTTGTCGTTTAATAACCAAAAAATGCAAAATTGTGACATAATATGCGTATTAATGAAATACGTTCAATTTTTACACGATACGCATGCTTACAAAAATACGCACGCGTAAAAGCGCCTGGCAAATTCGGCCTTTAGCTACAAGCTCGTATACTTTTGCGGCGCGTATAATCTCTAATTTTTTGACAATAAATACTATAATAAAACATTACAAAACGATACCCAATCTGAGTAATTTCTTCTAGCGCTTTCCGATAATTAATCGGTGCTAATCAGGGCCCAAAATGTATAAAATTAGAGTTTTTTTATTATCCTAATACGCAACGTGTTTATAAAATAAGTTCAGATCTTTAGTACCTATCGGGAGATACTTGTGTGTCTGAACATTATTATTTTGACAACTGTTCTGAATTTCTAACAACTGATAATAGAATTATGACAAGAACCTCGAAACTAGTTTTGCAATAAAGGAAGTTTCAGAAAAAATGCTTTTCATAATAAAGAGTTTTCCAATAAGGACTTGACAACTTTCTTTTTAAATATAACGCAAACTATTTGAGATATCTCGAAAATTTTATTATTGGCTTGAAGTACAATCAAAACATTTATGTATGGAATTTAACTTCGTTCATATGTCCACCACGGGCATGTTTGCAGCGGTCGTTTCGTTGAACCCAATTTTTGATGACTCGGTCACACATTTCGACGGAAACGGCCGCTATCTGTCATTCAATATTGGCGCTCGGCTCCTCTAACGACGCCGGCTTGTTGACATAGACCAATAATTTAACGTAGCCCCATAAAAAAAGTCTCGGTGTTAAATCACACAATCTAGACGCCCATTCGACATTTCCAGAACCCAATCCGAGAACGTACGTCGCTTCATATGATCGAGTGGCTTTAGTTCTTGTCTTAACTTGATCTTCTAAGGGTGCAAACCAAGATCCTTTTACAAAATTCGTCAAAGTGTAGTCAAAGCTATGCCCAATTCTTCAGAACGCCATAGAATCGACTGTTTTCGTTCATTTGCGACGGATGCTTGAACGGCAGCAATATTCTTGGCACTTTGACCAACCCGTTAAATTTAGACTTAAATTTGTTCCCTAGACTATGAATTGCTTGTCTATTGGGACGATAATTACCCAAAAATAAAATAAAAAGTTTAAATAAAAATGGAAATTAGCGCTCATGAAGTTGTAGTCACCGACTCGGATTTTTTGCAGTAAATTTAAATTATTTATCAACGTTGTTTGTTTGTATACTTTATCATAATGAAAATGTTGTCTTTACTAAATGTTTTGACACTGATAGTTTGGTTATTGGTTTAAGGGTGCGTTCACAATTAAAGTTCAAAGTTGTCAAGTCCTTATTGGAAAACCCTTTATTATAATAATAATATGAGTAAATAAATCGATAGATCACTATTTTATTAAATATTACCTTTCATAATTACTGTTAACACTGTTATCTGATTTCTCAGATATTGGACTACTTGTTCGAATTGATTCATCTTCTAATTCATCAGCACTACTGAGTTCTTCTTCTTCTTCCCCGGGCAAAATTGGCAAAGGACCACTAGGTGGTGTTTGTAGCTAAAAATTAAAGAAATGAATCAATTAAAAAAATTGGCTCATATTAACAATTAAAATCAAAGTCTTGTTATCATATCATATCATATCATAATCTTGTTAAGTTAAAAATATTGAAAATCTTACTGTTAAAAAGCAACTAATTCGAAACATATAATATATATTAGATGTCGCAGACTATCAACTTAGTTGCTTTTTAACAGTAAGATTTTCAATATTTTTAACTTAACAAGATAATGATAATCTTTCACTTTGATTATAATTTCATTTGTTAATAACTATACATTATATTAACAATTAATTTATTGTTAACATTATTACCACATAGTTATTTATTTTATCAACATAGTTAGTAGGTCAGTGTAAAATGCTAAAATAACTCTTTCAAGGTATTGTATAAACTTGATTGCTTATATTAATATTAAATTATATACATTCTTAACTTGTGAAAATTAATAAAATAAAATAAACTTCAAAATAAAAATATCGTCACTTCTGCCGCAATACCTCCAATCATCAGCACACCAATTTTTATCCGGAGATATAACATACATTTATATGAATATTTAAAAAAGTGATCAAATCTATGTCAATTATCAGTAATTGCTAATAATAATTATTTTTTTAATTGATTGAAAATGTACGTGCTCAATAGAAAATCATAAAACAATAATTATTGTGTTATTGTTGTCAAACTTGCGAAATTAATATAATAAGCCACCTAATAGGACTTTTCTCAAGTTTTTGCAAAAAAAAGTAATCTTTTTTTTTAATGTTGAATTCTTGATTTTTATCAAACGGTTCTATATGCTGTCAAGTTCTGTGGGGTCAATGTTCCTACATATAAAATTTGGTTGAGATCCCTTCAATACTTCATGAGTTATTTACTCTTGAAGTTTAAACTTTGGCAGCTTGTAATTTTTGACAGATGACAGATAGAAATTTAATTTCACCTATTCTGGATAAAGCTTTTCAAGGTGTTTAAAATAACCTATCCCAAGACAAAATCGTTTTAAAAATTTTGTGTTATTTTCTTGTAGTAGTACTCCTGATTGACAGATCACGACGAAAACGTTATTTTCACCTTTCTATCATAAACCCTACTATGATATCAAATTTGGTCGTGATTGGTTGGAGGATTCCGGAAAAAATCGAGAAACAAAATTTGACGACAGACCGACACAGAAAAAGTTCTTTTATTTTTTGCAGATCTTTAAGTTTCTGAACACGGTGATCTCGAAAATGTAAAAAAAAATTTGAAATTTTTTTTCGATTACCTTACCTCCAAAAAAAATTTTTTTTTTATTGGAGGTAAAAAGTTAATTATAATTAAACCAACGAAATACAATAATTATTATTTAAGCTTACAGCGAAGGTTATGGATTTCGTCAGAAATTTAATGAAGTTGTTATTTTGAAGTTTTAATTTTTTATTAGTACTGCTCTGCGAGGATTAAGACCTCGCGTCGAAATCCTCGGACGGAGGATGTTAACATTAGTCCGACCTAACAGACTCACATTGACTAGGCAATGTAAAAACGATATTTTAAATAGATAATTTTAAAAGAAGCATTTATTAAAACAGGTTACTGTCAGTTAACTTATCCCACGAATCGGGCCGCGATTTTTTTTCTATTGGTAAGAGGACAATTTTCTGAGCATTTTGAGACCGCACTTGGGGGAGGATTATCCAGTAACTTTCGAGAAAACGGCATTTGAAAATCAAAATTTTACATGCATTTTAGATAGGGAAATTCATTAACATAAAAGTTCTATTGACGGTGCGTGCGTTCTGATATAGTCTTAGTGTTGGCAGTCAGACGCGATTGTCACCCGCTCGGGTGTACATCGAGCGTTGCTAACGAGTTTCACCCCTTACGAGTTTCACCCCTTTCGAGTTGCACCTTTGGCGAGGTGGTGCGACCTAGAGAGATATTTTTAGCGAGTCAGCGTTCGAGTAGCGGAGGGTAGCGGAGCGTCGGTTTTGACGAACGCAACCAAGGCACTCGAGATTCTAACCTAAAAACGAGTTCTGCGTTTATTTTTTAAATTATTGCTTAATGTTGCGTAATACACCCGATGTACATCCGACAATGTCACAATCGCATCTGACTGCCAACACTAAGACTATATCAGAACGCACGCACTGTCAATAGAACTTTTATGTTAATGAATTTCCCTATCTAAAATGCATGTAAAATTTTGATTTTCAAATGCCGCTTTCTCGAAAACTAATGGATAATCCGCATTTTTTCTTTTTTTATTATACACAGAAAATTGTCCTCTTTCCTATAGTGTAGGTGTCGAGGCCCAATTCGTGGGATAAGTTCCCTGACAGTTCCCTTAAAACATAGCTCGTGGAATTACATAAGAATAAAAACTATAAACCCATAAACATTAGGTTACTTATTTTTACATGGATTAGAAAAGTGACAGCGACTATTACACATTACTCTATTTTTAAGGCGTTTGCATGATTTATTTATGCACTTCTTTGTACAATTACATTTCAACATTCCCTGTCAACCTGTAGAAGAAGCAGTTGCCAGCACTGCCACCCAAAGACTAATTTCGTCTGCAGCTACATCTTCTGCATGCACTATAAAGTTTTGCGTCACCGGCTCAAATTCATTTCGACTGTACCATTTCTGAAGATCTCCTGCTCTAGTGCCTATTTTATAAAATCCCTCTTCTTCGCCAAGAACTACACCTAATATATTCCTTGGATCTGTTCGACCCCTGTCGAAAGACGGAATGGGTATGATTACATTATCGTCAGTAGTGCAGCTTTTTAATCTTTTTTCAGAATTTCCAAGAATTTTATTTCTCTGTCACTTTTCTAATCCACGTAAAAATAAGTAACCTAATGTTTATAGTTTTTATTCTTATGTAAAATGTTCAACAAGCTATGTATTAATAAATGGTTTATTTAAAATTATCTATTTAAAATATCGCTTTTTACATTGCCTAGTCAATGTGAGTCTGTTACACACTCAAAAAGCACATTAACTAACAATATAGACAATTTGCAAATTGCCTGAAACACCGTAGCCATTTTGCAGATTGCCTAAAGTATTAGTGAATTTGCATAGCAGCTTACGACTTAGTCGGTTTGCAGATTACCTAGGAATTTTGCAAATTGCCGGATTTTGCGCATTGCCGGTAACATATATACTCAGGTAGGGAGATCTAATTCGTCAGGCCGACCTAAGTTAGGTCGAGCTAAAAACGTGGGCTAAGACGTTAGCTCGACTTCAAATTTGAATGTATACGGCTTAGCTCGAACCAAGCGCAATTGTGTCAACCCTTTAGTGGATTATTAATATGGATTAGTAATAAATATTCTGTTATTATTATTACTCTTGTTGACGGTTTTTGAATTATTTTTTCGATATTTTCGATACCAATCGGTGGTATTTTGGTTTAATAACTCTTGTAAGACAAGAATAGTCAATTTTCTGGCTGGCAATAAAATTATTGTTTACGTTGACCGTCAATTGTCCAATAAGTCTTAAAAATTCACTGCGTTTTTTTTAAATAATAATATTTTCCATAGTTTCTCTCATCTTAATACATAAAATCCCAGCCCGCTGCTGCTGCTCCAGCGTGTCATTTTTTACCAACCGAAAAATATTAAAGTACTGACGACGGTACTCCCCCTGGGACGAGTTGCACATCAATCGAGTTTCCAACCAATCGGGTGTAGATGCCCGTCCGTGGACAGGCTTTCCAGCTAGTCTTATGATGACTTACAAGTATGGGTGCGGCGGTGCGCCATCTGTTGCGATAGCATTTGAAACTTGAATAACTTTTGATGTGGATAACTTTTTTTATTTTTTTTACGCAAACTTTATTTGTTCCTTTCTATTTTATTTCCATCATGTTTTGAATATAATATCCAACAAATGACAAAAGCGCTGATTTCAACATATTAACATTATCTAGTTTATTTTCAACTTGACAGCATAGTAAATGAACATAACCTAACTTATAGCTGAAAATAAACTAGATAATAAATAAATCAGCGCTTTTTACAGGTTTAATTCCAAAAATATCGATTTTTGGAAAAAAAAAAGGTAGAGACCGAAATTGTTGGAAATTTGATTCTCTACAACTTTGGTTATTTTCATTATAGCTGAAAAGTTGAAAATAAACGAGACTATCTCCCTCTGACGTCATAACTAACCTGTCCACCAATCACCAGATTTCATTTCAAAAATGTACTCCAATGAGATTTCAATTTAGCGAACATTTAAGTTGTCTAGTGAAATCGACCAATCACGAGTAATACGCACGAATTACCGATCATTTTCGATAATTTTTCTACCTTACTTTATTTACAATCGTGACACTATTATAATAATAACGAATGGTAACTAGGCAATTGTAAGATTTAATAAACAAAGTCATAACCCACACTCTTTTTATATTAATATAAAACAAATTAATGTAATTTAAAACGAAGCAAATTAATCATCGGGAGATAGTCATGGGAATTTCCCTTTTGCACAGAATATTATCTTATCATTTGTTCTCTTACATATTTTCGATTGCAATCGGCCCTCCTCTGTGAGTCGGGCCGATTGTTATCAAAAATATGTAATCGAACGAAATGATCGATAATATTCTATGCACATGGGAAATTATATATGATAATACAATTTTTTGAATTTCTCATGGTTTTTTGAGTGTCATTAAAAAAATATCGATCCTAGAAGAAAAATTGTAAGAACTAAACTTGTAGAGGATGAAATTTCCTACAATTTTGGTCCTTACGATTTTCCGATAAAATCAATAATGGCAGAGTTATTCAAGAAATACCGTTTTTACCTAAAAGACCAATTTTTGGACACAAGCAACAGCCCGATTTGGTCGCCATTTCAAAGGTACACTCCCAGTGACCCCCCCGAGAGCGTAAAACAATAAAACAGCGCCATAAAGTTTTTTCAGGGTTAGGTGCCTTTTATGGATATAATGACTTGACTATTAGAGGTATGATCCTGTACGTATGATATTCCGCCGCTGTGGTTGTTGGTGGAGATAGCCAAATCGAATTTTCTTTTCAGAACGGCCTTCGCGAATTTTTGGTATCGGAGTGCGCCTAAAGAAAATTTAACGTTTTCTCCTCCAAACAAAGCGATCACGAAGCGCTCGCCGTGGCTTGATCCAAAACAGCCTTTGTCAATATATTGCTCCTTAAAAAAATTCAATTCTTTAGGGGCCGTCCATTAATTACGGAAGGACGATTTTTGTAATTTTCAACCCCCCCCCCCCTACGTAAGGGCTGGTAAGATTGTGGCAACCCCCCCCCCCCTCACATCTTACGTAAGGATTATTTTAAAAAAATTGCATTGACCCCCTTCCCTCTCCCTTATATTTAAAAAATATAAATAATAATATATTTGGGGGGGGGGGTAAATCACTAAGGCAGTATAGTGTACAAGGTGTAGCAGTACAGGCAGTAAGTGGAAGTACATCGCAGTATCAGGTAGTACTAAGCAGTAAGGGGCAGTAAATGGCAATATGGGCAGAAAATGGCAATATATGCAGTATAAATGGCAGTATCAAGCAGTAGTAGGTAGTATCAAGCAGTAATAGGTAGTATCAAGCATTATCGGGAAGTATTGGCAGTATACTTTAGGGTAGAGTTAGGCAGTAAGCGGCAATATTATGTAGTAGTTGGTAGAAGGATAGGAGCGATAATATCGCTTTAGCGAAGTCACTAATTATTGTGGCTTATGCCATCAGTATTCCCCGAGTTATTTTATTGGTATTTGTCCGGTATTCGCTGTATTAGTCATTGATGTGTAGTGTCGTGTTGTTCGAAATGCAATTTATGAAATTTGAAAATTTTAGGTTTTACTAATAATTGAATAAGTCAATGCAGAAAGTGAATATGTCCATTGACAGTGGTTTTGAGTAAATTACAAAAAACTGTTTGTATGCTTTAATATGAAAATTAAATATTTTGAATAATTTTTTATTTGTAGTACATGTAATTTTAAGTCATATTCGTAGAGATAACAAAAAATATATTTATCGGTTTTTTAAAAATAACGGTCAACCTTTATGTTAAAATAATGTTATAAAATAACTGCTTTATAAGCGTTTACTATATAGAATTGGTATTACGTAGCAACCCTTAAAATAACCATTGAACGTCAAAGTTATTTTTTAAAGCTTAAAATGATAGTAAGTTTTGGATACTTCTCAAGTGAGAAACATTAGTGTAGAAGAATTGGTGGGTAAGTTGAGGATGTGAAAGCAAATGGAACATTTTTATCATTAAACTTTTGTAGGCGATGCTGGTTTTCCATTACAACCATGGCTTCTAACACCAATAGAAAATGCAGAAGCAAACTCTCCACAAAGTAGGTACACCGAAGCACATATTAAAGCATGGAACTGGAACTGCATTGAAAGGTGCTTTGGTGTACTGAAAAGTCGATTTAGGTTGCCTTCTTCGACATAGAACCCTCAATAACAATCCCTTAAAAGCTGCAAAAATTGTTAGTTCTTCTGTTATTTTGCATAACATAGCAGTGAAAAGCAAATACCACAAAAGTTTGAAGAGGAAGAAGAAGTACCACAGCAAAGAGGCGGGATTGTAGAAAATCTGAACGGAGATTTTATAGCAGGCACCTATTCTGCCCTACTTAGGAAAAACACCGTATCTACAAAATAACGATATTGAGATATTTCAATAAACAAATTTTTTATTAGTTTTGTGTCCTGTGTCCTTAATTTTTATCGGAAAAAAATTTCAAAAACACTTCTGGAAAGGTAATTTGATGGACTATCTTCTCATAGGTTGAAAATTAAAAAACATTTATAACTCTCAAGATTATATTGATAAATGCGATTTATTTCAGGTAATGCACTGAAATTTTTATATAATGTATAGTTATTAACAAATGAAATTATAATCAAAGTGAAATATTATCATAATCTTGTTAAGTTAAAAATAATAAAATTTAATTACCAATTTTTGGCATTAAATAGTAGGGTTTCATTAAAACAATTATTGTGTGGATTAGCCTTTACATTTCAACTAAGCTCGCATCCCCGAGATTTTGGAATTGGGTCTTTTACGCCATGAAATTGTTTTTTTGGCTTTGTTTAGATTTTTCCAAAATATATTTTTTTTTACATTTTTTCAGCTAATTTTGGTATCAAGTAGTAGGAATTTTTAATTATAAATGTCAAATAAATTTGACTTGTATTTTGTATTGAGTTCATACTGTCCGGGTTGATTTTGATTTTCTAGGTCTGCCTGACGAGATTCATAAATTCGAAACATATAATATATATTAGATGTCGCAGACTATCAACTTAGTTGCTTTTTAACAGTAAGATTTTCAATATTTTTAACTTAACAAGATTATGATAATATTTCACTTTGATTGAAATTTTTATAACTTTCACTATGTTAAAACCCCATATCATAACATAAAATGTTATTTTCATAACCGTAACATAAAAAGATATTAAAAAAATAAACAATTAGTAAGTTATTGAAACAAAGTTCAATAATTTACCTAATTTCTTTCTGTTCATCATTTCTATCATTACTTAAGACAAATCGACGTATCTACGTCTAATTACGTTGTACATATGGTGTTTTATCAAAGCTTTCATAGATGCGGTGTTTTATTTGCGATATATCAATATCAATCGTTTTAACTAAGTATCTTACATTATTTCTGTAGATACGGTGTTTCTGCTTATCGATTTTAACATATTTAGAGTCGAGATACGAATTTCTGGTTTGGAGCAATAGAAAGAGGAGAAAAAATTAATTAAGAAAATGTATCTAACTTAAAATAGTGAAAAATGCACATACAGTGTTTTTCCTAAGTAGGGCAGTATTGTAGTGTGTCATAATTAGAGGGCGGATTTATATGTAGTAAAAAACACCAAAATAAAATTTTTTAATGTGGTTAAAATTAGCCCAAATAAGTTTTTTATATGCGGTTATTATAATTAAACAATATGCGAAAATAGAGGTTACACAAATACGTGAATTCAGCTTAACTTAATTAATTTAATAAGTGTCTTCTAGTTTATTTGTTTATTACAATCAAGTACTGAAATTTTATTCAAATTTTCAATGGTAAAACTATGCCGTTTATCGGTTAGAACATTTTTGTATGCAGAAAAGGAACGCTCGACATCACACGACATAGTAAGGTTATGATGGCAGTTAAAGCAATGCATACAAAATTGTTTTTCATTGGTAAAACAATTCGGAGTAAAAATTTAAATTATAGTCCAGTCAATACGGATCAAAAAATGGTGTTTGCTTGCAATAAATCCAACAGTTTTGAAACTTGGCAAAAAGTTTCGTTTTGGGGCACTGGTTAACCAAAAAAAAGTCGCCATTCCTGCGAGGTCCGGAAGTGTCCGCGATCTTGACTTTTAAGTGGCTGTTTACAGGTTTTCAATAATATCTCCAAAAATATTAACTTGATGAAAAAATAGTTAGTACAAAAATTGAAGCTCGTCAAATTTTCAAAAAAAAAGTTTATAATGAATATTAGCGTCAGTGTAATATATCAATGAAAAAATCCATCCGCTTGTCGTAAAATGTGAGTATGCCGCATCACATTACGACTTGCAACGTTGTATGTACAGGGTGGCTCAATTTTGATCCCTCTTATGGAGAAATCGGTAGCCATTGGAAATATCGAAAAATGGATGGCGCATCCTCGATCTCTTTTTTTGAGAAAAGCCCAATGGACAAAACCGGAGTTGGCTATCTTTTTTTGTTTTCGAGTTATAGCCAAAAATCCGATTATTGAACTTTTTGATAAATGTCGATATCTCGGTTGTTTTTGTAGTTTCCAAAAAAGTGTTAACACTTTCTTCAGGCACTTTTTTAAGGGCAACAAAATGGGCTAGAGAGATTTTAAATATCTAAGTTAGTTTCCGAGTTATAATATAAAGTTGTGTTTTTTTAAATAGAAACCATAGTTGAATGTGATATTTTTGAATAGAATTTTTTATCCTCTTTTCAATGATGTATAACATGTGGGGTCTATTATTACGGTTTCATCCCATTTTCTTAAAAAATGTAATAAAAATAAAAAATATCAAAAAATTAAATATGATAACATTTTTAATAAAAAAATCACTAAAATTAGATTAAAGAATTAAATTAATTATTTTTAATTTTTTATTAATTAATTAATTAATTAAAATTAAAAATTAAAAATTAGAATTAATTAAAAAATTAAAGAGATAAAAAATTTAATGTTTAGGGGGATGGAAATGGACGATGTTTGTTACCAAGATAATGTAATGGATGATCAAGAATATTATGGAATAGAAGGAAATCTGAATTTATGGATAAAAGGTAAAGAGATGATCAAGACGTGGAGTCTCAATACTAAAATCTTTTTATGGAAATCTAAGAAATGGAAATAGACCAGATGGTAGAAAGTCGTAAGGGGCTATAAACCTCCCAATTGTATAAGGGTTTGCATAATTACGTTTAATTTGAAAAATAAATAAATTTCGAAGAGTGCTTTTTCTATATTATTTGAATTAGCAATAACTCGAGAACGGTGCTAGATATCAAAAAACGGAGCAAAAAATTCTCCCCCCTCGCCTCGTACTCACTCCCCGTAAATTATCGGTAAGAAGGCATATGCAAAAATTCAGATCGATCGCGCGCAAAAACAATTGACATTGACTTACATGTTTTATCATCTTATAACCACATTAGTAAAATAAAATAGTATCTGCAATTCGTGCGGTGATGTCAATTGCCCACTCAAGCTAATAAGCGCACTCACTTCGTTCGTGCGCTTAACTTCGCTCTCGTGGGCAATTGACAAATTACCGCACTCGTTGCACAATATACTATTATCCAATATCATGTAATAATAGAAGTATAACTATGGTTTTTTAAATAAGTAAAGTGTCGTATACTGCCCTGCTAAACGAAAGTGCAGTATCTACAAAACAGTCATTTTGAGATATTCGACTTTATAATTTAACTTTAGCCAAGGAACTTACGGTGAACGGCGTTGTGAAACACGTTTATTTCAACTAATTGTGGGATTTTCGTCTTTTTGTTTATTAAAGATGTAGTAAAATGCTCGTAGTTAACATATATACCAATAACTCATTTTGGCAATATTTGCACATACGGCACTTTCGCTTAGCAGGGCAGTATAACTCACTAGTGAGTAAAGTATAACTCACTAATGAGTAAAGAAACTGGCTATCATGTTTTGTGAAAAATGAAAACAAGCTAATTACTATTTATTATTATTTGTTATTCATTGCCATAGTGGTTATATTTTACACCTACTATAGTTTCCAGAATTTAAATTTGTCATTTTAAAACGTCAAATATCAAAAATTGTAATTGTATTATTACAAGATATTGGATAAAGTTTTGTATGCCACGCGTGTGTTAATAATAAATAAGTCACTTAAGAAATTAGCCCACTCGGCTTAAAGGCCTCGCGGGCTAAATTTTTCTCGCGTGACTTATTTGTCATATAACACACTTGTACCATAAATTACTATAATGAATTCCTTAATAGATTGATATTATTTTATTGTACTAATATTTGTAAATTTATGTGTGGAGAGAAATTTGAAATTTTTGAAATAATTGTTTTAATTTGTCAGTTGTTAATTTAATTTGAAAAATGTTGGAATTTGATGTCCAGATATAAAAATTGGTTTAAATAGAAAATTTTTATGAAAATTTAATTTAAAAATGAATTTATTTATTAATAATCTTAATTAATTTTGTAAAGGGTATAAAGATAATTATAATTTATTAGAGATTTGTAAAGATAATTAATTTAAATTTGACTTTTGATAGGTTTTTGAGCCTGTATGTAAATTTAGAATTGTAAATTTACGGTGATATAATGTGGGGGGAACTTTTTTATAAACTTCAGAAATAATTTTTTAATTTTGTAAATAGTTATTGTAATCACTAGTGAATGAAAATTGTGTTTATTTTTGTGTTTTATATTTGGTTATTTGAAATTGTTAATAATTACTTCGAAAATTGATTAACAAGAAAAATTTATTAGAGAAGTTGATGGGATTTGTTAATAATTTAATTTTTATTTGAAAATTTAAAGAACTATGTATTGTTGTAAAATCATGTTGATAGAGTTTGTGGTAATATCTGAAATTTGGCCAGAGAAGTAGTGATAGTGGCTGTCATTCCAGATATTAAAGGGGGAAGATGTCATGATTTTAATTAGTGAAATAATTGGCAATATTTTGTTTATTTTTAAAATTTGTATTTGCCCGCCAATTGTTTTGGCGCTGTTGCTGGAAACGATAAAAATAAACTTGACTTCAGATGGAATGGTGAAGCCACGAAGTCGAGCGAAAGTCGCTCTAATGATAATTAACTAGAATATTGTAATAAGTTTTAAATAAAAGTAAATTTTGATAAAACAAAAGTGTTTCAGTTATTAAGTGAAGCAGTTATAAATGGAAATTAAAAGTTTAAAATATTAAATAATAAAATTAAAAATCAAGAATTACTGAAGATTAGCCGTAAAATTTATTTGAAGTGTGAGCGCGGCGTGGACATCTGCAAGACAGAAATTTTAAATGGATGAGTCCATTTTTAAAAGTAAACAATAATTTTAAATTTGAAAAGATCATAGCAATATGTTTCGTTTTCAAATTCAAAAAACGCGGGCATTATTTTATTAGCGATTTCTCAATAATTACACCGTAAATCCAATTCAATGTTTCCTAGAAGATGCTTCACACATCCTAGATTAGAGTAGTAAGTTTGTGGGTTTCGGGATAAAGTTTTGAGTGAATTCAAAATTAACATCCTAATCTGTGCTATTGTGTGTGCTTTCCTATGTTCGCAATGTATTTTTTTAACGATTTTAAAAGATGATTTCTTAAAAACTACACCGTAAAAAGACTTGAAAATTCACTAACACATAAAAAAACTATCTGCTTTTGAATTTACCTAAAAAAATATTTTAAAAATAAAATATTTATTTTAAAAGTTTCAATGCAGAAAAAATTTTCTGTTTCAATGCAGGTATTATGAAAAATAGTATGTGTGGCGCGGGGTGAAACGCGATTTCAGACGAGGGTGATGCCAGCCCTCGCTTCACTCGGACAGGCAAATTTCACCTAAAATGGTAAATTTACAGGAGACACAAAAAACATTACAAATTATGCAGTTAATGTGCAGTTAAGACATTATCGTCTCAGCGATTTTAAAATCATAGCATTTTTTCTAGACTTATTGCATTATTTGAGCAGATGGGTATTTTAACTCTCTATCAGATGGCATTAATAATTCATTTTCACCCAAAAGTGGACTTACGACATTTGCATCTTAGGCCGACAACATGTTTTTTAATAATTTTTTAATTTTTGTAACAAAATTTTTTCTGGGGGTCCCCATGATACTAGTGTCTAATTTTGGGAGTCCGCAAGTTCGAGACATTTGGGAAACACGACACGAGATATCGACATTTAACGAAAAGTCGAAAAAGTGAACTGTTGGCCATAACTCGAAAACGAAAAAAGATATCGAATTCCGGTTTTCATCATTAAGCTTTTCTCAAAAAGAAAGATCGAGAATGCGCCATCCATTTTTCCATATCTCTTATAGTTACCGAATTCCCCATGAGAACATTTGAATTTGAACCACCCTGTACAATTAACCAATTAAACCGCTTGCAATTTGTAATACAGCTTGTAAATCAAAAGTCACAGAGCAATGTTCTCATTAGCTGACCTTTCTTTATCCTTCTGTTTTTCATTATTACAATTCTCTTTTCTTTGAATGTGTTGCTTATAATTTTCTGCCACTTCTTGTTTACCTTCTACTTGCAACCTAGCATATTTAGAACACACTAGACATTGATCTTTCTTTGGCATAAAGAAGCTTAGATTATATTCTTTTCAAAATAATCTGCGATGTGTTATTTCGGATACTGGTTCAATATTGTCTTTTCTACTATCTTCCTTATAAAGATGATGCATTTTTTTAATGGAAAGGGTCTTGTCCAAGTACTTGCGTTTTGATGTGTCTTATATAGTGGGGCTCCATAGTCGGAAAGATTCAATATGGGCCTGAATTAACTTTCGGCTTGCCGCACTAGTTTTATTAGATGGCTCATGTGTACCTCTCTAGTCAATGCCTGCGTAGATTTCGGTGCCATTATTTGTTTTTTTTATGGCGTCTATAACAACCGAGGTAGAAATACAAAGTGTCTTGCAGAAAAACTTCTCACATACTCTGTGTATCACAAAATCTTTATAAAAGTAACATTTTTTGGAATATTGTCGTTGCTTTTTCGATCCTTTTGGATTTGACAACCCTTTTCAGCGGTTCACACTCAATAAGAACAATAATGAAATTTTTTAGGCCTCTTAAATCTAAGTTCTAATACTTTCGGCATATTTTATTTCTTTCATCTGAAGTGAAAGTCTAGTTGCATTTGAATGTACATTTAGTGCAATCAATATCTTACAGTATCTTTGCAGATCTTTGTTTCTTTCTAATTGCCAAAAACTTTGATTTTTTTTTTAAAATGATTTTTAAAAAATTAATTTATATTTAACTAATGAAAAACGAAAATTGATTAAGTTGTATTGAAGATAAAAAGTGTATCGTAATCTTGCCAGTATAAATTTAAAATTAAAAAAAATAAACCACAATTAAGTTGCATGTTCAAATACTGCATTTGACGAATGGCCACAAGCTTAAGCGCTACAAGTAACAGTAAAAATCTGTAAACTAACTAGTTACGAACTTTTCTGTAACAAGCAATAATGGATAAAAATATTTATGTGGTTTTACCTGTACGAATTAAAAACTGATAACTGATTGTTCATTCAAGCAAAAGAAGTTAAGTACCTTTACCGTATTTTAATTCTACATTTATACTAGCAGATAAGAATAAACGTATTTAACAGTTTTTGCTGGTATACATTCTTGACTAATACTAAATAAACGACATTAGTATTTCACCTGATATCAAATATGTAAAAAGTAGCATATAATTGTTTTTCATACACTATAACTTTCGAACGAAGACGTATATTAATTAACTTGTTGTACCTGTAGAAAGAGCGCAAAAAACTAAACACGGTGGTACATTTAACTCATTTTTGAAAATTTTGCAGTTATTTGGTTATCGCAGTAAGCAGACTATATAGTTTTACATTTTATAAAATACAAAAATGAGATTGATTTAAAAATTTATTTACCTCTTCGATGCTGTCGCTGTCCTCATAATTCAAGTCACTACAAGAAGTGCTATTAGGAATGGTTGGTAAAGGTCTATTTATAGGCAAACCTCCGTAAATTGTTCGATTTAAACTGTCCAATCTTGGAGGAGGTAAAGGAGGAGGTTCATCTTCATCTGAACTGTGTTCGTTAGATTTGGAGACGTCATTAGTCACAGTGATTTCAGAACTATAATTCTGCAACATATTGAAAATATAAATAGCTATAAATAAATATTTACTGTATTATTACTATATAACATAAGATTTTAAGTTTAAATGCCTATTACCTTAAATTTTACAGCTAATTCAAAATTTGGGAATTATTTATGATAAATTATCAAGAAGACTTTTTCAAATAGTATTTCTAAAATTGAAATTACCACAATAAAGTAAATTATAAATAACTTAAATTCTATTTGGGTAATTAAAAATTGGCAAACTAGATTTATTAGTAATCAGGTTGAAGTTTATACCTCTTTTTCAATTGAAGAAGGTTGCGATAATTGCTTGGCCCCTTCGATGATTGCTTGATATGAAAATTTGAGCTGTTCGGGAGTTTGAATTAATCCCATTCTATACTGTCTCATTTCTAATAAGATTTCTTTAATATTTACAGAATTTAGACCAAATTTTTCAATCTTAAAAAACAGATAATTATGCCAAATAATATAATCAATTAGTAAAACTTACTAGAATAAGACACGAATCAACAAGGCAAAAAGTACCAGATCTACCAATACCTGCCGAGCAATGTACAATTGCAGGACCAACCGAGATTTCTAACACTCCGGCGGCTCGTACTTTACGTAAAAATTCAAGAAAAGCAGTAGGTGAGTTTGGAACTCCAAAATCTGGCCACGTGGTATAATGAAATTGTAGAATATCCCTACTGTCTCCACTTGCAACATCAGTTAATCTTAATACTCGAGTTAAATAATATGAGTGATCTTGATGTTCCATATATTCCAAAGTCAATCCTACATCTTCAAATTTCATAATATGATCAGGACCAACTTGAACAGGCCAATACTGGCAACATTTCTCTTGCTTCTTTTCTATCAACTTGTTTAACATCAAAACTGCTTTGGTTGCTTGTTCCCACACCATCAACCAAAAATGGGAAATAGTATTAGGTAAAGGGCCTTGAGTCAAAATGTATTGTCTATTTGCTCTCTCTATCTTAATTAAATTGGCATTAATATAATCGGAAGAACCTCTTTGTAAAACAATCCTACTGTGATCGAACGGACTAACATCCCGATATCTGTTTAAAGTTTTATTTTGAGGTTTAATGGCTTCTATACATGAATTACTAAATGCTGAACTTTGTGCTCGTATTTCCTAAATTAACAAGCCAAGTTTAAAACCAATATTTGAACTCAAAAATTAAATTATTGCTAAAAAAATATATTAATGCATTTTTACCTGGTAGAACTTTTGCCATCCGTCCTTTAAAGTGAGTTCCAGATATTCTGATTCAATGTTATTGCCAGATGTCATTTCACAAAATATTAATTCACAAATACACAATTATGAAATTGTAATGTAAAAAAGTATGCCTATTATACAAAATGTATATTATGATTAATAGATAAGCGATCTAAAATCGTGTGTATCTTAGTTGAACAAAATTTTTTCCTTTATAACAACAAACGTAGACGCCATGACTGACATAGTCTATAAAAATTTTAAATGTTTAGAATTCTTGCGTACTAAAGCGAGAGGGAAAACAAACGACTCACGAAAATTGTTAACAATAAAAACCCTAGAAAGTTTACGACATCACCAGTGTCGGCACTAGGTGGATTTACCACTAAACATATTATTAACATTCTTTCATTTATATGTTTTTGACAATTAATCAGTGCTATTCTCAACGGGGTTGATAATTATCAACATTGACAATTTGACGTTTAAATGACATTTGACAGCCTTGTCAAGCCCTAGTCAAGTTTCGCTATTCTGGAAGGGTTGATAACCATGGTATAAAGATTAAGTTCAGTGCGATGTGATCGTCTTCGAAAGAGAAATGCGAACAAAACCACAACAGAGTCAGAGCCCGAGTCCTCCGAAATGAACATTACAGAAACTAATGACATCGAAATACATGCATTGGCTTCTACTTCTTCAATAGAAAATCAAGGGTATATAATTTAAGTTAAATACTTGAATTATTAATTAATAATGCATTTCTTACAGAATTGAGCCATCGTTAATCCAAAATATCGATATTTTGGAATCATATAATGAAGCTGAAATACTACATCAATCAGAAAATGAAAGCTCGTATTTTTCAACCATCGGTGGAAAGTGGTGCCGTCCAAATAATATATTATTATTTTTATTTGGTTATCAAAGAATATTGTTATTGTATTTATTTATTAGAGCATGGTCGTAGACTAGCGTTAGAAGTGCTACCTGAAAGTGCTTATCTTATATTATATTTATTTATTTATTAATTCTGTTTTGAAATTATTGCTTTATTTATATTAATTTTATAGTGAATTAAAGCGAGAAATTTGTATATTAAAAAATTATATTGATGACACTAACAACATTTTATTTTATTACAGGTTAATGATTGTTTTGATTGCCTAAACATCCGACTTCCTCATCAGGACAGTCATGAACGAACTCAAGTTCTGCACATATCGATTGTGATGAATCAGTAAAAACGTTGTTTTTCAGATCCAGAATGTATTTTAGACTGAAGATGCTTAATAAATTACTTGTTGATTTAAGTAGTAATAGAAAACGAAAAGTAATAAAAAAAATATCGTCACTCTCTGCCGCAATACCTCCAATCACCAGCACACCAAATTTTGTCCGGAGATACGATGACATAATGTTCATTTTTGTTTTCTATTGTGGTAGCCTTAACAAAGATATCGGTAGCCCTGGCAAAGATATCTATATGTATCACCCCTACCCTAAATCTATCTATAAAAGTTTTTTTAACAAAATCTAAAATGAAAAAAAAATTTTATTTTTGTACGTCACTGAATTTTTTCCAAAATTTTTATATACGTCACATAATACCGTAAGAAGTCACAAATAAAATTTCTCCAAAATTGGTACAACAAATTTTTTCGGTCATCTAGCGGATTTTTCGAAAATAAATTTTTGTAAATTACTGACTGCCGATTTACTGATTCTGAAAACATTTGCGAAAAAATTTAACAAACAGCCTAAACTTGGTCGCTACCTAGTGGCAGAACCTTTTACTTATAAAGTAACGTTCCGTCAGTCCGTACGACGATATTATAAAATATTTCCCACCAAACCACCTATTTTTGTATTCTAAAATAAATTGTTAAAAGCCCTAAACTCAACTCTTATGCTGCACTCGGTATACAAATCAACATTAACCTAATTTTGACACATATGTCACAAAATTATGACGTTTATTAAAATTTTGAATATATTGTTTTATTTTTGCCAGCCATCTGACAAATTCTCACAAAAAATATATAAATTAAGATTTCAGTTAATATTTTCTATAATTTTTCTGACCTGCCCCGCCCTGTTACAATTGGCTCGGTTTGTTTTCTCACCAATACTTATACTTTCAAAGCTCCATCGACACACCAAATTTTAGCTGAATCGGTTAAACATTTCCGGAGATACGACGACATTTTCATTTTTTTTATTTTTTTTATTGTGGTGGCCCTGGTAAAGATTTTTCTGGCAAAACCTTATTTTCACCATTCCAGCCCACGAGGCATACGTCCAATAAGTTTGATTGCAATCGACGTAGAAATGCCGGAGAAAATCGATCGACAAAAACTTTTTTCATGTTTTTGCCAAAAAAGTTAATTTTAGTTTTTTCATGTTGCATTAGTGATTTCTATCAAAGGATTACATATGCTCTCATATCCATTAGGATCAATGTACCTACGTACCAAATTTGGGTAAGATCCCTTCAGCATTTCTTGAGTTATTCACTTTTAAAGTTTCAACTATGGAGGGTAGAGGTACCTCTACCCTCCATAGTTTCAACTTTGACAACTTGTGATTTTTGACAGACGACAGATAGAAGATTAATTTTACCTATTCTGGATAAAGCCTTTTAAGGCCTTTAAAATAACATATCGCAAGACAAAATATTTTTTAAAAATCCCGTATTATTTTCTTGTGGTGGCACTCCTGATTGATAGATCGCGACGAAAACCTTATTTTCACCTTTCCACCGTGAACCCTACCACCATACCAAATTTGGTCGTAATTGGTTGGATGGCTCAGAAGCAAATCGATCGACAAAATTTGACGACCGACAGACCGACAGACAGACCGACAGACAGACATACCGACACAGAAATTTTTATTTTACTTTTTGCAGATCTTTACGTTTCTGAACACGGTGATCTCGAAAATGCAAAAAAAAAAAGTTGAAATTTTTTTTCGATTACCATACCTCCAATTTTTTTTTAAAATTGATTGGAGGTAATTACTTCTTAAAATGTATATTTTACTTTTATTCAAATAAATAATATAAATGCACTCTTGTCACCTTATTTTTATATAAAATATAAATAATATAATCCGTGAACAAACTAATAAAGAAACTATATATTGCGATGTCCACCGCGGTCAAGGAAGAAAGTTCTTGGTGAGAGGGATTCCCATGACCCTACAATTTGTTCATAGGATACTGGGAATCGAGCAACAAATTACCATCGTTAACTTAACTTTAATCTTTGTATAAATAATTTAAGTTGCCATGTTCCTAAATTTAAGTTTTTAATGACTAACAAATTTTTCTGGGTTTTTAAATATTTTAAAACAAACAAATAAACTAGATCAAGAAAGATAAAAGTTTTGGAAAATTATTATGAAAAACTTTAATGTAATAAGCGTGCCAAAATTAAACATCTCCAAGGGGATGAAGAGAATAATAACGGCCAGGAAGGCCAAGTCGAGAAAATACACAGAGCGAAACGGTTGACGAAAAATTCGTTAAAAATATAAATTAAAGAAATAGTGCAAGCAGATTAGGCAAGTGCGAATTGCCCCCTAATAAGACAGCCATTCTTAAATAAAAGGACCCAAGAGTTAACAAGGAGTTTTTCTGAAATCATAAAGTTGTGTTTGTGTGGATATCATCCAGGAAGTTTCGAGCGAGTTTTGACGAGAAGCCCAAACCGAGTACGAACAAACAACAATTAAGGTCGTACAAATATTTTAAAGTTTTATTAACCCGGACTCACCCAATTTATTTATTATTAGTTGTGTTTTTGTTTACTTGTTGTGTGTTATTCCTAGAATTAAGTACACGCACGACCACGAACATTACACGACACGTTAATTTTGTTAATTTGTTTAAGTTGCTTTCGTTCTGTCATTTATTTTTGTTATTAAAAGTTTGTGTTCCCATAAACATTCTCTTTGATTTTGTCTAACGAAGAGGAAGGACTAATTTAATAGGGGAGGACATAGCAATATATATATATATATATTGTAATGATATTTCTAACCGGCAGCTGATATTTTTGGACGAGCTTTGTCTTCTTGGTAGTTTTGATTCGGTTGGAGTCACTAATCGATTTGCACCGCGATTCAAAGACTTGTTTTCATGTCGGCAAGTCGGTTTTTAATTATTTAATGCCAATAACAAACAACGACTCAAAATTGTTACCCAATACACTACTTTTAACACAAATATTATTGTTTACTGTAATTAAACTAAAGGTGTTGTGAAACCATTGACAAATCTTGCGAACGTGTAGCTAAAATTAAAAAGTGTTTAGAAGAAATATGGTGCATACTGTATAATTTGAAACTTACGAGGGAATTTGTTGTTATAAGGTTGGAAGAAGGTTCGTCGAGTGGAGGACGTTCCGAGTGCACGTAAAAATCAGTGCGTTACCAATTTTTGTGATTTGATAATTTGCGTTAATTTTGCCAAACGATTAACTGATTAAGTCAGGGAGTATATCCTGATGATTGATAGTGCGATTATATAAGAAATTATTGTTTGCGTTTTGTTTCAAGCTGAAATAAAGCAGAAAATTAAAATTTGATATTTGGATGATAAGAAAATTTAACAACGCCGACCGCCATTTGCATTTATGCGAAATATTATAATTTTAACAAAATTTACTTACCTCAAATGGAAATTGGATTGAATTTGTATGGAATAGCAGAATACACGTGTGTAATTAAGGCGATTATTGAAGAAATTTCACAAAAACAAAACTATCCGATCAATTCCGATAACAAAAGTTCAGTAGCAGAAACACCTGTTACATCCAGCGTGGTACGGAAGCAAGTGACTAAGGACAACGAGGAAAGCAGTGGACCTCAAACGTTAATCAAGCTAAGAAATTATTGTTTATTTGAACTATTTTTATTTCTCAGAATTCTTATAATTTTCATGTTTTTTTTATTACTAACATTATTACACAAACAGCGAAATTTGGTAAATGAATTTAGAAGTCATATTTGATATAAAAGTAAATGCAATTCATTTGCCAAGTGTCGCTACACAATTACACAAAGAGTCAAGAAACAACATCATTTAGTTTCAAGTTATTGGCAATAAATAAACCCTATTTTGCGATATTATTAAAGATTTTTGTTTTCTTGAATCATACGATTCGTGGGTTTCAAATTGAACTCGCTCCTGAGAGTCAAGTATCTCCGAAATTATCTGAGCTAGCTGGAGAAATAGGTAAGAGTGTGTAGGGCTTTTGTCAGGTGGCGTTTTTATCAAAACGACCAGAACGTGGGGTTACATTACATCTTTTTGGCGCCCAACGTGGGGCTCGAAACCACGATTTCAATTAGAAATAGGGTAGTTAGATAAAATAAATTAAATAAATCAAAATGGCAGAAAAGGGTTCGATAGATCAGGGGGGATTGAGCTTGGAGTCAGTGATGCAGATATTGTTAAACAGTCAAAGGGAAAGTGAAAAAAAAATGCAAGAAATTCTAGAAAAAAAATTAGATCAAAATGTAGAAATATTAAGTGGGAATATGAATAAATTAGATAATAAATTAGATCAAACTATCGAAAGTATAAGAGGGGATATAATTAAATTAGATAATAAATTATATCAAAATACTAAAATACTAAGAGGGGATATGAAAGAAAGTCAAAACGAAATGAAAGAAAGTCAAAACGAAATGAAAGAAATTCTAAAAAAAAAATTAGATCAAAATGTGGAAATAATATGTGGGGATATGAGTAGGGGTTTTCAGGAATTTCAGGAAAAATTTAATAATTGGGAAGAAAGACAAAATATAACGAATTTAAAAGTAGAATTTGTGGATGAAGAAATTGGTGAATTGAAAGTAATTTTGAGGGAGGAAAATAAAACATTAGAAAACGGGGTTGATAAAATTATAAATTTAGATGAAAATGAAAATGATAAAATTAATAAAAATTTAGGGGAGGAAAATAATGACTCTGAAAAAGATAAAACAATTGATAATGATACAGGGGATGAAACGGAAATGAGTAAGATTAACAGTGAAAATAATTTGTTGACAAAGGAGAAAATTTTGATAAGTCCCAATTATGCTAAAATTTTTGTTAAACAGGTTGAGATAATAATTAGGGGAGAGAATTACGTACAGGATTATGTGCAGATAAAAATTAAAGTTAAAATTTTGAGACGGAAGTATGAGGAGATGCTTTGGAGGGATGAATTAAAATTTTATGAGAGAAAGGGTGAAGGTGTGTTTAGCCACACATGGAAAAGGAAACTTTACGAGCGGGAGCTAGATAGAGGGGTGGTTCTTTATTTACAAAAAATAAAGAAGATAAATTTTGAAGGAATGCACAGGTTGCAAATGAATTTTTATAAAAAAGATTCGGGGGAGTATAAACGCAATAAAAAAATTAAAAATTTGAATTATAAGAGAAATGGTAACTACAAACAAAACCAACATGCAAAAGTTAGAATAGATCGAGTGCATTATTTTAACGAAGGAACTTCACAATTAGGTGATGGTCGGTTCCAACGTGATAGGTGTTTTAAAAGTAAATTCATCGATTTAAATCCAAGCATTGATAATTTAGCATCGGAGGAAAGATTAATTTTAATACCAATTGAACAGCACATGAAAATAAAAACAAAATTTGAAAATCAGAACTTTGAAAATTTAGAAATATTGCGACAGGTGGATTGGGAATTTTTGCAACAGGTGCTTGTTAACATGATTAGGGAAAGAAAAGTGGTGTTTGATCCGGGAAAATTAAGAGGAAAAATTACAATTTTTAATAAACATGATAAGGAGGTGCGAATAATTGCCAATTATGATGATAATTAATTAATTAGATAGAATTATTTTATTTTGAGGGTTTTATTTAGTTGAAGGGAATTTGATTTTTTTATTTAGTGAAGTACGTGGAAAGATTTAGTTTAGTTTGAGGAAAGTTTGACAAGGGGAGGATTTTTATTTAGTTAGAAAAGATGCACTGGGGAGACTTTATAAAAAATTTTTTTATATCATTACAGAAGCTATTGGCTTCAAGTCAACATTTGCTTGCGAAATTTTGGATCTCTTATCAAATGATCAACTTGAAGCAAGGGGATATTAGATGTAATGATATTTCTAACCGGCAGCTGATATTTTTGGACGAGCTTTGTCTTCTTGGTAGTTTTGATTCGGTTGGAGTCACTAATCGATTTGCACCGCGATTCAAAGACTTGTTTTCATGTCGGCAAGTCGGTTTTTAATTATTTAATGCCAATAACAAACAACGACTCAAAATTGTTACCCAATACACTACTTTTAACACAAATATTATTGTTTACTGTAATTAAACTAAAGGTGTTGTGAAACCATTGACAAATCTTGCGAACGTGTAGCTAAAATTAAAAAGTGTTTAGAAGAAATATGGTGCATACTGTATAATTTGAAACTTACGAGGGAATTTGTTGTTATAAGGTTGGAAGAAGGTTCGTCGAGTGGAGGACGTTCCGAGTGCACGTAAAAATCAGTGCGTTACCAATTTTTGTGATTTGATAATTTGCGTTAATTTTGCCAAACGATTAACTGATTAAGTCAGGGAGTATATCCTGATGATTGATAGTGCGATTATATAAGAAATTATTGTTTGCGTTTTGTTTCAAGCTGAAATAAAGCAGAAAATTAAAATTTGATATTTGGATGATAAGAAAATTTAACAACGCCGACCGCCATTTGCATTTATGCGAAATATTATAATTTTAACAAAATTTACTTACCTCAAATGGAAATTGGATTGAATTTGTATGGAATAGCAGAATACACGTGTGTAATTAAGGCGATTATTGAAGAAATTTCACAAAAACAAAACTATCCGATCAATTCCGATAACAAAAGTTCAGTAGCAGAAACACCTGTTACATCCAGCGTGGTACGGAAGCAAGTGACTAAGGACAACGAGGAAAGCAGTGGACCTCAAACGTTAATCAAGCTAAGAAATTATTGTTTATTTGAACTATTTTTATTTCTCAGAATTCTTATAATTTTCATGTTTTTTTTATTACTAACATTATTACACAAACAGCGAAATTTGGTAAATGAATTTAGAAGTCATATTTGATATAAAAGTAAATGCAATTCATTTGCCAAGTGTCGCTACACAATTACACAAAGAGTCAAGAAACAACATCATTTAGTTTCAAGTTATTGGCAATAAATAAACCCTATTTTGCGATATTATTAAAGATTTTTGTTTTCTTGAATCATACGATTCGTGGGTTTCAAATTGAACTCGCTCCTGAGAGTCAAGTATCTCCGAAATTATCTGAGCTAGCTGGAGAAATAGGTAAGAGTGTGTAGGGCTTTTGTCAGGTGGCGTTTTTATCAAAACGACCAGAACGTGGGGTTACATTACAATATATATATATATATAATGAAAATGATTGAGTTCCTATTTAAAAAAGTTTGCAAAAACTAAATTTTGAAAAGTAATAATTTTTCAAATATAAATTGAGAAAATATCTACAGCTTTACTAATAAACGGTGTATAAGTTTTATACAAGGCTTATACAAGGTTGTATAAGAAAACGTTACTATAATAAACCGTGTATAAGCCTACTCCGTATAAGCTTGTGATAACTATTCATAGGTGTACTGATAAAGCGTGTATACAGCGTGTATACATTGTGCGTAAGTAAACGTTACTAATAAACCGTGTATAGCGATTAAGTTGCCAAGGTTTATCATTCCTGTCACTCTAAATTTTATACAAAGCTTATACAAGCCAGAACCCTTGTTTAACGATTGTATAATGTGTATAAAATACCTAAATTTTGCTAAAATAAAAAAAAAGACAAAAACCCTTTCGTATTAAATGATGCAGATTTCAAGAGCAAATAAGAAATACGTTAAAGCCATTGTTGAAAACTACATAAAAAAGGACTCAAGAGGTGGATCTATATACTGTAAGCTACATGTACTTGTAACAAGGTATACATCACGGTGAATTCATCGCTTAACAATTCATTGCGTGTGAAAATTCATCAGTTCGAACACGTGGGGTTTTCCCAGGAAACGATTCCTGAAGATTTTTCGTAACGGTTTTATTAGTATTTTTGGTCACTGAATCTGATTTTCAACTTTCCCACCTCCCCGCTAGAAATAAGCTTCTGGATTAGCTGCAAATTTTTTAATTTGTTATAGTTTTTCCGCTTATAACTCACGAACGATGCATTTTTTTGGATAATGACTGTTCTATACAAAATTAAAGTAGATACAATTTTTAACAATTCACAAAATCCCTAGTCATTTTTTGTCACTTAGGCCCAGTTTTTCAATCGTTAGTTAACCCAAATTCAATGGTTAACTTAGATTTATGACCAATCAGGTAGTCATAAACGTAGGTTAACCATTGAATTTGGGTTAACTAACGATTCAAAAACTGGGTCTATGTGAAAAACATAGGAAACGCTATTTTGAAAATGCGTTGGAGCCGTGATATGTACTTTATACGCCCAAAATCAATTATATTCTGATTAATTGGTTTGTTTAAGTCACATTTAGCGCTTTGTGGAAGTGCGTAGTCCGCGAGCTTTCCGGTTTGAATAGTTTCAATGGGAGTTTGTAGATGTTTAACAAATGAAGCAACTCTGCCTCTCCCTGGTTTCGGGAAATATAGGTTTGCTAGCGTTTGGTCCCAATCAGCAATCAGTATGACCAGAGGGCCAATATCTTCACTGACCAGTGTTACTACTTCATGTTCTGAAGACAGGGATTAAGCAGTTTCACAAATCATGAGTCTGCATCTTCTGACCTTAGAATATCAATCAGGTTTCGTTTGTTTTGAGAATTGAAAATGAACTTTCCCTGGATGATCGTGGGTACCATGGTCTCGTTCATCTATATTTCAACTTTTTGTCTTTATTTCTGTATCTGAGTAACCATCGAAGATAACTATTGCTGTAGCCATATATATTTTCTTTTGACATATTATTTAATGTAGTTCGGATGTGAAAGCTTTGTACAAAGATAATTTTGTCCTTTTCCTTATATCATCTTCGTTGAACAGAAGAATTGTGAAGGTGGTTAGTTCGTATGTATGGAAATCCTACATTGATCATATGATTGTTTTAAAACGCACATCCGTTGCAATAGGGTGTTTTGATTTACATTTACAGATTGGTCCTGCACCACTATTGACCGTTTCATGTTAATTTATTTGACTTTTTTTCGATTTTTTTGGTTAAAAATACTTAAAAAATTTGACTGTTGCATAAAAAGTCACACTTACATACTAAAAATGACAGTTGGAGTGTATACCACAGTTATAACTTACACAGTGCGTATATAACGTTTATTAGTAAGAAATTTATACACCCCTTATACACGCCTTATACAGTGTATAACTATAAACCCGTTCAACGCGTGTATAACGAATTTTTATTAGTAAGACTGCTAATTTTTAAAGTAAAATTGAAAAAAAAATTTAATTTTCAAACTTGAATTTGAATTCAGATGTCTCATAGGGTCCGCCATATTGAATTATTAAACGTCACTCGATGCGCAAGATCATACCTTGTAATCTTTATACCATGGTTGATAACGGTTGATAACTTGTCAAGCTTGACAATTTAGTCAAGTAGCCTTGGTAATGGTCAAGCTTGACAGATTTTCTTATTCTGGACAGCATTTTTTAAGCAATACTTGATAGTTATTAATTGACACCCGGCAAGTCGGTATACTACTTGCTGAGATTGGCAGCACTTGACAACAGATATAAATTTAGGTGTAGAATTAAGAAGTTGATGTTATAAACGCATATTTCATTAAAATTTTCAAATAAAAAAATTAAAATCGCTATTAAAGAGATGGATTTAATATTTGCGAACGAATTACGAAGGTATGTGATATTTGTTAATTATAAAAATTTTTGCTTTAAAATGATCATTTTTTCAAGTTGCAACTTAATAGGGAGAATTTTAAGAGAATCTAATAACTCCTTTAAGATACTCGATGTGTTATGTAAGAGATTATATAAATTTTTTAAGAGATATGGAACATTGGGTACTTCTAGAAATTGAACCTCACACGAGAGCTAGTAAACGACATTCTCACATTCCGAAGAGTAGGTAAGTTTTTATTTTAATATAAAATTATATACTTTGCTATTTTAGATATTTACAGCTTTACAACTTTTGGCACAAGGCTCATTCAAAAAGGCATTGCCCAAGATGTTTTGTGTAGCATAATATCACCAAGCTCTATTAGTCGATGTCTAACTGAAGTTACCGACATTATTGTCGAGTATTTAGATTTCCTCGTTTATTATTCACGATAACTGTGGAAGTAAAGTAAATACGAATCACAAAGTTAGGACCAAGTACAAATAAAAATAATATAATTTTAGATTTATGAATATTTTAGGGGAAGAAAACGGCAATGACTGTGACGAACAAAGTTGGAATTGCAGATAATATTAATGATCACACCACTACAAATGCAGTTATACAAAATTATTTTTATTTTAATTACGATTACTACTTTAATAAAAAGACTAGATACTTCAGAATTTTTATTTTATTTCTTCCTCGATTGTCACATAATTAAATTTAATTATAGCAGTTATAACATCGTGTAATGCTTCCTCGATTCTTTTTAATGTCCTCGAAAATCTTCAAATGTTGCAAGAAATTTCTACAAAATTCTTTTCAGTTTTAATAGGACCTTCGACATCTAATTTTGCGCATAAGTTAGCAAAATCTCTATATTTTCTTATTTGTATTCTAACATCTCATATTTTTGTGGGGTGCTTTTTAATTTCCTCGTATCTAATGTAAAAAACATCAAACGATATGACTAACTTCTTCTGTATAACCACCTAAAGCTTTCTACATTATTCTATGGTGTGCCGTTTTACTTTTTATTGTAATGTTTTTAAATTCGAATGTTTAAATAACAAATGTTTTAATTCTGCAAATTAAAACATTCGTTTTATTTTCATGTCACAATTTTTACAATTGTTTTTTTTTACAATACAAATTTTTACAATACTTTCAATTTGAATTAAAACATTTGTTCCGAAAAGCAAACAATTGTAAAAATTCGTTCGAATTTCGGATATCAAACGAATGTTTTAATTGGGAGCCACAGTCAGTGAGCTTTTTTAGAACTACACCTCAATAAACTTGACAACCATGCCGTAAAGAAGGCGTAAACTTTTGTTATGAAGTAAACAAGAAGTAAAGAATAACAAATTCCAGGTTTATTATGTTTTTAGTAAATCATAGATGAGAGAGATAAATTAGGGAGCATACTATACCAAATTGTATTTTATTTAAACAAGGGTTGCTTTACCAGGAGTGCTTGGTGTATATGGAGTTGCAGCAAAGCAAGAGGAAAACCAATGCATTCCAATTCCAACATAATTATCATTGATTCCAACATTCATAATTATAATTAACAGCTGTCGCAAAAGATTGATCGAAGTCAATCGAAGACGTGTGTATGTAGTTAGAGAGAGATTTTTAAACTATTTTAGCTAAACTAGCTTTGTATGCCAGGTGTGTGTTAATTCGATTTTTAAACAGTCTATAAGAATTTTATCAAATTTTGGATAAAAATAATAAAGTATGAAATGAAATTTAAAAACAAGTAAACTACCTAGACAATGTAGGAATTCATTCCTACTAATAAGTCTAAAGGTACTAGTATACACTCTTTGACAAATATCAAAATGATAAATCAAGATTTTTCCGAAAATTTAGAATTGACTCCATCTTCAAATGGAGTGAAATCATCACTCGACACACGAACAAAATTTCGATGCAGCTTTGGCTCATTGCACCCAGAGAAAACTCATTGATCAATTCAACTACAGAATACAGAAAATAGTTACTTGACAATTTACTAAATATCAGTACGGACACGGACAACTCGGCTTTGGACAACTCGGCACCGGACAACTCGGCACCGGACAACTCGGCACCGGGAAATCTCGGCACCGGGAAAACTCGGCACCGGACAATTCGGCACCGGACAATTCGGCACCGGACAACTCGGCACCGGACAACTCGGCACCGGACAATTCGGCACCGGACAACTCGGCACCGGGAAAACTCGGCACCGGGCCAACTCGGCACTGGACAACTCGGCACCGGACATCTCGGCACCGAGACTAAGGTGTTACGGTTCAATTATGCTATAATGGGATTTAAATTGTTTTGTAATAATTTTCGAAAGGTGGCATGTTAATTCACTTTAAAAATTTTAAATTTCAACAAGAATTATTATCAACAATGATAACATGCACATTATACATTATTGAATTAGCGATCTTCAGAAAACTTACAAATTTTTTATTTGTATTTGGACGTTGTAGTCGATCAATTTTTTTTTGTGAAAATTGTGTTATATTTCATCCAAGTTTATTTGGGATTAATATTTTAATCATTATCAATAATTGTTATTAATTTTATTTTATGTCGATTTTTAAAGGTAGCAAAGGTTCCGGCACATTTTTGGAAAACCTACCACCTTTCATGTTTTTAGCTATCACAAAAAATTTTAAATCAAAAAAGTTATTTAAAAAAATTACATATTTATTAATTAATCCATAACATAATTGTGGGATAAACCACGCAAATATTCCCGCATATTTGCTGGCTCATAGTTCGAAACTTTGTTAAGGATACGGTCATCTGCGTCCTCGTAACGTTTTCGTTTTCGTGTCATGGTGTCATGGATGGTGTCATGGTGGCTGATGGATAGTTAAAGGTGTCATAGATACGTAATGAAAGAGTGGAAAAGTTTCGTAAGATGGAACACGCTAGTTTCGGTGCCGAGTTGGCCCGGTGCCGAGTTTTCCCGGTGCCGAGTTGTCCAGTGCCGAGTTTGCTAGGTGCCGAGTTTTCCCGGTGCCGAGTTGTCCGGTGCCGAGTTGTCCAGAGCCGAGTTGTCGCGTACCGATATCAGTATAATTGTATAATCAAACAAAACGTAGTTAAGGGATGAATTATATTAAGGGGCCGTCCATTAATTACATAAGGACGATTTTTGTAATTTTTGACCCCCTCCCCCCCCCCTTTGTAAGGGCACGTAAGATTGTGGCAACCTCCCCCCCACATCTTACGTAAAGATTATAAAAAAAAATTAATTGACCCCCTACCCTTTTTATTAGGGTTAGGGGAAGGTCAATTTTTTTTTATTAAAAATTATTAATCATTTTCTTATTCTTCCCCCCCCCCTAAACCCTTACGTAATTAATGGACAGCCCCAATTAGAAATAGATAACGGCATTTTTTAAATAAAAACTTTTAATTTGTTAATTTTGCAGTAATAATATTTTAGACATTAGAGTGTTATTTTGATCTATTACGTGTTTTCTAATTGTATACAAAATAGTCGATTTAAAAAAAATTGTAGTTTTAATTTAAGCGCTGTGTGATTTAATTTTTTTCCAAGGGTGATTAAATTTATAAGCAGTCATGTACTCCTGTAATATTTCCAATTGACAGGGTATTACTAGAATTATTTGGAAAAGATAGTAAAACTAATAAAAAATATTGGGGGGGAATATTAAACTTCATTGTGCACGACAAGAAATTGCAAGACTCTCGCAAGACAAGACAAGATATAACCTAGCAAGATTAAAGCAAGACAAGAACTAGACAGATTCTTGTCTTGCTTCAGCAATACAAGACAAGATTTTTGCAAGTCTTGCGAGACTTCTTGTCTCAGCCATCACTATCTGATACACGGCGGATCGTGGCGCAGCATTGGCATAGTGTTGCAGAAGTAGCATCACAACGTGACCCAGCTCACCAAGGGTACGTTCCACCAAATACTATAGATTATAGTCTATAGATTATAGATTATAGTATTTGGTTCCACTTACAGCCCACGGTCGACCACGGGCGACTTTTAAGCGTTCCACCTAAAGCCGTGGTCGTTGCGGTCGAGCTCAAAACATCATCAATGACGTCACCGATTGCTAGCCCACCACGACCACGAAGCCCCACTGTAAAAGGTGGGTTGCCGTGATCGTGAAAGTTTTTTCGCGCGCAAATTTGCAAGTTTAAGAATGGATTCCAAAAGAATAGCATTTTATAATGCCGATAGTGAAAATTGTTTATCAAATTAAAATATATATATAAATATATTATTCTTTAGTTAACTTGTGAACTTATTTCCCATAACTTGTTATAAAATAATGTTGTTTTTTTTTCATAAAAATATTTTCATTTTCATAGCAATATGCAAAAGTAAACTTGTACTTGCTCTGTGCTAACAGTTCATCATAATAATTTGTTCAAAACTTGTAAGGTTACCAACATCAAGATTTACATTTTAAAATTTGAATATGAAAATTCAAAATGACGTTAGCCCGCCCACAAAGATCACAAAAACCGTTCCACTACACTAAACGACCGTGGTCGCCGTGGGCGAAAATGTATAAGTGGAACGCTAAATGACACGACCAACCGCGGTCGTTGTGGGCTGTAAGTGGAACGTACTCCAAAAGTAACCCCCTGTATCCGAAGTGTAACCTAGATGCCTCCACCATTGGGTGGTATTTGTTCTTTTGGTATTTGTTTACAATCATTGTTTTCATACAAATCACATAAGTTTACGCCTTCGCTATTACATAGTTGCCAAAACCATTATGGTGTAGTGTCTAAAACTTTCACCGACTGTGGCTCCCAATTAAAACATTCAATTGAATGTCGAAATTCAAACGAATTTTTACAATTGTTTGCTTTTCGAAACGAATGTTTTAATTCAAATTGAATGTATTGTAAAAATTTGTATTGTAAAAATAAACAATTGTATAAATTTGTATTGTAAAAATTGTGACACCAAACTAAAACGAATGTTTTAATTGGCAGAATTAAAACATTTGTTATTTAAACGATAGAATTGAAAACATTATATAAAAAGTAAAACGACACGCCATATTATTCAAAACTTTGGCATTTTTTTTAAATGCACTTATAAAAATTAACGTATATAGATGCCTATTGCATTGAATTTCTTCAATTGTAAATGCATGTTCTAAAAATGTAAGTTTATAAAATTTTTATAAAAATAAAACTTAGAAAATAAACTTACTGGAATGTTCCCATAATTTAAAAATAATGTTGCTTTATTTCGTAAGAGATTGAAATTGAAACTGATAGTTTTCCTCGGTGGACACTGAAGTTCAGTTATAGTTGGATTTTTTGTTCTTTTGGAGTGCAGGTTTATTCTGGACGTATGTATTCTGCGCCAGCGGTCAATATTTTCTTGGTCGGTAGCTTAAGAACAAGTAGTAAATTGCGCCAACGGTTGGTGAGGGGAGCTTAAGTTGTAATACAATACCCAAAGCATGGTGTATTTACTGGTAATTATAATATCATGTAATCCCCACAGTGGTGGCGCAGTTTTGTGAAGGGGCATATAAATACCGAATGCTGGAATAAAATATGTTCTAAAAATTGTTTTAAAAAAAGTAACCTATAACCTACGTACAGATCTTCCTTTTTGGCATCATTTCTAAGGTAATATAGAAAACTAAGTAACCCTTGTAGATTTTTGGGCGCTGAATCCAAAATCCGAATTGATTGAAAGATGGGGGAAAAATTACTAAATGCATAAGTTATTAACAAATTTTATTTAATTATTAATAAAGATAATAAATATTTTAATAAATATCTGCAAAATGATGACATATACATTTTAGAAAATCAAATCTGCTCATTTTCTTCGATTGATACAAAGCTATGTTGAATTGCAATGTGTTTTGTTTTTGCACGGTTTTAGTACGGATTTGCTTCTGTTGATTAATACTATCGATTTTAACATAAACCGAAACTTGCATATCTAACACAGCGTCCAAAAATGAGTAAAGGTCTGGATGAGGTGTATGGAAACACCCTTCGGTGCTCAGATGCCCTTTTACGTCGGTAGATGGTAAACCCCACAGCTATACTTTGATCTTTTCGATCCACAGATCGAGAGCAGGGTACGTTTGCACGTATCGTGGATTCTTAGGAGCCACTGTATGACAACCACCTGAAAATGAAAATGGAGTTGCCGCTGGACGCCAGTCAACTAAATAAAACCCAACGAGTACAAGAAAAGAAATTTTATTTAATTGACATAGAAAGAATAGAAAAAATAGAAACAACACGTAATGTATAAAAATAACAGTAACAAATAAAAATAATCAAACAAAAACCCTGAGGGGATTCTACAAAAAAAACTAACAAAGAAAAGAGTTGAAGACTCAGTTGGTTAAAAACTTAATTCACAAAACCGTATAGCCAAATCTACCAGCAAAAATGCTGCAAATCAAGAAAAGACACAAAGGTATGTACTACTTGAATATTTTTCAATACGCAAGTAGCAACTTCATAATATACAAAATATCAAACGGAATTTCGATAAGATAACGTAACTTACCCCTCCACAATCGTACCCAACAATATCTACACGCAGAACGCCTTCGTCCGGTAAACCAGCAGCTACCAGATTTCCTTTGGATAGACTTAGTGCTTTCGATTCTGCGGCTAACTATATGGAGAGATCTGAAAACATTAAGCAAACCGAAATACACTTGATAAATTGGATACCAACTACTACCCAGTCTCTAACGATTGAAATGCAACAAAATTGCAGGCAGACTGCAGCAGCTTTGTGAATTGTTGTTAACCTTATAAAACAAAAAATCTTGGGCTCTTGCGATTTTAACAAAATCTTGGGCTCCAAACTAAACTGTCGCACCTAGACCACCAATCTTCCCAGCACCAGACAACCAAAATTTTATATATTATAATTTTCCAAAAAAATCTTCAACATTATAAAAAAATGTTCCAAATATAAATAATTTTGTAATCTTTCACTTTTTAGAATTATTATTATCATCAAATGGTTCACCACTATTCCATATAAATACTAATTGGACTTTAGCCAATATCAAAAACGTTTTTCTTTTAACAAATTGCAAAAATACAACAACAACTCGTTCGCGTAGGTTCACGATTTTTTTATTATTTTAATCATTAATTAATTGACGTTTGGTCAGCGCCTTCTCTTAAAATAGGTTGGAGGCATGCCGCCATTAGCAAAGGTAATGCTACAGCAGTAAGTCATATCTGATTTATTTTGTGAAATATAGCAATGTAAAAAAACACTAAAGCATTTATGCAAATACAAACTTTAAAATGCGGATTACTTAAAACTATCATTTTGGACTTAGTGCCTTTTTCTTGTAAGCCCACGAAATAGTCTTATTAATGTAGGTATATAATGGGGTAATGAAGTGCAATTTATAGCCTCTCGTACTTAAATGTCAACCTCGCCTGTTTAATACAAATGAGGCTCTGACGTTCGAGTATCGACTAAATAACCGTATTTATAATATCAAATTTAGAGGAAATGTTAATTAACGATACTAGTTGCATCGTGTCTATCGTTCAATTCTTTAATTATGTAAAAGTTATTAATGTAAATGCAAGAACTATTAAGTAATAATTTGTCGGAATGGGACGTTTCGCCGTGGCCGTTTCGCCGTGGCCGATTCGCCGTCGCCCATTTCGCCGTCGCCCATTTCGCCGTGGCCGTTTCGCCGTCGCCCTTTTCGCCGTGGCCGTTTCGCCGTCGCCCATTTCGCCGTCGTTAATTAAAAAATATAGTAAAATCAAAAGTTACAATTAAAGTTTTATTTAATTATATATAAAAAAATAATTTTTTAAAAATAATTATTCAAAATAAGTTACTTCCCGCTTTTCTTTTATATACTATAACTGTACTGTTCTATTATTTTGTTACCAACTTTAACATTACCAATCAATAATTTAATTGATTGATTATAGCTTATATACAGGGTGTCACACTTTTGTAAGAAAATTTTTATTTCTGCTGTTAGTTAGTTTTATTTCTGCTGTTAGCTGTTAATTAGTTAGCTGTTAGTTAATGTTAGTTTTTTTTTATAAGTAAAAAAAATTTTTTTTTTATTTAAAATAAAATTAAATTCGACGGCGAAATGGGCGGCGGCGAAACGGCCACGGCGAAATGGGCGACGGCGAAACGGCCACGGCGAAACGGCGACGGCGAAATGTCCTAGACCGATAATTTGTATGCGGTACTGAAGAAAGCTAATAAGCCAGAAACATGATGTTTATTGCTCATTCTTTATTTATGCCAAAGTTATTAATATCGATTTGTACATTATTTAAATATAAATATTATTAACTTGTGAAAATGTAAAAAGATGATCACTTATCCGATAGCTCAATATTTAAAATGATTTTTTATGAGTATTTAACTTGATTTTAGCTTTTTAAGTTTATTTAATCTATAAATTTGTAAATTATGATTTACTTATTGATTCTGTTACGTTAGGTTTATTTAAGGGGTCTGGCCCATTTGCAGATTTAAAAAAAACGATTTTTTTTATTTCAGTTTCTGCAAGTAAAACATTTAAAAAATATTCCCTCAAAGTTTTAAGTACCTAAGAAGTAATGAAATTGACGAAACTGTAATGATAGTTCAAAGTACGCACCGCTCAAAGCAATACCGGGTCCCATTGTAGGATTTACAGCATCTGGAAATGATTTCAGTGACCAACTATTTTCAGAAATTTTATTACTTATAGGTTTCAATGAATTGTGTGAAATTTTGGTTTAGTATAATTTCGTGTTTCCACTTGTTGATACTTGTATATACTACGATTTAAATTTTTAGTGATTTGTGTTTTTTTAAATTATAATTTGTGAATTTTATGTGCGGCAGGACAATTATTTTTTTTGGAGCTTAATGTGTCCTTTTTGTGTGTTTTTTTAATTTCATTTATTAACTTTTTATGCAGTAGGACGTTTGACCAATTTAATTTAGTTTTTAGTTAGTGTAATTTTTATTTAAAAACAATTATTGTGTAAATTTGCGGTGCGGTTCGACATTCATTTACAAAAAATTACCCTCTGATGTGTTGACTGCTACGTATGTAAAACCAATTTATGAAGACCTAAACAAGGAGGAATTATTAGAAAGAGGCATTGAAGGTTTTAATCAAAAAAATAATGAGAGTTATAATCAAGTGATATGGAAAATTACCCATAAAATTATCCCAAGTGAATTTAAAACTGTGGAACTTGCTGCCAACATTTCCGCCTCTATTTTTAACGAAGGTTCGAGAGCATTTTTAAACATTTTTGCCGCCTTGGGGATATAAAATGGCCCAAACGCACATCGATACGTGCAATTGGAGGATTTACTCTGCTTTCAGATGGCAGACCGCCGAACGCAGCAAACCATTCGAGAAGAAAGAATGGTTCGCTTAGAGCGTCAAATCGACACTTTGAAGGCTACAATCTCACCTAAAAATTTTCAATATGAGCCTGGAATAGATGACTCGAAGTAAGTTGCAAATTAATGTTTAATTTTAGAGTAAAGTTATCTTGAAACTATAAACGCGTTTATCTCGAAATAACATTTTCAACATCGGTGACCACGATATATTAAAAACTATTGCATCGATTTGTTTCAAATTTGGTAGGGTTATTTTAGATATAAGAAACTAGTCCTTGAACGAAGGAATTTTTTTTTTATGTATAGTTTTGCTTTTATTAGCGATAAAGAAGCCATATTTTCATCAAAAATTGAAATTTTTACTTTGAACGTGTGCCATTTTGTCCTAAATTGATATTTTGAAAAACTGTTCGTTCAAGGACTAAATAACTTAATATATTGTATAAATTTTTTTGAATTTTCAATTTCAGATGATCCAGCTTCGAGCAGCAGTGGTCACCGCAAAACATGATTTTTGAAAAGCCATTCGGGAGAATGGCCATAACTTTTTTGTTTGCAAATATATTTTACTTAAAAAAATATATTATTTACGTAAAAACTTTATATTTTTTATGTATACAAAAATACCCCTAAAAAAGTTTTCTGGTTCCTTAAAAAAAATTCTCCAAGATCACGTATTTTTTCTACGTATAAGTGGGCATGACCCCTTAAGTAGTAATAAAATCAATTTTTTAATAAAAATCTAAATGTCGTTATTTTGAAATTACATCTAAATTACAATGTAACTTTATAATCATAAAATTTCATTAATTCTTATAATAATGTATATGTATGCACTTTATTATAGTGCTATTTAATACATTACTTTAAGATTTAATGAAATTTTATGATTATAAAGGTAGCAAAATTATAAATTCTAAATGAAATAATAAACATTTTTAAAAATTGCCGCCTTTTTATTTGGCGCCCACGCCAATAAATGGCGCTCGCAAGACGATACTAAACTTTGTTAAGGAGTTAGCATACCCTGGTAGCGAGCGAACAGTCGATGTGACCAGACGTGTTTTTTCAGTGCTCCTCAAATTCATTTTTTAAAATACCAAAAAAACCGGCCTCTTTCGAGGCCACCGCCTACAGCGGCCGAGAATAACATCTCGAAACCAGCAGCAACAAAAATGGAATTGATGATGTACCCCGACATAACGGACTACTCCACCATACTAGCTAAGGGAACCCAGGCCTTCAAAAATGACCACGTCACACTGGCCATTAAGGAGATCTGGGAACACCTCAAGGTGTTCAAGGGAACACCTCGTGGCTGAAGACCACGACAAAACCGCTCTTATGTTAACCAAGCGAGTTCATAAATACAACGAAATAATCCAAGCCGCAGCAGGCCAACCAAAGGACGCGAAAAAAGTGGGCACCATCCAAGCCACCTTAGCTCTGGCAAAAGATGAACACAAAATCGCAATCCATAACCTCCAGGACCGCATCCAAGCTCTCACCAAGCTATTGGCAAAAAATGCTGCCTCGCAGCATCCTCAGGGTAAAAGTTCCTTAACTATTACAAACGCAGAGTCGGTAACAAACGCAAAGGGTCAAAAACGAACCCGCCACACCAGCATCGAGTCCACCCCTTCTTCACCCACTTCAACGGAAGATGGCCCCCCTAAGACCAAACTTAGGGCAAAAAAAGAAAGAAAAACCGACCACCCTGGTGCTAACGGGGTTCAACCAAATGGACAGGACCAGTACGACCTCGTCGAGGCAAACTCGGCTCCCGAAACCCACCAAGAGGCACCCCTCTCGGAATTGGACGGCAGCTCACGGATGGAGGAAGTAATCGAAGTGGCGGAAACCCACCAAGAGGCACATCCCCCGGAACTGGACTGCCACACAAGGATGGCGGACGAAATCAAGGCGGCGGACGACGCGCCGAACGAAATCGCCGAAGAAACCCCGGACAACCTGCTCATTTCACCAATCGTGGTGAACAAAGGACACTGGATCAAAGTCAGTCAATTGATCAAAACAAACAATATCAAGTTCGACCACATCGACAACGAAGCCAGGGGCATAATCGTATACCCCTCCACCGCACATGAACAACGGAGGCTTCAAAAAATCATGGAGGACAACGCCCCCGTGGCGAAACCACCTCCAACTCGCAACACCCCCCTGAAGGCGATCATCAGGGGTCTACCTGGCAACCTCAAGCCAGCTGCCATCAAAGACGACCTAAAGGACCAAGACATCCCGACGCTCAAGGTACAGCAAATGAGGTACGGAAGAGACCGCCGTCCAATGCCCCTCTATCTTGTCACCATCGACAAAACGGAGCAAGGGCGCAAAATCTTCAACCTCACCGCCGTGCTAAACATCAGCGTCCGAATAGAGCCGCCCTTTAGGAAGTCCACCGCCGGACAATGCCACCGATGCCAGGAATTCGGCCACCAACAGCGAGACTGCAGCGCCCCAGCAAAGTGCGTGAAATGCGCTGGCAGTCACTTCACGGCATCGTGCGGCAAGATCGCAACCGAACCCGCAAAATGTGTCAATTGCGGGGGAGGACACCCGGCAAATTTCAGAGGCTGCGACACGTTCATCCAGAACACCATCCCCGCACCACAGCACTCGCAGCCAAACAAAAACGAAAATGCATCGAAACCACCGCACGCAGCGAACCGGGGCACCGTAACCGTACCCAAGCCGTTGCAACGGGCCCAGCACAAGCACAAGACCGCTCCGTCGACACAAAGGCCACGCCCACAACGCAATACTCGAGTGGAAACTACATCGAAGCCACGCCCATTTGACCGAAATGCAAAGCGAACCGCAGAACAACCAAACTGCTCCGCCACAACGGACATCGCCGCGCTCATCGGTCAAATAATGGCAGTTTTCACCCGAGTACTGTCCGACAACAATATCGATGTCGCAGTGATCGCGGAGATCACAAAACAAGTGGCGTTAATCACAACAAACGCCACCGCCACAACCAACACCGGTAATTAGGACAACTTTTCCTAACGACGCCCACTTTTTCCAAGCCGAACCATTCAACACCGAATTAAATTTTTACTTAAACCCACGCCAGCAACATCAGGCCCCGCTACAACTCCTCATGCTTTTGTTAGATCGAACATGAGGGGATAACATCAACAATGCACGATCGACAACCAGGATCACCAAGACCAAACGCAATTCGCCTTCGCGGCGCATCCGAGTAAGGTGTCCACCGACACCAACTCAAACCACACCAACTAATCATGAAGCTACCATTGAGATGAAGGAGATATGGGGTTTACCCCGGCGCTCCACAAGTCAAACAAGATTAAAGATTAAAGATACATAACTATAAACAGATTTAGCTGCATTTCATGCAGTCGAGCATGCGTCGTATTTTGTGATTTAAATTTAAAATTTGATTTATGAAAACAACTAAGTAAGTTAATTTATAATTTATTTAAAAATGTACAATACTTCGTTTAATATTTTCTTTTAATTAGTAAGACGACATGTTTCGAATATAGATATTCATCATCAGGAAGTCAAAATTAAAATATTATTTGAAAATTATTATAAATTTATAATAATTATATTTTAATTTTGACTTCCTGATGATGAATATCTATATTCGAAACATGTCGTCTTACTAATTAAAAGAAAATATTAAACGAAGTATTGTACATTTTTAAATAAATTATAAATTAACTTCGATATACAAATCATAATTAAGTTAATTTATGTGCATTGATTGTTCAACAGCAATTAAATAATAAACTACAATAGTTTAATACTGGTAATATAGTGTAATTTGAAAATTTATACAAATTTAAATTTACCATGTTTCTTCTACAAATACTATTATTAAAATAGAAGTGAAATTATTTTTTTGCAAATCCTAACTATGTATGTATATTAGAAAATCTATTATATTAGAAAAATCGAAAAATTAGAGAAATTATATTAGAAAATCGAATTCAAATTACGTTTAATTATTAATATTAGTATAATTTAAAATTATCTTGTTTTTTTCAACTCACGATTTATAGATTACAAGATAGCATAATACAACTACTATCCGTCCGGATTTCATTATGAGTACATCATGATTCATGAGTACATTATATTGTCGTGTTTCAAAAACATATTTTTGAATTTTGTATTTTTAAATTTTGATTTATGATTAATTTAGCATTTTTATTTTGACTTTGTAAATGATTGTAAATAGTTTTGAATTTTGATTGTTTGCGCCAACAAAGTTAAAGTTGGTAAGAAAGTTTTTGATTAATTTGCTTTTTGCCGGCCGCGTCGACCGGAGTGGTCGGTTTTACGGAAGGTCTCCGTAATTGTAAATTTGATTCGTTTGTTAAGAGTTAATTTTGAATATTTTGTGAATAAAAGTATTTAATTTGCAGTGAGTAAATTTTTATTAATTTGATTTTTGAATAAAGTTAAGTAGTAGTTATTTAAAAGCAGAAAATTATAAGATAAGGAACGTGAGGTCGAGTTATCGCGCACATTTTGTTCAACATTACTTGAACTGCAATATAAAAATTAATTTTCGATTTTGAAAAATTGAATTATTAATATAAATCATCGCAATATGTAAGTACACTGCACATAAAATAAATGCTTATGAATTTACAATTAAATGCAGAAAAAATAAAATGGAATATTACTAATATTTTTAACACAACTTCTCTCATAAGCCGTACTTACTAAAATTATTAATCACAAAATTATTTTTTGAGATTGCCATTTTAATGATACCGTGCCTAATTTTATATTATGCAGAACACCCAAAAATATTTCTCACGAGCCGCCACTGATGGTGATATTAATTACACGGTTCCAAAACGTCCATAAAATTTTACTCAAAAAACTTGAAAATATTCTCAAAAAGCTTACTTATAACATACCATGAGGATTATCACTAGTATGGAAACAATAAAATCTAACGCTTAAACTTACTTAATACTTCAAACTAAAAAACGTAATTTTTGCAAAGTTAATAACAAATTCGTATGGAACCAAAGACTACTAAGTTTCAAATTTTGTTAAACGTTACCGTTGCAGTGTAAAGGGCCTAAATTCATAGTAAATGACGTCATGTCTATTCATGTACCCCAAATAAAAATTGCAACCCTTAAAAGCAGATTTTGAAAATTTCAATTATGTCCAGTTTTTAGTATCAAATACCCCACTGTGCGTCAGCCTGAACAGCATCGAAAAGAAGTTTTTAGGAAGTTTATTAAACTTCGAATGCGCCACCTAGCGAGCGAATTAAAACCTCTTAAAGAGCTCTTAAAAAAAAGTTGAAGAGAATTCATGCCGATTCATACTTGAGGCCATGAGAGCAAAAGTGGTGTAACCCTCAAATACACACTATTGAAGATGTCGTACTTCACCCCTTTTGTTTTTTTATCCCTAAATATATATTTTCTTCTGTACTTAATTTAATTACATGTAAATTAAAAATTAATTATTACGAATATCTTTCTCTTTTGAGAAAATACAACATTCTTTTACTGATAAATTTGCGAAATCATATTCATTTTAATTGTTAGTATAACCGTATTAAGCGGCTCCGTTTTCATAGTGCCAAATAGTGAGAATTGTGAGTTTTGATAAAGTTCTAACAGTTGCAAAGGTGATTTAAGGACCAGTAAAAACACTGTAATAAAGGTTAGAGCAGATAAATTATTGAATAAGAGAAATAATAAAATTTTACAAAATCTTAATCTGATTAATCAAGGACAAATTAAAATTCGTAAACACAGACCATATAGGTAACACATAAAACGCTTTAGGGAAATTGTGAACTACGAGGGGTCGACCCGGTTCACGATTGACTTTCGCGAGAATAGAATGAGCGACCGTGGAAACTCATCAGCAATCGATAGTGAAGATTCAACAACGGAAATTTCTGGAAGAAAGCGTGTAGCCAGTTATGTCATTTTTAATAGAAGTAAGAGAACTCCAAGAACCCCAACGAAAGTTGTAACAAAAAATACTGAAATGGAAGAAATAAAAGACATGATACGTGAGATGATGAACGAAATTAAACAGGTCAGAAAAAGCCAATCTTCATATGAAGAGGAAATAAAAGCGCTAAAGCACGAAAACATCCAACTAAGGGACCGAATTACAACACTTGAGATTAAAGTTAATCGTATTGAGGGTAGGGAGAAGAAAAATAACATAGTGATAAAAGGAGTGGATTTCAATGAAAACGAATTGAAAAAAGAAGTCCAGGAATTTTTCATGTCGGAGTTGAAAGTCACCGCAAAGGTAGAAAAAGCGGAATTAATAAAACCAAAAACAGTACCTCCCTTCATAGTGGCTACAATGGAATCTTGGCCAGAAGAGATGGAGGTAATGAAAAAGAAATATGCCTTACGGGGGCACCACAAAATACATCGATGATGATTTGACAAAACAAGAAAGAAAAGTGCCAGCTATACCCTGAGGAAAATTGCAAAGACCGAACGAGACAAGGGGAAAAAGCAAGTGTTGGTTACAGGAAAATATTTATTGATGGAGAACGATGGAATTGGGAGATGCACGCGGAGAAAATGTAAAACAGACTACAGGACATATACCAAAAAACGACTAACGAGAAAAAATTAACGGAAACAAATGATGATGGAAATGGCGATACACGGAAAATACGAATTGGATTATGAATTGGAAGAAGAAAAGAAGAGGAAGCAAAACAACTATTTATTTGTAACAAATTGGAATGTAAGAGGAATTTTTGAGGAAGGTATGATGAAACAGTTAATATAATGTTCTAAAAAATACAAAGTTGATATACTAGCGATACAGGAGACAAAACACAGAGATAGCGGGATTTTTGATATAGAGGGATACACATTTTTTATGAGCAGTGGATTAAATAGGAGATTGGGAACGGGGTTTGCTGTAAGCGATCGATTACGACATGCTGCCATAAAATTTTTACCAATATCGGATAGAATGTGTACCCTCCGACTAAGAGGTAAATACCAAAAAATACCAAAAAATTTCCACCAACGGAGGAAAAACCAACAGAAAACAAGGAAGAATTCTATGAACTACTATACAGGGAATACAGAAAAATCCCAAAATACGATTTAAAAATGATAATTGGAGATAGTAACGCCAAAATAGGAAAAGAGGTGGTATTCCAACCAACCATAGGGAAGTACAGCAAACATGACGAAACTAATGAAAATGGTAGATTTTTTATCGGTTTTTCTATGGAAAATAATATGAAAATAGTAAGTACACAATATCAACACAAAGAAATACATAAGGGAACGTGGAGAACACCCGATGGAGAAAATGTAAATCAAATCGACCACGCTTTGATAGAAAAAAGAAGTGAAACCAGTGTAAAAGATTTCAGTGTAAAAGAGTGTGAATCTTTCAAAATTACATCTTTTGAAATTAGCTGGCAGTGCATTGTAAGCAGCTGCCCCTTTTGCAAATATTGAATTGTGAGCAAAACTCGACTTTGTATCTTTTAGTACAATGTTACTCCTGTTTCTAGTGCTATAATTATGTACTTCCTCAAATGTTGAAATTGAGGAAATGAGATAATCTGGCATTAAATTCAAAAGTACCTTATGTATGAATATTAGCACCCAATATTCTGCCATCGCTTCTATATCCAACCAACCAAGGTCAGAAAGCATACTTTTTGTTCTGGTATATCTATCTTTTTTTAATATTATTCGCATTGCTCTATTTTGCAGCACTTGCAATCTGTCTATGTCATCCTTGTTTGCCATATAAAGGACTGTCCCAACATAGGTTAAGTGTGACAATACTATTGCGTTGTAGATAGTAAATCGTGCCCTCCTGGACACAAATTGACTGCACCTACCAAGTACTCCCAACTTACTAGCAATTTTTTTGCATATATAATCCACATGACTTTTAAACTTTAATTTCGGTCTAGTACTAACCCTAGATATTTAATTTCATCTACCATATCTATTTGTACTCCGTCCATTGTTAATCTCAGGTTTTGCTCCTCACATTGTTTTTCATAACCTCTTTTCCCCAACATCATTGCCTTTGTCTTGTTCATATTTAATTTTAACTTATTCCCACGCAACCAGTTCTCCAATCTCAATAGTTCCTGGTTTAATTCTTCCATTACCTTTCTAAAATTCTTGCCCGTTAGATATACTATACCGTATCGTCTGCAAACAAGTAAAACTTGGCCTTTTTAAATACTCTGAATATATCGTTTTTAAACATCACAAACAACAGCGGCCCTAAAATACTTCCTTGCAGAACTCCATGATCCACCCTTCTTTTACTTGATGTAGCCTTACCATACACAACTTCCTGGTATCTATCATACATGTAACTTTCTGACCATTTTATTACAGTTCCTTCCAGTCCAAAATATTTTTGAAATTTCTCTATTAAAACTTTTCTATTTATAGTCTCAAATGCCCTTTTTAAGTCCCAAAAACTACCACCGTTACCATTCCATCATCAATACACCTCAAGTACTTGGATTGCAGTTTTGCAGCTATATCCTTCTCTGAATCCTGATTGGATCGCAGTGTTAGTAGTTTATTTTGCTTCGCATATTCCTTAAGCTGTACCCATACAACTCGTTCCAATAGTTTGCTTATGTCATTTAACATATTTATTGGCCTATATTCTTCTGCCCTCACTGTACTTCGCACTTTCCTTATGGGTCTTACAGTTGCAGTCTTTACACTATCTAGTTCCACTCCCGTCTAACTATTTATTAGATTTAGCATCTACTATAATGGTATAATTTATGCAATATTAGCAATTGGTTTACTACTTTACTAGGATTTGTTGTGTAAGCTCATCACATGTTTACTGTAGGAATAGACGTTGATACATGAGCTTATTTCACACATCAGCCACTATAATTATTGCTGTACCAACAGGTATTAAAATTTTTAGTTGACTGGCAACTCTCCATGGAGCTAAAATTTCTTGAACTCCTCAAATACTGTGAGAACAGGATTTATTTTTCTCTTTTCAGTTGGGGGATTAACAGGAGTAATTTTAGCTAACTCTTCAATTGATATTATTCTTCATGATACTTATTACGTTGTTGCTCATTTCCATTACGTCCATTACGTAGGAGCAGTATTTGCAATTATAAAAGGTTTTGTTCCGGCATAACATAATTTTAAATGTTAATGTTAAGAAAAGAACGGGTTCCGAGTCACCAAGTTTTAAAAACAGTATCAAACATTATGTGCAAGTTTAAAATTAGATTTCAACTAAATTCATCATTCTTTCGCAAATCCATAAGTTTAATAGTTTTACGAAGTTGCGATTGTTAAAATTTTAATTATGTTTTTAAATACATTTTAGGAACTAGAGCAATAAAAACTTGGTTGACATCAGAAATTTATTTTGTAGTAGTTTTTAGTTTTAGTTTAAGAATAGTTACGAATGTAACAACAAACATCTTTTAATAATTATTAAGAAATTAAATTTATTTTATGTTTGTGTGATTTTATTGAACCTTTAAAGATTAGCAAAATGTAAAAGTACAGTCTACTAAAGTAAGCATGAACAGGTTTAATTCATTGATTACATTTACTATTCAAAAAACATTCTTTTATGTTTAGAAATTAATAACCCAGTGTAGAACCTCTCCTTATTAGACGTATGTACTTTCAGCCACCGGCCCTGCGAACCTCTGAACACCCGGCCCACCGGGAAATTTCCCAAAAAATTCCCAAATTTTTGCTTTAATAAAAAAGTTCGTCGATATAAAAAATTAGTTTTTTTAAATTAAAAGCAGTATTAAAAGCAGTACATTTTTAGTAGCATTACCTCAACTAAAAGTTGACGTTTTCGTTATTAATATAAAAATGCGAAAATTGCTAAGCAACACTTTTTTTACGTGCACTAATTTAGTATATTACTGGCCCAGTAATTAGTATTAGTAAGCCCAGTAGCGGATCATATTTCTAGGCGAGCTGAGTATACTTTTTTATCGGAAAACATAAAATTATCATATACAATATCCCAAGAGACAGGCATATATTCGACAATTTTCCCGCTCTCTACACAAGTGATTTTTGTACCTAAAAAAACTGCCGTTTTATAAAAACGACAGACGTCAAAATATTTTTATGGTGTTTGTATTTTCACGATGCGAAAAAAAGGTTTTTATGTGCAATCGTACTAGAAAGTACATTTTCACATATACGAAACAATACTGAAAGTAGCTATTTTCAGTACGGACATGTCACATTTACTTTCTAGTACAGATATGTCACTGTCACCACTTCTTATGAAAATTTAATGTTTAATATTGATGTTGACATTAATGGTACAGTTGTTAGTATTACTTAAAGATAGCATTTCTGATAAAAATAGCTCCTCCGGTTGCAGCAGTAGTTCCGCTAGTACCAACAATATTTTGTATAGATTTTTCCGACGATTTTTCAATTTTTCCATCAGAGAAAATTTGATTTGAAATTTGATTTGAAAATTTGATTTGATTTGAACTTGCGTGGTTATAGACTTCGGCTACGCCTCAGTCAATAATTTTCCACGCTCATACCAAAAAGATGCACTTTCAGAACAAGATTCATAAATAACTATTATACAAACTAACAGTTGAACAAATTACGCACGTCAAAATTATTCTATGGTGCTTGTAGTTTTACGATGTCATGAAAACGTTTTTATACAAACTAAAAATTTAGAACAGTTATTGAATTGAATTGTGGACGAATGTACGAAAGTTGGAGTTAATTAAAAAGGAGACTTACTTGTGGCAATCAATTTTGTGATTTTGCAATGTCAAAATATTGGAATGAAGTACATTCAGTGAAACACAATTTCTGTTCGAATATCCGGATACAAACAATAGCAGAATGACCTAGAGATCACATTTCAAGTTATATGGGGGCGATTGGCAGAAGAATTGACAAATGAGGTGGATGTAAACATTTGGAATCTCGCCATGTGTTCGTCAAATTAAAAATGCTCATAACGGCTAAACCATTTGATAGAAAATTTTTAAACTCGCTCACCATTACTTTCAGATGGTGATCTACATATCCTGTAAATTTGAAAAGAATCTGAAAGAAATTAATTTTATTACAAAAATCAGCATAAATAATTAGAATTATTAGCTCTTGAAAATTTATATAAATATAATATCAGTAATGAGCTAAGTTAACAATAAATCAAACTAATATTTTCGAGCTTTCGAGAGTGGATACTCTCTTTATCAAGATATATTATAATATAATAAAAATTTAAATATAAATTATTAACTTGTGAGAATAATAATAAGATAAAACTTTAAAATATAACAAGTTAAATAAACTTCAATAATTGGAAATTCAATTTATTTTCGTTTATTTCGGTTTCCATGTATATATTTTATGTCACTAATAAACATTCTGACGAAGGCGATTACCATCGCTGAAAGCTCAAATTGAATTTCCAATTATTGAAGTTTATTTAACTTGTTATATTTTAAAGTTTTATCTTATTATTATTCTCACAAGTTAATAATTTATATTTAAATAATTTTCAGATTATAGGCGGTTCATTATGCCTTTCTATGTTGATAATTTACATCTTTATGGTTTGACAGCTATCAACGAAATGAAACAATTATCGAGATGTACTAAAAGGAAGGCTGCATTATCCAACCAAAGAATATTCCTTATGAGATGCAAACATAACAATCTCATACCTACATTTATAAAACTCAATAATAATTTTAGGTTTAATCTAGGTTCTTCAAGTAAAATGGAAAAAATAGTTAACAATTTCTATCAAGCAATACTGATGGAGAAAATTGCTGAATGTCTAAAAAACATTAGTTATAACATGAAGAAAATAGATTATCTTAAACATAAATTAACATTCCATCTACCTAATAATATATATAATGAGTTTTTAGATAGACAAGAACAAAAACATAATCGTGAATTTCTTAAAATAAAAGAAAGACACATTAAGAAAATATCCAAATTAATGAATATAATCAAACCCATTCAATCCAAAGACAAAATTGAAAAGAAATGGATAAACAATTTAACAAACGTTGCCATACCACATGAAGTCGAAAGGACTCTACAATTTGGACAGAAGTATGCGATTCCCTTTACACAGAAGAATTTCCCCACTGACGACATCATCGTGGGAATCGAAAATGCTATTAAAAACCTAGATTATGATACTAAAAACTTACTCAGAATTGAATTTACTAATTCTATTAAAACTTTTAGCCAACTCCAAGAAAAAAACAAAAAATCATCCAACATACAAGACTTCATTAAAATAAAAAAATTTATTAATGAGCATCCAGAACTACTTATTATTAAAGCTGATAAAGGAAACACAACGGTTATCATGAATAAAAAAGACTACGAAGATAAAATGAATGATTTAGTTGATGATAACACCACTTATAAAGTTCTTAACAAGGATCCAACTAACAACTTACAGATAAAAAATAATCAGATGATATCGGATTGGGCTAAATATGAATATATTGACAAAGCGACTGCCATGAGACTTAAAATCAACAGTGCCGTACCACCTAAAATATATGGATTGCCAAAAATACATAAAGTTGGAATACCACTCAGACCAATTGTGGCTAGCATAAAATCGCCAACCTATAAATTATCTAAACACTTATCTAAAATAATCTATAACATTTTAGGTAATACCGAACACTACACTAAAGACTCTTGGTCTTTTATCGAAGATGTAAAGAAGTTCAGAATACCTAACGACTACATGTTGATTTCGTTAGATGTAAAATCCCTTTTCACCAACATTCCAGTTGATTTGGCTATTAATGCTGTTGATGGGAAATGGGAAGCAATTAAGAACCACACGAATATCCCTAAAGAAAAATTTTTAAGTGCCTTAAAGCTATGTTTGGAAACAACATATTTTCAATATAATGGAAATATATACCAACAGATTTTTGGAACCGCTATGGGTAGTCCAATATCTGCTACAATTTCTAACTTGGTAATGGAAATTCTGGAAGAAGACCGCATAGCCAAACTGCCTTTCAAATTACCATTTTTCAAACGCTATGTCGACGACATCATAACAGCTATTCCTAAACAACATGAAGATTTTATCGTTAACCATTTTAATGGATTTCATCCACGACTTCAATTTACTCTTGAAAAAGAAAATAACAAGGAAATAACTTTTCTGGACATACAGTTAATCCACGACAACAACTGCCTGAAATATAAATGGACACAAAAAACTACTTGGTCTGGAAGATATTTAAACTATAGCTCTTATCACCACAAAAGCCAAGCTATAAGCACAGCTATAGGGATTATTGACAGATCCATTAAACTAACTCATGGCGACTTCAGGAAGGAAACTCTAAAAATTGCCCAAGAAACTTTATTCAAGAATGGTTATCCCGCACTTCTGGTGAAGAAACTCGTCAAAGATCGTGTTAATAAACTCTACAATGGTAACACAATGAAAAGAGAAATGTCTAATTTTACAGTTATGCCGTATGTTCGAGGATTAAGCGAAAAACTCAAAAGGATATTAAAACAACACAATATTAATATGACCTTTAAATCCTCCAACAACATTGGCCAACTTTATACTAAATTGAAAGACACGGTACCACTTGAGAAGAAATCAGATTTAGTATATAAAGTTCAATGTAATAACTGTAATTTAGTTTATATTGGCCAAACTAATCAATATCTTCACAAAAGAATGAGTGGACATATTTCAAGTATACGCTGCAATAAACCAGAATCTACAGCTATTGCTAAACATATTCTGGTTGATGGACATGATGCTGATTTTAAGAATGCAAAAATCATCAAATCCGTTACCAACTATAAGGATAGACTTCTTCATGAAATGATCAGCATTAGAAGAGAGAAGAACGCTATGAACAGAAAAACTGATATAGACGGCCTAAGTAACATCTACAGCCATTTACTAGTCTAATTTTGTCACGCATTGGAGTTAAGTTTTTCCTTTTTTGACGGAAACTCATTTTAGGTTGTTCCTTAACTCACGATCATATATCAAGACCACTTTCTTTGGATCATAGATCGTATCAAATGACAATGCGTTTATTTCGGTTTCCATGTATATATTTTATGTCACTAATAAACATTCTGACGAAGGCGATTACCATCGCTGAAAGCTCAAATTGAATTTCCAATTATTGAAGTTTATTTAACTTGTTATATTTTAAAGTTTTATCTTATTAATAAAAATTTATTTAATTATTTTTATAATAATAAAAAATTTATACATAGTTACGGTAAAAGTGATGTATTGACATTTATCCGATAACTTGATCAGAATTTTAAATAAAGTAAATAAATTAAAAATTCTAATAAGTTATCGTGGGTTAAGAAAAACCAGTGGTAAGAACTTAACCCCAATACATGGAGAAGAAATTATATTAATAAAGGACTATAAATAAAGCTTAAATAAATAATTAAAATAAATTAAAATAAATTCTCGAAAGCTCGAAAATATTAGTTTGATTTATTGTTAACTTAGCTCATTACTGATATTATATTTATATAAAATCAGCATACCCAAAAATTGACTTTTACCTTAAAAATTGTGGATCAAGTTTTCCAAAAATCTATAAAAGGGAAGCCATATTTTTATGCAGTTCAGTACACTTTCGACTTTCGATGAATAGTGGTTACTCAAAAAAATGTGATTTAAACTTCGGGTCAAATTAATTTCGACGAGCAATGTTGAATAGTGAAATTTAACTATTTTCCTAGTAGAAAAATTGAAACAAATCCGATATTAAAATTTGGGATTACTAAAAATGAATGGTTAATAATAAATTGGATGTATTAATAAATCAAATGGTAGCCCAATTAACACAAGTTGAAATCTGAATCCTACAGGATTTTATGTCCTATGAACTGGCTTTTCGAGGGGGTGAAGCAGTAAACTGCCTAACAACGTTCTTTAAGGAAGAAACCAACAACTTTGGCAAGCCTACAGGACGAATTATTTATAATCCAGTGTTTAACTAAACCGCTCAAGGTGGGGCGCGTCGATTAACTGAAAATAAATGGCTGGTTGAAAACAAGAAAAATTCTGATCGATGTCCAGTAAGGTACGTTAAATCTATAAAAAAATTTATTAACTTAATTTAATTGTTTGAAACTATTTTACAGATTATTTCATAAATTGATAGAAAAAAGAGGAAAACACATCACTACAAGTCGCCTTTTTCTAACTCCGAATCCTTTATGGGAACAAAAAAAATCAATTGGTTTCTATAAAAATTCGCCTGTCGGAAGGAATATAATATCCAAGTGGACTTCGATGGCAGCAGAGAGTATAGGATTAGATGCAAAAAGATTCAAAATTACAAACCACTCAAATCGTTCTACAGCGGTTTCAAATTTAGCGAAAAATGGAGTAGGAGAACATCAGATTGCAAAAATCACAGGGCATAGTAGTGTGAGTTCGATAAATTCGTATTTAAAACTGGACGAAGAACATCACACAGAATTAATTTTGAAAATGCGTCACCAAGAAGTAGCAAAATCAAGTACTAATGAAAATCCTGAAAGGGGGACTTCGAGAAACGAATTTGGCGTTACTTACAATAATTGCGTTTTTAATTGTACGAATTGTAATTTTAATAAATAAATATTGAATTTCAAAATAAAACTCCATTTCTGACGAAAATTGAAATACCCGAGTATTTGCACTAGTGCATGAATACCCGCTGATACTTCGCTGCCATTTGTTTAAATTAAAAAAATAGAGTGAATTCATTGGAAGAAATTTTCAGAGGGAAATACTCGAAAATACAGTTTCCCGACAGATACAAATCCCAAGTCGTACACCCGCTTAACCTTACCTTTGGTGATTTTTCTGGCTTGTTATTGGGTTGGCTGCTGATTTACTAGGACACCGTTATAAACTTTACTTTACCTTATCGTAACTAAATTTGGAAAACACTCTGTATGATGAATAAATGATTTGATGTGAATTATTTAAATAGTGAATGATCTGTATTACACACGCTTTATCTTGACAATTTTTAATCACGCAAATTGTTGTGCTATAGCTATTTAAGTTGCTAGGAATATAAGGACCTTATTAACATACAAGGAAGGTTTATATAAACCGAGGCGGACGCCGAGGTTAATATTACCTTCCGAGAGTGTTAATAGTCTGTACATGCCGTGTAGTTTATTATATTTTTCCCGTTACCGTAACTTTTACCGTTTAATATAATAATTATTTTAAAAACAATACGGATGATTTGACATCGATTGTCAGAACTTTAATTCGAATTTTGATTTCATTATTTTTACATTCTAAGTTTTCTTTGGCCGTTACTTAGGGCCGATCTTTTCATATTTAATTTAAACGTCAAGTAGTTACTTGACGTTTACTTTACTTGAGCTTTTTAATCGTTGATTAGGACATTTGGATCTTTTCATCGAATTTTATTCAACCAGTAACTACTTGAAGTATATGACGGTTGGTATTATATTTAAAACTAAAATTTAGCGCTGATTTGAACTAATAACCATAGATGAGAGAAATAGTTTAAAAATTCAACTCAAGGCGCTGAGATTTTACCACTGGCCAGGGATGGCGCTGTTAGTTAATAAAAAAAATTTGAATTAAGATTTTTTAATTTGGCAAAGTTGTAAAGTAAGTTAAGTGTTAATTAAGGAAAAGTTTCTATTAATGATTAGTGAGTTTGTGCACGGTTAATTTGCGTAAACTCCCTAAATTAATTTAAAATGTAAAATTTTTAAATATTTAAGTTTACTATAGAAAAGCGAGAAAGAAGTGATAATTTTACATCTCACAAACAACGATAACTAATAATAATTAATTGTGTAGAATTAAGGTACACATCAGTGGTCCCAATTTCAAATTTTTGAATGAGTTTAGTGTCAAGCGTTAGAGCATCGTTTGAGCTTTAATGAACTTCCATTATTTTGAGCCTCAATAAAGGTCGCAAAGCTATTAGCAAAAATCTACTGGGAGGGCTGTATGTTCAAATGAAATTGAAAATAAAAAAAACTGATGCAGTTACAATACAGCAGAAAAATGATGTTTGGAAAAGCGTTGCAATTCACTTTAATTCACAATTTACAAACAAAATACGAACAGTAAAATCAATGAAGATTAAAACGAAGGAATCAAAAGGTTACTCCTTCTATTTCTTCCAATTCCAACAATTCTTCAATTTCAAAAATTTTTGATTCAAATTGTAAAATAATTAATTAATAATATTCCAATTTTATAAACACGTTATAATAGTATATTACTGGCCAAGCATAGAAAATGATCCGTTACTGGGCGCGCAGCTATATTAAAAAGTGAGCGTAGCGAGCTTTTTAAAGCTGTAAGCCCAGTAGCGGATCATATTTCTAGGCGAGGTGAGTATACTTTTTTATCGGAAAACATAAAATTATCAATTATATCAAATATTAAAAAATATTGTTTAAATTACAAATTGTGACAGATAAGACAAATTTAAACAATTTCATTAGAGCAACCCTCTATGGCGAAGTGCAATAAGCGATTGAATCATAATTAAATCGTTTGGCGATCGCCAGTTCGAATCCCACGTCGGACAAATTTTTATAATAGAATTTTTTTATAATATAAATGAATTGACTTGCCGAAGTAACAGAATCGACCATTAATAAAAACACATTAATGGTCGATTTTACATTATTAGTCGATTTGTGAGCTGACTAGAAATGCTTCGTTTTAGCTGCCGGGTGGACACTCGGAAAGCATCGCTTTCGTTATGTTTTCCGATAAAATTACTAAAAACGTCATTATATATTAACTTCAGTAAACAAAATCATATGTGCGTTTTTTATCCGTCAATTTTATCATGCTAATAAATATTTACAGGGCTGTGGGAGACGCTAATAACTTTATTAGCCAGTAAGCTGATTTACTAGGCTACTAAATTTTACTTGTAGTTGAAAAGAGCGAAAAGTAACTTACTTGTCGATTAAAACTTACTTGGGGTTTACTTGAAGGTGAAAAGATCGGCCCTTATTAGTAATATAATATACAAACAATTACAAATAATTGAGATAATAAATAAAATAATATGGAAATTGACGAAGCCGCCAATATTGCTTGCTTAAGTTTGCTTCCCATTAAATCAAGAAAAAGGTATGAATATACCTACGATGTATTCAAAGAATAGTCTATTAAGAAAAATGTGGAAATTATATCAGAAAACGTGATGCTTGCATATATGCTTGAACGATCGGAAAAATTAAAGTCACCAGCCAGCTTATGGTGTGAGTATTCCATGTTGAAGACAACCATTTCCTACAATGTAAACGTTGATATTTCAAAATTCACGAAGTTAATTGGTTACCTCAAAAGCAAGAATAAAGTATGGTAAACCCTGGTCCAGTAAGGGTTACCGGTGTTCCATCTCTAGGTGGTGGTTGGTAATAATACAAAGTATTGATTTTAATGATTATATTCAATTCTAAAAGTAGCATTTAATTAACCAATACAATACTGTGCCTGAAGGGCACGATATCCGTACACTCGGACATAGTGACGGTAAAACCTCAAAATACAACTAACTCTATATTATTATTAACATTCTATTTATTTAGTAATTCGGCTTATTGCAGCATAATTGCATAGAGTCTTTGAACTTAACATCCTGTTTAAAAGTATCGACTTGCAATTATGTTGCAATACTTTGCTCGAATACTTTAATTAATATATAACTAATTCAACATATATAACTAGTTCAACTTACAAAGTGTGTTGAACTTTCATAAGAATATCGTCAAGTTACATTACATCACAAAGGGCCACATTCCAAAAAGTCCAAAATACTGAACAGAGAGGATATCGTAAACTTTTTAAAAAATGCTCCTGACGACACATACTAACTTATTAATGAAGGTAAGATTGCCATTATTTTCTCGGCATTTAAATTTTAAAATAATTTTTTTAGACAGTAACGATTATGGGCATTGCTGGAGCTTGTCGGACAGATGAATTCTGTAAAATGCAGTTACAAGATGTTACAGATAATGGAAGATTTGTAATTATAAAAATTCCTAATACAAAGAATGATGTTCCTCGCAGTTTTTCAATTGTTGAAAATTTTGAAGAAGATATTGACTATTTGAAAACCGTTCCATGTAGTGACCAAGAGACCAGTTTGCTCCAAAACGAACAAGTAATTATAAAAAAGTCTTCGTTTTTAAATTGTACATTTAATTTTCACAGATAAATACCAAGTCCTAAAATGTTACTCCTATCATTATTTCATTATTTTCCTAGGATTGTAAGTGATTATTAAGTTCCGTCGTCAACCATATTTAAATAAACAAATGTTATGATATGATGTTATGTTATGAAATGTTATGAACTTACGCCTATTGTGACTATGAGCGTAAAGCATACTTACATCAACGGTAGCGGGAAAAGATTATTTATTTTGTATTTAATTAACATAAATGAATTATTTTGAATTGTAATGGTGAAATTGTGTAACGGATAATTTAACTATACGGGGCAAGGTAAACTGCACTCCAAAACGACCTGCAAATGGTAAACTGCACTCCACGTAAACTGCACGAAATTTTACAAAGTGGTAAACTGCACTCCGAGCATTGTCCAGGTAAGTTTCACCCCAAAATTACCTGCATAATGGTAAGCTGCACTCTAAGCATTTAATTACTGCATTATCATTAAGATTATAGTTAAATATTGATCCTTTAATTAATTCATTACCAAGTTTTTTTTTTTTTTTTTTATTAACTCTTAGATACAGCAATCTATCAAACAAATGATAATAAGCTTAATTATAAAAATACATGACATGTGCCGAGTGCTCCTGTGAGCACTCTGCATATTCCAAATCAACCTATAAACTTATTCTGTTAATGAAGTATGTACATATGTATAACATTTTCTACAATAGATGAGTTTAAAATCTGTTAAGAAGATCAGCGGGTCTGAATTTTTTAAGTCTGCGCACTTCTTCACTGGGCACTAATAGTTGATTGGCAAGCACATTAGGGTGCACTGTAAGTCTGTCGCGATAATTTGTACTAAATCTTTTGATTTCTTCCCTAACCGAAGCAATAGTAATATCATGTTGTATAACACTATTTGGAACGTACCAGGGCGCATCAACTATCACTCGCAGTACTTTGTTTTGAAATCGCTGAATAATGTCGATATGTGATGCAGCAGCAGATCCCCACAGTTGGATGCCGTAGGTCCAGATTGGCTTGATTATGGCCTTGTATAGTAGTAACTTGTTTTCAAGGGAGAGTTGTGACTTTCGACCAACAATCCAATACATTTGGCTGAATTGGATTCCAAGTTGTTTCCTTTTAGTAAAAATATGTTTACGCCATGTTAGTTTTCTATCAAGATGAATTCCAAGATATTTAGCATCTGAGGCTTGTGGCAATAAGCAACCATTTAGTTTGACAGGCGGGCAAGTATCTTTCCTCATAGTGAAGGTGACATGAACTGATTTTGTTTCATTAGCCTTGATGCGCCATTTCTCAAGCCAGTTTTGTATCATGTTTAGATTTGATTGCAGAATTCTAGATGCTATTTTTGGATCTTCATGGGATGCCATTATTGCAGTATCATCTGCGAATGTGGCTACCGTTGTGAGACTTGATGTGGGTAGATCGGATGTGTATAGTAAATACAAAATAGGGCCCAGTATACTACCTTGTGGTACTCCAGCTTGGATAGTGTGTAAGTCAGTCATTTCGTTTTGTTGTTTGACAAAAAAGTGTCTGTTGCTTAGGTAAGATTTGAGAATCTAATAATAATGGTATGGGAGATTCTTTTTCAGTTTATAGAACAAACCTTCGTGCCATACTTTGTCGAATGCTTGACTTATATCGAGAAAAGCTGCTGAACAAAACCGTTTTGTTTCAAGATCTTTATTAATTCTTTTGACCACTCTATGAACTTGTTCAATAGTTCCGTGGTGATTCCGAAACCCAAACTGATGATCCGGAATTAGCGCTCGTTCCTCTATTACAGGTTTTAATCGCCGGAGTAGGAGTTTTTCAAATATTTTTGATAATACAGGAAGTAAACTTATTGGCCTGTATGATTTAACATCGTCGACCCTTTTTCCCGGTTTTGGGATCATAACAATTTGAGCAACCTTCCATTGTTTAGGAAAATAGTTTATTCGAATAATGGCGTTAAAAATGTGAGTTATGGCTTTAATGCACTTATTATTTGCTTCTTGTAGAACTTTACCAGTGATCAGGTCAAATCCTGGAGCTTTATTTGGATTAATTTCTTTAATAACTCTTCTGACTTCAGCCGTTCCAAATTTTTCAATTGGTAAGTCCATTTGGAAGGGAGCCTCCAGATATTCTTGTATTTTCTTGTAGGCCTCAGTAGTCGAAGGGTTTGGTTGAAAAGTGTTGTATAGGTGTTTGGCGAACACATTTGCTTTGTCTTTGTCGGTTTTCACCCATTTATTATTTTCATCCTTAATTGGTGGAATAGATTGTTGAGGTCTTTTTAGTTTCCTGGTGGCTTTCCACAGGGAGTATTCGGTTGCTTTAGTTGGGCTCAGGTTTTCCAAGTATTCCTTTATTCCTCGATTTTTAGTTTCTGTTAACATGTGTTTCAATTCCCTGTTAGCTTTATTTAATCTGGTTTTGTCCCCAGGATATCTTGTTTGTTGCCAAATCTTCCGTAGTGTTCGTTTTTCAGCTATCTTTTGCTTTATTGAAAATGGTGTTTCTTCTTTTATGTATTTATTAAAGGCGTCGGAGGTTGCCTTCCAGGCAGCTTGCTGTATGTGATTTGTTATAGTGTTTACAGCTTCTTCCAGATCATTCTCAGTCTTGAGGGGAACGCTCAGTATAATCAGTTTGTCGAGTTCCTCTCTGAATATATTCCAATTAGTTCTTTTGCTGTACAAAGATGGTTGTTTTTCTTTCTTTAATAATTCGTGCGAAATACTCACTATTATCGGTGAATGGTCGGAGGAGAGGTCCAGGCAGGATTCTGCTTTAATTTTTTTAATGTCAACTCCTTTTGCAACACAGAAATCGATTAAATCAGGTAATTTATTCCTATCTGCTGGCCAATATGTAGGATCTCCAGTAGATATGCTCACCATGTTGTTTGCCTTCATAGCCTTAGCCAGTTCTCTACCCTTTGGTGTTGTCAATCTAGAGCCCCACAATCGGTTTTTAGCATTATAGTCTCCACCAGCTATAAATCTATTCCCCAGTGTTAAAGAATGCTTCATAATCTGTTTGTTTGTTATTATGTTTTGGTGGGCAATATATGGCGGAAATATTAATTTCTCCCCATTCATCTTGTAGTACTATACTGGTCGCCTGTAGCCATTCTTTTTCAAATTTTTCGATTTCGTGATGTTTGATGCTGTCTCGTATTATTATAGCTGTACCGGCATGGGCTTTGCCTTCTGTGGGATGTTTGGTGTAGTAAACTTTATATTTTGGTATTTTTATATTATGTTTATCAGTGAGGTGTGCTTCTGCTATTAACATAATGTCAACGTCTTGATTTATTATGAATGTTTTGACTTCCTGAAGGTGTTGGTTCAGTCCGTTGGCATTCCAAACTACAATTTTATATTTGTATTGTGCTGCCATTAAGTTTATTGACAAGCGTGGATAGTAGGTGTAACATTGTACTCATGTTTCTTGTGTTTTCTTTATTGTGTTCAATTAGTTCCTTTATTAAAGTTTTGAGTTCACCAATGTCGCTTGATGGTTGGTTTGTAGCTTGATTTATATTATGATTTGTGTTCTGATTTGCATGGCTTTGTTGGATATTGCCGCTATTAACCTGCGCGTATGTCATTCTAGGTTGAGGTGGGAGTGCAGGAAATTCTCTATTGTAAATGTTTGGTGTTTGGTGAATTGCGACATTTGGATATAACTGTTGGTTAGTGTTATTGTTTCTGGTTTGCGGGATTATTTTTGCCCTGAGCTCCGGGTATAAGTTCCTTTGTAGTTGTTTGTGAACAATGCACCCTCGATAATTTGCTGGGTGGGTGCCATTACAATTAATGCATTTAACATTATTGTCTCGCTCTTTACGTTCGCAATTTTTGGTGTTGTGGTTTCCTGCGCATTTTACACATTTTTCCAGTTTTCGGCAGTAGTTTTTAGTGTGTCCGTAACTTTGGCACCGTGTACACTGTACACAGTGTACAATGTACACTCACATTACCAAGTGAGAAATTTTATTATATATATTATGAAATATTGTTTAAATATGTTATACAAAAAAAGGTTACTGTCAGTTAACTGTCCGCACGAATTGGGCTTTGATTTTTTTCTATTAGAAAGATCACATTTTTCTGAGCATTTTGAGACCGCACTTCAATGCGGATTATCCAGTAGTTTTCGAGAAAACGGCATTTGAAAATCAAAATTTTACATGCATTTTACTTAGGGAATTGATCCGCTCCTGAGTTCTATTGTGAGCCGGTCGGGTAGACATCGAGCGTTGCTAACGAGTTTCACCCCTTTCGAGATGCACCTTTGGCGAATTTGAGCGACCTAGAGGGATGTTTTTAGCGAGTCAGCGTTCGTCAAAACGGCGCGTAGCGCCCGGAGCGGAGGGGACCGGAGCGGAGCGTCGGTTTTGATGAACGCAACCAAGGCAATCGAGATTCTAACCTAAAAACGAGTTCTGCGTTTATTTTTTAAATTATTGCATAATGTTGCGTAATACACCCGATGTACACCCGGCTATGTCACAATCGCGTCTGCCTGCCAACACTAAGACTATATCAGAACGCACACACCGTCAATAGAACTACATAATATCTACATTTTGGTTAATTTTTGGCATTTTGCAATCTAGGCTAACTACGCCCCTGCTTACGGCAGGGCTAATTTTTAATTTAATTTAAATTTTTGTTAAATATATCTACGTTTAGGTTAATTTTTGGGATTTTGGAATCTAGGCTAACTACGGCCCTGCTTACGGCAGGGCTAATTTTTGATTTTATTTAAATTTTTGTTTATAGTTAAGCAATAATCCTAACAAATTTTTGGATTACGACGGGTGCGACTTACGCACCTCGACACTACCTGCTAATGGTAAACTGCACTGCATTTGGAGTGCAGTTTACCACAGGGATTAAAATTTCTCTGTTTTGCTCGGAGTGCAGTTTACCATTTTGTTTTACCGTTACTTTAGGTCGTTCGTGCAATTTACCGTCACCCAACACTAAGGGTCATTCACTAACTCTTAAGGGATCTTTACGGAAAGGATGCCTTTACGTAAAGGCAAAACGTATTCTGTAATATTAAAGGATCCTTTAGCAAGAGGCCGTCCTTTAAGAACGATCTTTACGTAGCGGCGTGGCGAGGGATGCCTTCAGGTAGAGGATTTGCGCATTCTGTAACTCAAAAGGATCCCTTATCAGCGTCAAAATACACCAAGTTGATCCTTTACATAAGGGATGGTCAGTAGGCGTCTTTTGAAGAAATTCAAGTGACATTTGTATAGTGAAAGTGAACTTGCAACGTGAAAAATTTTAAAAATTAAAAATAGTAAAATTTATTTTGCCTAATGCGTTTTGTTTTTAAATTAAAAATTATTTTAATTAATTAAAAAATGAGTTAGTGAATGCGTTTTTAAAAGGATCCTTTCAGGTACCCTGCCTTTACGGAAGGGATCTTTATCTAAAGGACAAGTTAGTGAATACGACCCTAAGGATGATTTACAAAACAGGTAGGTAATAATCAATTACGATTTATTATATCAATTTTTAATATCACTTCTTTTCTTTTTTATTTTAGATTAAATTAATTGGTAGTTTTTCGCTCCTTTTTCGATATCCTATCGACTTTTACTTATCTTGATGCAGGTAAATATTTCTAGGTTAAGTTACGCCTTCTTCTACTTGAATTAAATTTTTTCTTTAAATAATCTCAAACTATTTGCTTTCATTCCAAATAATTATTTTTCTTATTCCAATTTACCATAAACTTGGCAACTCTCAATGACGTAAAAATTCTTCGATAATCACAAAAACAATACTTCATAAATTAATTAACCTAAAACCATATTTCATAAATTAAATTAATATCTGCTGAGACCAACTGCTCGCAATGAAATTTGAAAAAATACTAATGCTGGCAATTCTTGCCACCTCCTTTTATAGGTTTTTCGAAAACGGCCTACTACATTATCAAATTTCCGAATTTGCATGGCCAACCTATCTGGTTCGAAATTTTGACCATCACCAATCTTCTTGAAATTTTCAGAAAACTTCGATCTTGATTCGAACAACATTCACACAAATTATTATAAAAATCGGTTCACTAGAAACCTTGTGGGAAGCAAATTCCTTCTTCGTCGCCATGACAACTGTCAGAAAGTTCAAATGATGATTACTCGCTGGCGCGGGCTTTATTTGGATTTTCGTTGCTCAAAACATGATCTCCAGATCATTTTACTACTAATGGCATAACTTGATCAGCGCAAAAATTGTTATTCACAAAAATACTTTCAATAGAACATCGACGTAAGCAACAGTTTTCAAAATTCCCTTCTACACTTCCCAATATCACAAAACTTTATCATTATCACCTATCTACCACCACGTAACTTATCTACTACTTAAATTAACAACTTTTCATTTTTAGGCAAAGAGTAACCAAAATAACCTTCACAAAACCTCTCTCGTGTCATGATTTGTCGTAGAGGACTACTTGGTGTCCCTTTTGAATAGCACCGATGCTCTGGTCTATTTAGTTAGATGAACTAAATCAAGTATTGAAGTAAAAATATATTCTAGTTGTTACAATTAATCAGTTACTTGGATGATAAAGATATGCTACTTATTCGCTTCCAGCTTTCGGTTGGAGGGGGAAGCGTAATCGAAGTAGGCGCCCATGGTGAGTAAATTAGGAACTACGGGTAGGTCAAAAAGTAAACAATAACACAGGAAAAATTCTTTAACATGAGCCACACTAATTGTTGTGTAGTGAAGTGCAAAAATACGGGCAAGAACAGCAACATCCATTTCTACAAATTCCCTTTAAGTGCTCATAAAAATGTCCAGAGGCAGAAATGGATTGCTGCAATACGAAAAGAAAAGTATGTATGACATAACCCTGTTATGGAAATGACAAGTCTTGTGTTCACTCTCCATCAGCATTCAATTCCCGATTTTTCAGTGGCTATGATGAAACTTGGACCCCGAAACCGTGGGCCAGAATATGCAGTGAACATTTTATAGGAGGGCAGAAATCTCAAAACGTTCTGAGTCCGGGTTTTTTGCCTACTATTTTTTCTGGAAATGTCCCGGAGTCAAATCTTCAGAAACACGAAGCGATGTTAAGCAGGTATGTTTGAAGAAGTGATCCATTGATCATTTTATTGACTTTTTTGAATATCTTATTGGATTAATGCACAGTTAATTTGGACAACTTCGTTAATTACAATTTTGAATTTTGCATTTGCAGGCATGAAAGATTCATGAAACGGAGGCTAGTGGAGGGAAAATCTCCAGTAGAACCACTGAAGAGTAAAGGACCATCGAAACAGGATTCCAAACAGGGACCACAAAATGAACCTGTACTCGTTACACCAACAATTTTAGATCAAGTCTCTGCAACAGACGAAAGTTTTGTTTTTGTGGATCAATTATCGATGAAACTCGATAAAGGATCCCAAGTCTTTGTCTCTTTTCTGGACAGACATCACAATGAGTTATCGAATAATTTTACATGCGATCGATACATTTACAGCGATAAAAACTATTGTGATGCAGATGACATGATAGAAATGGGCATTTCAATCAAAATCCCTAATATAAAGCAGGTAAAAGATAAGAGTTCGAACACTGAGTGTAAAACATTTGTCAATCAGAGTTCTGGTCCCGATTTTATCCCGACTGATATTAGTCATGAAACCAAAGATAAGCGATTTGCAGGAATGTCTTCAGTTAAAACACCTCGCCAACTATTAGATGTTGCTGGAGTCAGTTCTGATACATTTAAATTTCTCCTGAAGCAGATGCCTGAACTAATCTATTCGAAAATATCAAAGGAAGATCACCTCCTAATATTTCTCATCAAAATTAAGACCGGCTTGACTTTCTGTGCAATTGGTGTTTTCTTTTGTATTTGTGAATACAGTGTTTCCAGAATATTTCACAAAATTCTGCGTCATTTAGTTTCGACGACAAAAAATCTGGTTTTTTGGTAGATACCGTTCAAATTACAATGCCTGAATGCTTCAAACCTAATTATGAAAATACCAGAGTCATCATAGTCTGCACCGAGTTCAAAATTCAAGTCCCTGCAGGTATTGACAACCGTGTTTACACTTATTCGCACTACAAAAAAGGTTTTACAGCTAAATTACTGGTTGGGATTACACCGTCTGGATTCATTAGTTTTAAATCTAATGTTGCTGGAGGACGCAAAAGCGTAACAATTGAATCTGGTCTAATAGAATTATTGAAAGATGGCGATGTTGTGTTGGCAGATAAAGGTTTTCCCCAGATTAGGTCTTCAATTGACAAGACTGGTAAAGCGGCAATTCTTGTTATGCCACCATTTTTAGAAAAAAAAATCCGAATTCACGAAAGAGGAAGCGGAACGAACATATGAGATAGCTAAAGTACGCATACATGTCGAAAAAATAATGCAACGTTTGAGGATCCATCAAATTTTAGACAGAATTCCTGAACATTTGTTCCCTTCAATAGATGATATTGTGCATATATGTTGTGTCTTAGTGAATCTTCAGCCTCCAATAATTTCAGATAAAACCCCAACAAATGTAACATAGTAAAACAAGGATTGCTACTCACTAATTAGCTCGGATCCGGACAAATTGGCGCCGCCGAATAGGCGCCACCAAAAAGGCGCCACCAAAAAGGCGCCGCCAAAAAGACGCCGCCGAATAGGCGCCGGCCATATAGGCGCGGAGCTATTTAGGCGCCGGACCATTTAGGCGCCAGCCGTTTAGGCGCCAGCCATTTAGGCGCCAGTCGTTTAGGCGCCAAAAAAATTATTTATTTGTTTTTAAATATTTATTTTTAAAATGTTTTAACTTACATTACCATATTATGCGAGATACCACTTTTAGGCCCCATATTATAGGGAGAAAAAATTTACGGCGCTCTTATACAAGGGATAACATAACAACATATTTCCCTTAAGAGCCGTTAATAAATTATGTTGAAGAATTATCGAATTATCGGATAATAATTTATTATAAGTTGGTAATAGAATTACAAATAAAGTAATATATAAGTAAAATAAAATAAATACATAATACAAATTCAAAACCAAATTACGAATAGAAGTTAAAATCAAATCAAAAATACAATTTTGAAAAATGGAATTGGTTTCGCAGAAAGGAAATGAAAAATTTCACATTGAAGGGCATTCTTTTGTTTTTGATAAGCTCAGTAAATGTAAGTCAAAAAAATTTTGGAGATGTGATCAAAAAAACGACGGTTGCAAAGTGAGAATACACACAATAAATGGTGTCGTTGTGAAACAAATGCATGAACACTCTCACGATAGTAATGCGGCTAAAATTGAAGCATGTATTTTAGTTAATAATATGAAGAACCGTGCTGCAACTACTGTTGAGTCAACAGCACAAATTGTTAATGCCTGCCTCAATAGTGAAATGTCGCGAGCGGCACAAGTTGCATTACCGAATGATCTGGCAATAAAAAAAACAATTCGAAGAAAGAGGAATAAAGTTAATGCTGCACCTCCTGCACCATTAACATTAGAAGATTTAATTATTCCCGAAGCATATAGAACTTTTGAAGCGAACGGAACGATAGAAAACTTTTTAGTTGCTGACAGTGGACTTGAACCAGAAAGAATTTTACTTTTTGGCCGCGAAAGCAATGTTCGCCGAATTTTGCGTGATTCGGAGCATTGGTTCGTTGATTTTTCACATTCAATCGAACATTCAATTTCAAGAACACGTTTTAGAACAATACAAAAATTCCGAATAGCTTTTTGAGAAACTTAACCGAAACGAATCCCACACTTCCTAGAATGGGGAAGAAGAACGAAATCGTAAAAACTAAAGTCATGAGCATCCAATCGAGCGACGAATCGTCCTCAGAATATGAATCACCTAACGAAGTTGAAGTAATAGCCTCGTCAGCTAGAGCGAAAATAGAAAAATCAAAAAGGGTGACCAGAAAATCAGTTGTGGAAGAATCTAAGCTAAAAAACACAAAAACAATTCCGACCCAAGCACAATCCATCGACCAATCCGAAAATCCTTCAGATGAAGAATTTGAAGTTGTTAAGAAAAAGAAAGCAAAGAAAAATAAAAATAGACCCTCACCCACAACAGCCCCAAACATCCCTTCGACTTCCCAAACAGACCCCACTCCCACACAAACTCTTGCTCCTTCACTGACCCCCACCATTCCTGCTACGACCTCCCTTTCAATCTCTTACCCAAACCCAATAAATGAACCTAACAACCGCATTAAAGAATCCTACACCCAACGAGAACTTCTTTCAATGCTTGATGAAAACATGGAAATAGCTCACGAAATCAGGGAGTATTTAATGAGGAGCAAAAATGCTCTTCCAAATAGGAACAGAGCACTTGAAAAACTCAAGACTCTAGAAAAGAACACTAATATAAGCTTAATGATAGCATACAGACACGCTGGAAACAACAAAAATATTGAACCACAGGGCAGTACTCAGGAAATACCACGAACTGAAATTGACCACATAGTTAAGAAAACAATAGCCACTTTGAAAGAAAAAGAACAAACAACAACTTTAAATATTAGACCACCTACAGAACAACCAACACAAGAACCAGAACAAACATCAGCCCCACAAAAACAGAACCCCCCCAGGGATTACCTTTCAGCCCTCAAAAAGAACCCAAATCTCCAACCTAGGAAGAAAACCTATAAAATCGTGGTATTTCCTGACGAAGGAAACAACATCACTACATCTGAAGAAACCAAGAAACATTTAACCAGCATAAATTTGAAAGACCTGAACATCAAACCCGATCGTGTCCTTATGGTTAAGAACAAAGGCGTTCTAATCGAATCCACAGACCCTTCACTACAAACCATGCTCACCAATCCAATTTTGAAAACTAAAAACCTAATAGCTAAGACCCCCACGGAAGCATGGCCTGCCATAAGCATGTTTATTGCTGAGAAAGAAATAAATGGCGAAAACATCAAAGCAGCAATCGAAGCTGAATTTACCGATGCAGTAAATCTTGCTGGATCCGGTTGGCTTCAAAGCATTAATCCAGTCTTCTCAAGAACCTCCCCTTACAACAAATGGATACTTGAAATACACCCAGTTGTCAAACAGGCACTGGATAAGGCTCAAAGAATCCCAATTGGTTGGAAAACATACCGTTTCCAGGATTACATTAATGTCACTCGCTGTTACAAATGTCAAAGATATGGCCACACAACGAAGTACTGCAAAATTGCCCCAACATGCGGATTTTGCGCAAGTTCCGAACACATGTCTAGGGACTGCAATATCCAGAATGACATTCCCAAACACCGATGTGCCAACTGTATCAGGGCAGGATATAAAATAATAAATCATACCGCAGGATCCAACAATTGCAGAATCTATAAACTCCGACTCCACGAAATTACTAGTTCTCTAATTAACGCCTCTCTCAATCATGAATAATTTCAAATTCCTACACATCAATCTCCGAAACTCCGAGGCAGCCACAACACATGCCCAACATGTGGCTGACCAATCTGCAACTCATCTCTGTTTTTTCCAAGAACCCTATTGTTACCCCTCTAAGGGACAATTCCGACTACCTTACTATCCAAATTCCAGAACAGCCGCCATCACTAGCAATAGATTCCTGACCTGTGCCTACATAAACGACAAACTCTCACACAACATTACCTACACTTTCATTAGACATCTTTCAACTTCAGCACTTACCGTCATCTCTGTAACAATAGGAAAATCTGCACCCATCACTGTCATAGGGGTTTACTTCCCACCTTCTGAACCAATTCTCCAGCACCTTGACGACCTCAAAAATGCCATTGATGCGGGCGATGGAAGGAAAACCTACATTTGTGGGGATTTCAACTGTCGTTCGAGGATGTGGCACGATGAGGTCCCAAGCAATAGCAGAGCCTTAGCGCTAGAGGAATTCCTCATTCAAAATAACCTTCACATTCATAACCTCCCCAACGACATTTTCACCTTTGAAAACTGCCGTGGGAGAAGTAATATAGACCTCACTATAAGCACAGCCGATCTCATTCCTTGCACTGACCATCGCACAATTTCTTTTGAACTAACAACCATCATTTCAGGATCATCAATCAATAGAATCAGAAACCCAGACACGTTATCTGTCGAGAAACTGGAAGAAGTCCTGAAGCCATGGGCAGACAAAGCCGAACAAGACACGGCCACCCTGCACACGGCGGAGGACATCGACCGGTTGATCGACAGACTTCATACAAAAATCAACGATATCATTAATACGCATGCGCATATTAAAAAGAACTACATTGGCAGACCAGATTGGTGGTCTGACAATGTAGAACGGGCTAGACTGACATACCACAAACACAAGGACCGACTTTATACCAACAATAACGAATCGCAACGACAACAACTGTACATTAAAATGGTAACAGCCAGAGAGAGCTTCAAAGACAAGCTCAAAAAGGCAAGGGATCTGAGTTGGAAAAACTTCATTAATAACGACCTCACAAATAACCCATGGGGAATTACTTCAAAATTAGCTTCAGGAAAACTCCGCAGAAATAACATACTCACAACTTTCAAAGACCCTTCAGGTACAGACACTCTCACCCCAGGAAACACTCTAAACTTCATAATCAATGGCCTCCTACCGGACGACGACAAAAGTACCGACTCAATGGTGGATCACCAAACCATGAGGTCGGACTTTGAAGAACTCCGGTGGGTAGACAACTCCGACCCCATCACTCCGATCACGATAGAGGAGCTAAACGAGGTAGTCAAAAATACCCAGGCCCGCAAGGCCCCTGGATTTGACAACCTCCAAGGCTCCTTTTTCAAGAAACTATACATTTTTCTAGACCATACAATCCTCGGAATCTTCAATGCCTGCTTAAGGATTGCCCATTTTCCCCAGAAATGGCAGCAAGGAGTACTTCGAGTACTCCCTAAAGCCATGGATGGGGATATGGGCAACCTTAAAAACTATAGACCAATCACACTTCTCTCAGTCTTCGGGAAACTTCTCGAAAGGCTCATCAAAACTAGACTCCTCCAAACTCAGATCCCCTATCACTCCCCGAGGCAGTACGGCTTCACCGAAGGCAGGTCCACCGTCACGGCCCTGCAAAGCTACCTCAGGGATGTGAATCAAGAGCACAACATGCGTACTAAGCCCAAACACCATTTTGTCGCCGTCATATTTTATGACATTTCAGGCGCTTTCGACCATCTGTGGTGGCCCGCCCTTTTCCGTGCCCTGGCAAGAAAAGGCGTTCCACAGAGGCTGAAACTCATCATTAAAAGCTATCTCAGCAATCGTTTAGTTACCCTAAACGCCGGACCTACTCATGTCTGTAAGCGTTGTTCTAAGGGCTGTCCCCAGGGATCCGTCCTTGGGCCAACCCTGTGGAACACGCTACTCGACCATTATTTAAATAGTGAAGACCTACAGGAGGAAGTAGGAACCCTAGTTGATGCATACGCAGATGATATTAGGTCGACAGTGACGGCTTCCTCCAGGCTTGAACTAAGGGCTAGAATGCAGAAAAATGTTGACAATCTTGTAAAATGGTGTAAAATGATGAAGCTCTCTCTGTCTGAAACTAAAACCAAAATTATGTGCCACTACCCTTCACGGGTACACAATTATGACCTACAAATCAAGTTAAACGGGAAGAACATTCAGGTTGTCAAGGAGTTCAAATACCTTGGCATCCTGATTGACGACCAATTGACATTTCAGAAACACATAAATTATGCATGTGACAAGGCCCAGAAACTCATAGTCAACCTGCAAAGGATGGCTAAGAGTAGCTGGGACCTTGACACAAACAATAGCATGAAAACAGTTTACAGGGGTGCCGTGGTCCCCATCATCGCCTATGGCCATGAGATATGGGGCCACAAAATCGAAAACAAATATATTCGTGCCAGGCTGTTATCAACCTACGGCCTTAGCTGTAGGATGATAGGCCGAACATACAGGACCGTCTCCGCCCTCGCAGCCGGGGTAATCGCTGGAATATACCCCATAGACCTCGAAATTAAAAGACTCGACGCATGGAAGAGGCTAAAGAGAGGAGAAAATCCCATCTTCCTTAACCAGCCAATCGTACCAGCAAACTTTAGGTTCAAAACTGAAATTAGGGCACTAATGTTAAGATTAATCATGGACACATGGCAAAAACGCTGGGAAGAAACGGAAAATGGCAGGATCACTTTCCGTTTCATTCCCAACGTTGAAGAACACTTAAACAGAACACCAACTTTTCAGATGAGCCAATTCTTGACCAGTCATGGCGAGATGGGGCGGCATCTGAAAAGAATTGGAAAGTCAGACGATGGCCACTGCCCGAGATGCGATGTATTGGATGAAACCATACATCGTGTCACGGAATGTGAGCTATACGTGACCGAACAAACTGAAATTAGAATCTATCACAATGGCACTTACCCAAACTTGAAAACCCTGTATGAAACGACCCCCCCCCCGAATTACTATTAGCCTTCTTACATGACAGAAACTTCAACTCCGATCAATCCGACACATCTTCACAAGAACCTGGCACACCCAATCCTGAAAACTGAAATTCAATACACCAAATAGAAACTAAAAACAACAATTGAAACACTAAATCTAATCTCCGAAACCAATAATTATGACCTGAATATTCTCACCATCTGTTGAAATAGAAAAATCCATGAAACACAGCTAAATTAAAACACGCCTACCTTATCCGATCCGAACCAGTAAAAACCCACCAACAACCGAATTGGTTTTATAAAAGAAAAAACTGAACCCTAAAAATCTATGAACCCAGACCTGCATTTTGAAATTTTTACCCGACAATTTTCGGGTACCCCGTATTTTTGTAAATTTATGTTGGTATATTTTGTAAATTAATTTTTAACTAATAAACTAACTTCCTCTGGTTCGTTGATGGAACATTTTCAATAGCACCTAATCTCTTTTATCAAGTATATGTTATTATGGCAGAAAGATTTGGAGGCGTCCATCCAGTAATATATGCATTGTTACCAAACAAACAAACAAGGACTTACGAAAAAATGATAAACCTATTAAAAGAAGTAGAGCCGAATTTAAACCCTGCGAGGATATCGTGCGATTTTGAATTGGCGGCTATGAATGCATTCAGAGAAGCATTTCCTAACTCTGAAATTTTAGGATGCTTTTTTCATCTAGTGAAAAATATGCGCAAACATTTGGGAGATCTTCATTTATTGAGGCGCTACAATACTGAAGGCGATTTTGCTTTAGAAGCGCGAATGGTGACTTCTTTAGCATTTGTACGCATCGAAGATTTAGATACTGCTGTTGATGCGTTATCGAATGAGCTTTGTCCCGAATTGCAACAATTACTGCAATGGTTTGAGGACTCTTATTTAGGGCGACCACTCCGCAGAACTAATGGAAGAGGTCGGCCTATATTTCCTCCGGGAACATGGTCTGTTCATGCAAGAGTTCTAACAGACACGGATCGAACTAACAACCATGCCGAAGCAGCTCACCGACGTTTGCAAAGTGAGCTGTTAATGGACCATCCGACGATTTGGAAGTTGATTGATTCATTAAAACAAATTCAACGCGGTAGAGATGTTTTCTATGAACAACTAAATGCTGGAGCTCCTCCTCCAAAGAAAAAAATGTCGTCACTCTCTGCCGCAATACCTCCAATCACCAGCACACCAAATTTTGTCCGGAGATACGATGACATAATGTTCATTTTTGTTTTCTATTGTGGTAGCCTTAACAAAGATATCGGTAGCCCTGGCAAAGATATCTATATGTATCACCCCCTACCCTAAATCTACCTATAAAAGTTTATTTAACAAAATCCAAAATAAAAAATTTTTTATTTTTGTACGCCACTGAATTTTTTCCAAAATTTTTATATACGTCACATAATACCGTAAGAAGTCACAAATAAAATTTCTCCAAGATTGGTACAACAAATTTTTTCGGTCATCTAGCGGATTTTTCGAAAATAAATTTTTGTAAATTACTGACTGTCGATTTACTGATTCTGAAAACATTTGCGAAAAAATTTAACAAACAGCCTAAACTTGGTCGCTACCTAGTGGCAGAACCTTTTACTTATAAAGTAACGTTCCGTCAGTCCGTACGACGATATTATAAAATATTTCCCACCGAACCACCTATTTTTGTATTCTAAAATTAATTGTTACAAGCCCTAAACTCAATTCTTATGCTGCACTCGGTATACAAATCAACATTAACCAAATTTTGACACATATGTCACAAAATTATGACGTTTATTAAAATTTTGAATATATTGTTTTATTTTTGCCAGCCATCTGACAAATTCTCACAAAAAATATATAAATTAAGATTTCAGTTAATATTTTCTATAATTTTTCTGACCTGCCCCGCCCTGTTACAATTGGCTCGGTTTGTTTTCTCACCAATACTTATACTTTCAAAGCTCCATCGACACACCAAATTTTAGCTGAATCGGTTAAACATTTCCGGAGATTTTTCATTTTCATTTCATTTTCATTTTTTTTTATTTATTTTATTGTGGTGGCCCTGGTGAAGATTTCTCTGGCAAAACCTTATTTTCGTATGTAACAGCCCTAGGGTGCGAAAAATATTCGAGTATTTCCTGAGGACAGGCCTTGAGTATTGCTTTCGCGAGGGCGCAGCCCGAGGGAAAGCAGACGAGATGCCTGGTCGAAGGTAAATACTCGAGATATTTTTTGCGCTCGAGGGCTGTTTTCAAGATTATTAATCGAGAATAAAAAATTTGCTATGTATTTTAAATTATTTTTATTATGTCAGATTTTTGTCAAGTTTTAATAATTAGCGCCATCTGGATTAAATTAACCTAAATTAGGTTAGGATTTCATTGTTAAACGTAACCCGCAAAACTTTGACAGTGACATTTATATTGTGGTGAAGGGAGAAACCTATATAAAAGAAAAAGGAAAGCTGGAATAGCACGATCGACTACCGAGAAGCAAAAATTTAAAAACCCGAAATACACAAAATAAAAAATCTTTTAACATTGAGATTCAATCAGGTATTATTTAGGATAACTTAAAATGTAACAGAAAATTTTTAATCCGAAAATGAAAAAGTTTTATTAAAATGTAGCAAAATTTTACGCATGCGAATTATATTGGTGCCCAAAGGGCGAAATCGAATTACGTATGAATGTGAAAATATAACAAACAACTAAATTTAGAAGCAAGTTGTAGAAATAAAACAGCATAAAAAGTCTTAAAGATAGACAAAAAAATTTAAATAACCAAACTAGCTAGTGCGCACGAGTTGGGATAAAGTGTAGCATATATACAAAATGAGAGTAGTATATTTTAATATTAGTGTTTCGATTACACTAGAGAGCACGTGACTTAGCGTTTGTTTGACATTTTTAGACAAAATTTAAATTTCGGGAGCTGGAACGTCTCCGCCCGAAACTAAATTTATAAGACACGTTCGAAGACCGTCCAAGGCCAATATTCGAATATTGCCCTTGGGAAATATTCGAATATTGCCCTAAGGCAGATGTGCACAAGCATTTGTCTCCGCTCAGACAGCTCCAAATGCGACTCTCTGATTCGTCCGAAATGAGTGAAATATGACCCGAGGTTAATAATCACCATTCCAGCCCACGAGGCATACGTCCAATAAGTTTGATTGCAATCGACGCAGAAATGCCGGAGAAAATCGATCGACAAAAACTTTTTTCATGTTTTTGCCAAAAAAGTTAATTTTATTTTTTTCATGTTGCATTACTGATTTCTATCGAAGGATTACATATGCTCTCATATCCATTAGGATCAATGTACCTACGTACCAAATTTGGGTAAGATCCCTTCAGCATTTCTTGAGTTATTCACTCTTAAAGTTTCAACTTTGACAACTTGTGATTTTTGACAGACGACAGATAGAAGATTAATTTTACCTATTCTGGATAAAGCTTTTTAGGCCTTTAAAATAACATATCGCAAGACAAAATATTTTTTTTAAATCCCGTATTATTTTCTTGTGGTGGCACTCCTGATTGATAGATCGCGACGAAAACCTTATTTTCACCTTTCCACCGTGAACCCTACCACCATACCAAATTTGGTCGTAATTGGTTGGATGGCTCGGAAGCAAATCGATCGACAAAATTTGACGACCGACAGACAAACAGACAGACCGACACAGAAATTTTTATTTTACTTTTTGCAGATCTTTACGTTTCTGAACACGGGATCTCGAAAATGCAAAAAAAAAAGTTGAAATTTTTTTTCGATTACCATACCTCCAATTTTTTTTTAAAATTGATTGGAGGTAAAAAGAAAATAAATTGCAGCCGATGATCGCATCAAGACTTTGGTACTGGACTACGATAATCGTAGTATTATAGACTTTCTTCGTGGTATCTCGCATAATTACGTAATGTAAGTTTAAAAATTTTATAAAGAAATATTTAAAAATAAATAAATAATTTTTTGGCGCCTAAATGGTCCGGCGCCTAAATAGCTCCGCGCCTATATGGCCGGCGCCTATTCGGCGGCGGTTTTTTGGCGGCGCCTATTCAGCGGCGCCTATTTGTCCTAGACCCATTTGACCCCTAATAGCTCTTTATTTTTATTCTCATACAGTGTAACTTGGTTAATGAACCCAATAAATTGAAAATTTGCTAAACAAATATCTTTGAGAAGTTTTGGTTTCTACATTTGGTTAATAACATTCACACACGTGAAATTTCTAGTTCCTGCCTCAGAAATTTCCATGTTAGAATTATTATTATCACAGGTTTCTTTAGTTTTTTTGGGTAGACCATTTCCAAAACCAAGGGTCAACTTAAGTTCTTTATTTATAGTAAAAATTTACACAAAATAAGTACCAACTTAAAAAACCCGACAAATTGGTCGGGTGCTGTCATTGGTCAAAATTTAACATTACACATAAAATATAGTTTTAAATTTCAATTTCGATAAAATTTTGGGGCCATCCCTATATCATATTTCCAAATTTTGTCGAAAATGCACATCTAATGGTAACAATTTTCTTGTTTTTTAATTTGTGTATATATTAATTGTAGAGTACTCCTATAATATTTTTGTCGTGTTAGTATTTTTTTCGTCAGGGTCATGGAGTACTCGGTTTTGTCAAAATTTTGGGTTTGATATGCTAGGTGTCGTTATTCACTGTCGGTGGGTTCATCTTGTTGTTCTGTTTTAATTCGTAGGAACCCATGCAATAGGTCCCGGGGAGTGCGTTCAAACAGTTCGGTTAGGTTTAGGGGTGGGTTTTCGGTGAAGAAAGATTCCACCTCCTCCCTTTCCTCCCTGTATTGAACGCAGTCCAGGATCCTATGCAAGGGCTCATCCAGAATGTTACAGGCCGGGCACATTCCATCCGGGTTCTTTCCCAATCTCTTGAGGTGTCTCCCGAATTCGCCATGCCCGGTCAGAAGTTGAGTGGTTTCGAAGTTAGTTTCTATTTTTAGTCTGGGGTGTACATTCGGGATTATCTGGTGGGTTATGCGGCCATATTCGAAGTTGTCCCATCTGTCCTGCCATATGGCCTGGATGATTAGGATTAGTTCGCGTTTAATTTCTGCTATTGATTTGAAGTATTGTGGGACAATCTCTTGTCCCAAAAACTGAGTGGTTAGTCTATTCTTGATGGATTTCATTGCATGTAGTCGTCGTAATTCCAGGTCAAGGGGGTGGATCCTTGCAATGACCCCTGCAGCCAGGGAGGAGATCGTTCTGTAACCTTTGATCATTAGTCTACAGGCTAGGCCATAGCATGACAAGAGCCTGGCTTTCGTGTAACGTTCCTCGATCCTCCATGACCAGATTTCGCTTCCGTAAGCCACGATGGGGACAACAGCCCCTTTGTAAATCTTGGTCATGGTCTCTCGAAGGTCCGTCTCCCAGCTGGCTTTTGCCCTGCGTTGTAGTCCAATGATCAGGTTGTTCGCTTTCGAGCATACCATGTTGATATGTGGTTGGAAGGTCAGTTTTTCATCAAGAAGCATGCCAAAGTATTTGAACTCCTTGACAACTTTGATTGTGGTATGGTTTAGCAAGATTTTGATATCTGTATTGGACGACCGTACCGGGCGAAAGCACATGATTCTTGTCTTCGTTGCCGAGAGACTGAGTTTCATGCGCCTACACCAGCAGTCAAGTCTGTCCACAGGGTTTTGGAGTTTCAGTATTAGGTCTTTACGGTTTTTTGCCTTGATAATTTTACCAAGGTCATCCGCGTAAGCTTGGGTTGTCTCGTCAGGTATATTTAGTTCCTCTTCGTCAGAAAGGTAATCATCCAATAGGATGTTCCATAGGACCGGCCCAAGAACCGATCCCTGGGGACACCTCTTGGTAATTCTCTTTCCGACAGAAGTAGATACGGATTTAAGGGTGACGTGCCTGCTCCTCAAGTAGCTCCTGAGGATTCCAACGAGACCCTGGGGCGTATTCCTCTTACACAAGATGTGAAAGAGAGCGGGCCACCAGAGATTGTCAAAGAACAGGGCTGCCGTGCACGCTTTATTTTTGTTATCGGCTTGGATGGTATTGACTAGTTTGGTGACAGCGGAAATGGTGGATTTGTTATTAACAAATCCATATTGGAAGGGAGAGTGGAAGGGAGCTTTGGAATTGAAGAGTCTGGTTTTTATTAATTTCTCCAGGATTTTTCCGAATACAGGGAGTAGGGTGATCGGTCTATAGTTTTTAACAGCGCCATGGTCTCCTGAAGCATCTTTGAGGATAACTTTCAGGATCCCATTTTGCCAGAGAGTTGGGAAATGAGAGTATTTTAGGCAGGCATTATATAGGTTTAGTAGCGATATTTGGATGGTGCAGTATATGAGTTTTAGGAATGATCCCTGTATCAGGTCAAACCCTGGAGCTTTTTTTGATTGGGTGGTGCGGATAAGTTCGTTTAATTCATTTAGGGTGACTTCTTGATGATCCTTAGGGTTGGCTGCTGTCTCCAGACTCTCGAAATCAGCTCTCATTGTTTGGTGATCCACAATGAGATCTGAGTTTTGGTCATCGTCTGGCAGTAGCTTTCCCATAAGGTAGTTTAGGGTTTCTTCTGGATGCAGGGTCTCCATGCCGTCCTCCTTACGGAAAGACGTCAGTAAGGCCTGCTTCCGGAATTTTCCCGTTGCTAATTTGTAGGATATTCCCCAGGGGTCGCTGAGTAAGTCGTTTTCAACGAATTTCTTCCAGCTGTTATTTCTGGAATTTTTAAGGGCATTCTGGAATATTTCCTTTTTTCCCATCATGGCATCATACAGGGATTGTTTTAAGTTTTCGTTTCTGTTTTTGTAAACAAGAGATTTCTTTTTTAGGTAATTTTTCCTAGCTTTTTCTACGTTGTCCGTCCACCAATCTGGCCGGCCAACGTAGATTTTCTTGTAATGAGCATGAGTGTTTATTAATTTCTGGATGATGTCATGAAGGGAGCGGGTAAAATTGTCGATTTTGGTAGGGGTGTCAAGTTTTTTTGAAATTGGGGTGGAAAGTTCTACCCAGGGTGTGAGGAATTCTGAAATTGTTTGGGGCGAGATTGTGTTCGGATTTTTGTTTTTGACTATTGTAACTTTAGGAGAACGGCACCACTTTCCACCGATGGTTGAAAGTTAATCCCCTACCCCAAAATGGTCAACGAAGAGCACTAGCATATTCCACCGATGAAGGTCGGGGTCAGCTTATAGAGAATTAGTAGGAGTACAATGGGGCGATTTAATAAGTTAACAGCTTACTGTTTGGCATTTAATTTTAAAAACTGCAGAATTATTTTTTATGGTGGATCCGTGTATTGCCATGGTTGTCTTTGTCAAATTCAGTTTTGCCAAAGATTAAACTAATCTTTTTTTTAATCAAAGATTAAACAAAAAATAGGGTTTTTGAGGGGGGGGGAAATATTATTATTAATGATCATTAATATGAGTTTATAATATGAGAGAAATGTTTTTCAAAAACTCTAATCTACTCATTGCGCTAGTAGAGTACGAGGTAATATAGTGCTGCAAACGTTGTTGTTTTCTGATGGTATCGCTATTACCCGCGTTAGGTAGCTCGATACTTAATAGTATTAATAATTAATACTAATATTAATATTAATATTTATTAATACTAATAAAGATTAATATCTTGATATAAGTGTAAATTTACATCCCTTTCAATTTGTCTAAAAGTAAATATAGCGATGGATGGGTGCTATAAAATTTCGAATTAAATAGATTATGAAAATATTCGCAAGCATTCGTCGTACGGCACATACTTGCTGATTGTGCTGCCCAGAGCTGAGGCGGAAATATCGAATTGGCATCGATATAGGTTCGAAATATATAATGGGAAAACTGATCTAGCCTTGTATCGTTAGGCAGTATCGATATTAAATCTTCGCTATAAGCGGCATCAATTTCATTTGGATTTAAATACTGCAACCCAAACATGTAGCGCAACCATTGGCCAATTTGGGAAGTCTGGTCTTTGTATTCTGTAACCAAACCTAGTTTTTTTACCAGGCTTGGCTTAAATGAAACCGACATCCAGTTAGTTCCACATCTTGCCAGATATGTTTAAGGCTAGCATGAACAGCCAATTCAAAGTCAACAGTAACCGTTTTCGGTTGAAAAAGTAATTGATTTTGAGCACAAATATCTATTAATGATTGGAGGCAATGCCGGTAAGTTTCCTGAGATTTGTCTTTTAAAAGACAAAACGCCAGTGCTATATAATGTCCATTCGCGTAACCATGAATTGTAAACAGCTGCTTAAAGAACTTGGTGCAATACTCAAAAGTACCATCCATGTATATATTGTCTACAGAGCATAAACACCGTAAGTTAGTAATACACGAAAAAATAATTAAATTATTTTGGCTATCATTAACCATTAAAATATTTTCATTATTCTCTGTTTCAACGATGACAATGAAATCTAACGCGGAATGAACGTCCAACATTGAAGTCGGTAAAGGTGGTAGTTCTTTTCGCCTCACATTATAAATACTTGTAGCAATTGGTTTAGCATCCTGGTAAGTAATGTCCACTCGATCAACTTTAGTGGTAGCGATGGCGTTTTCAAGAATGTCCAATGGTCGAAAAATCTTCAACAGCTTTTCTTTTAGCAACACCGGCAACCGATTGCCGTTTAATTTTTTGCACATCTTCGTGGCTATGTTGCGAATTTCCACTCTCAATTTTCCTCTGTTCTCCGCTTCCTATGGTATAGATATTAGCTGAACATGTTTTGTTGGAACATCGCCACTTAACCCGCCCATCTTGCAATTCTGCCTGCTTGTAAAATTTGAAGTCGTTACGCACTAATAATATATTTCCGCGCTTACCGTAGATTTCTCGAAGCGCTGCCATAATTTCTGTAGGTGTTGTTTATTCGTATTCTTATAATTACTTTCCGAACTCCTTAGTAAGGAAAGTATTGTTATCCGAAATTGAAAAAAAAAATTGACACCCCATTTTTTTATTAAATTTTTGTTTTTTGAGGTTCCCTTAAACCATATCTAAAAGTTTTAAAAAAGTCTGTATGTATGTATGTATGTATGTGTGTATGTGTGTATGTATGTCTGTGAACACGATAGCATCTAAACGAAGTAACAAAATCACTCCAAATTTTAAATTTAAGTCTTGATCTGTTGTGGCACAAAGCCCAGTAAAAATGAATGAAATTGTATGGGAGAAACGGGGGGTTTACTTGAAGATATAAGACATAATTCATCATAACCTCTAAACGCAATGATATAGGTAAAAATTTATTATGACAAAAAATTATCAATATCAAATTACCTACAACTTTTGTTATATACATTTTTTGAAATTCTTAAAAAAAAATTTTTTATTAAAATTTTTTTAACATATTTTTTGACATCCGTAATTCTATAAAACAAAAGCGATTTTTTGGATCAAGTGAGTAAAAGGTGAAAAAAGCATAAAAGGACGGACGGAAAAACAGCAGAAGCAGAATATTATTTTATTAGGTTTACGAAAAGATATGTTTACCAACAAACATTTAATTAAAAATATAATATATTTTTATATATTCATTTTGTATATTTCTATTTGCTATTTGATTTTACTTATTATTTCGATTTTCTGAATGATTTTCATTATTATTGTTTTCCTGATTAGATTTAGTATTTTATTTTATTCTATCCGTGGTAAATTTGAAGTTAATTTTTCGGAAAGTTATGTGATGGCCACTGTAATGTAATCAATGATACTCAATTGATGTTTATAACTTTTATTAAAGGCGTTCTAAGCCACAAGGTAAGTTTAACAATCGTTATCGAAGACTCGCTAGACAAGACTGATAAGCCGTGGCTACTTACATGTAATTGGCGTTCATGTGCACAACTTAACAATTATGTTACATGCCCTTTTCAAATTAACAAAAGATATGAATTAATTATTAAATAAACACATTAAATAAATTGTTGAACAATTAACAAATAAATGAACAAATGAATTATCAAATGAACAATAATTAAGCATTGATTACAAAATCTTTCAAATGCATAGGTTTTTTAATCGTACGCTTAGATCTTCTTACTTCCGGTGCAATTGGAGTATCAATTTCACTGTTTATTTCATTATCATTTAACGAAATCGTTTTACCATCATACTCTGCTTTTTCACTTAAACTACCGGACTCGCGTAATTCACTGTTGTTTATGTTTTCTTTTGTCGGTGAACTATTTTTAGACTCTGCTTTTTCACAAACACTCACTAAACTTTCTTCAGTTTTTGAATTCGGTGTCTTGAATAATCGCAGTTGTTCTCTGTTTCTTCTCAGGGGTGTTCCTATTTCCGTAATAATTTCGTAGGATTCTGGTTCCTCACATTTTTTAGTTATTTTCCCAGGTGTCCAGTTTCTAGTTGATGTTTGTATTAGCACATCTTGATCTACATTTAAATCGGTCAATGTACTCGATTTTTTATCGTAATATGACTTTTGCTTTTGTTGCATTTCTTTTATTATTTCATGCGGTTTGCTGCAATCATATTTCGGTATTAATACAAATTTGGTCATCAATAAATCGGATCTTAGTTTTCTTCCCATTAATAACTCAGATGGTGATGGTAGATTGTTTTTAGGGGTTGTATTGTAACTCAAAATCGCACAAGTTACATTGTTGTTCGATTCAATTGCCTTCACAATTAGACCTTTAACCGTTTGCACTGCACGTTCTACCAATCCATTAGATTTTGGATAAAGAGGACTTGATGTCACATGTTTGATGTCATATGTCTTCAAGAATGTTTTGAAGTTTAACGAACTGAATGGCGGACCATTGTCGCTCACAATTTCTTGTGGAATCCCAAAATACGAAAAGGTATCTTCAATTTCCTTTATTGTCACACTTGCTGTTTTCAATGTCATTTTTTTAACTATTATAAATTTAGAAAAGTAATCAACTATTACTAAATAATCTGTTGATTTAATAAATGCAAAGTCAATACCAATCTTACACCATGGTAATTCTGGAATTTCGTGTGATTTTAGGGGTTGTCTCGTGTTTGCTTTAGCATATTTTTGGCAAATTTTACACGTTGAAACATATTCTTCAATATCTTTTAGCATTCCGGGCCAATATAACGATTCTTTAGCTCGGTTTTGGTTGCTATTTATTCCTTGATGAGAATTATGAATTTTTTTTAGTTAGTGTCGTTTGTTTTTCGTTATCAGGAATTATTATTTTGTTACCTCGAAATAATATTCCATCAGCATAATAGATTTCTTCTTTCAGATCCCAAAATTTTCTTGCTTCGGACTTAATTGATTTTTTGTGTTCGGGCCACCCTTTGTTTATGTAAGAAATTATTTCTTGAGCAATTTCATCTTTTGCAATCGAGTTTTTCATTTTCTCAATATTTTCTTGCGACGTACATATCAACGAGTTTACCGCAACTGTTTTTCCTTCTAAATAATCAGTTTTTATTGACATTCTTTTGTTAGGATCTCTCGAAAGAGTATCTGCTACGCATAATTTTTTTCCTGGTACGTAATTTAATACATAATCATATCGCATTAATTTTAATACTAGTCTTTGTATTCTTGGCGATAACAAATGCATCGGTTTTTTAACAATGCTTACCAAAGGTTTATGGTCGGTTTCTACTTAAACCGATCTACTTAAATCCGATTTTTTTATTAAATTTTTGTTTTTTGAGGTTCCCTTAAACCATATCTAAAAGTTTTAAAAAAGTCTGTATGTATTTATGTATGTGTGTATGTATGTCTGTGAACACGATAGCATCTAAACGAAGTAACAAAATCACTCCAAATTTTAAATTTAAGTCTTGATCTGTTGTGGCACAAAGCCCAGTAAAAATGAATGAAATTGTATGGGAGAAACGGGGGGTTTACTTGAAGATATAAGACATAATTCATCATAACCTCTAAACGCAATGATATAGGTAAAAATTTATTATGACAAAAAATTATCAATATCAAATTACCTACAACTTTTGTTATATACATTTTTTGAAATTCTTAAAAAAAAATTTTTTATTAAAATTTTTTTAACATATTTTTTGACATCCGTAATTCTATAAAATAAAAGCGATTTTTTGGATCAAGTGAGTAAAAGGTGAAAAAAGCATAAAAGGACGGACGGAAATATTTGATTTTACTTATTATTTCGATTTTCTGAATGATTTTCATTATTATTGTTTTCCTGATTAGATTTAGTATTTTATTTTATTCTATCCATGGTAAATTTGAAGTTAATTTTTCGGAAAGTTATGTGATGGCCACATCCGATTTTTTATATTGTATTTCTATGTTTGTTATTTTGTTTATATAGTAAATATATTGTAATTGGCACTAAAAATAATTTTGATCCACCTCAATTGCATCTGCGATATTTAGAACTGGTCTGATTTAGAACGGCTTATAAACTTAACAATTAAAAGATTAAATTTATGACCAGTCTACCTGCCCACGGCAGCGGTGGAATATGCATATGGGATTATAGGAACCCTTGACCATCGCATCGGTGGAAAGTGAAAATGCCCCTTTAGGAGGGTCTGGCTGTTTTATATTGAAGGTAATGGTTTTATGATCGGTTAAAATGACTTTTTCGGAGATATCCCAGTTGGAGACTGAGTTGAATGTATTGAAGGTTCCCAGGGTTAGATCTATGTTGCTTCTTCCTCCCCTAGTGTTTTCGTAAGTGAAAGGTTTGCCTGGTTTATTGTGTATAGTTAGGTTGTTATGGAAGTGAGAAAATATTGTTGTTGGTATGATAGCTGTATGGTTTTTGAAAGATGGCAATATTGAAGTTTTCTTCCGTCAACAGCCTTAGGGCATCGACTGTTGCGGTTTCGCAGTTTCTGAGGTTTTGTTGAAGGATTTTAAGATTATGCATGATTAGAATCGGAAGTTGAGGAGAACGAATTGACATAATCGAATTGACATCCATGAGTCGATTTTTGTAGACTCTACAAAGACTGCTGGATGCTTGGTGCTTGTCATCACTGTATCTTGCCCTGATACAATTGATGCACCTGTCGGTTGAAGGATTTTCTTTGTTGGGGCAATCAATGGATATATGGTCTGTAGAGGCACAGACCAAACAAACAGCTATTGAACGACAATATTTGCTAGGATGTCCAAATCGTTAACATTTATAGCATCTTGTCAGGTTTATATAGTCTAAAATGGGGTATGAGCGCCATCTCATACGGAGTCTTTTTTCTTTATTTATAGCTTCAGCCACCAGAGGGTGAACTGTAGCTACCCAGTTGTTGGTGGGACGGTCTTGGGATCTGGTGGGGTTAAGGGATCTTAACCAGCCTTCACCCGCTTTTTGCCTTTCATGGTAGAATGGTCTATATCTTTTTCCACTTGTTTTATATATATGGATGGCCAGATTTGTGTGGGTGCTTTGGCTTCAAGCCCGACATCAGCTAGAAGTTGATTGCCTATGAGGTTACTTATGGATTTGTCTGATGATTCAATAAGCATACCATTATTTTTGACCATGTACAGCCTATCGGGCTTGTTTTTTAGTTTATCCAAGGGTATACTAGTGAGGGTGTTTTTAGTTTCGGCAGAGGTTTTGTTAGCATCATTAATTTTTGGATATACGAGCACCTTGTATTTGGTCGGTTTTTCAAAGTTGGGTTGGGCTGGTTGATTGAGAACTGCTCTGAGGTAGTCTCTTGGAGGATTCTGATTGGTTATTGGAGCTTCTGTTGTAGGTGGCGCGGCTATTGTTTCAATTCTGATTCCTGGGTTTAGTTTTGGTTTCGGTTGTTGTGGGATGGTTTTTCTAATTTCGTTGATTATGGCTTGTGTGTCGGTGTTATTGGTTGGAGATGTTGTTGGTTTTGCATAGGCTAGGCGTTCACCATGATGCACTTGTTTGTGTTACGTTCGAAGGATTTTAACATTTCGAGACATGTGTCCCTATCTTTCAGCGCATCTTTACACTTCAGAAGGTACTGTCTCATTTTATGGGCTAGTTCGTAATTTTCATCCATTATTGCAGTGAGGGCTTCTTGGTTCTTTCTGCTTTCTTCTTCTTTGTGTGAGGGTATGTAATGATTTGTGGTTGTTGCGGCATGGATGGGAGTAGGATGTGGGATTTGATTCATGAGTGGGATGTGTGGTTTGGGCGAGGTGTTAGGAGCGTCTAGGATGGGTTTATTGGTTGAAGGTTTCGGTGTATTGTTTTCGGAAGGTGGAGCAGATTCATCGGTTTTGTTTTCATCATCAATATTGGAGTCGGTTTTCTTTTTTGTCCTTCTGCTGCGTCGGTTTGTTTTTCTTGATATTGCTACTTCGAAGTCCGTGTCCATTTCTTCGACAATATTTGGCTTCTTTGTTGGTATCATCACTTCTTCTTCTTCTTCGCTGCTGGAGATTCTTAAGGCTCTTTTTTTATTTTCCGGATTTGTATTTTCGATAATGATTACGTTTGTGTCAATGTAGGTTCGGGATTGGATTTCTTTTTTACGATGTTCTTTGTTTTTCGCAAGAATTTTGCTTTCTTCATCGGTTTGCATCGGAATTTCTATTTCCCTGTCGGTTTTCCCGTCAGGGGGCTTGGTTAGGCCGGATTCACCGGTGATCGTTTCCATCTGTTTTTTACTATGAATCGGAGTTTGTTCGATAGTATTCGGAATTATTTTTCTTGGAATCTCGTTAATACGCGTCACTATTTTTCTAAACCAATGGTCAATGGATTTTCTCGTCCTAGTTTTTATACTATGTACATTTGTACTTGCAGCGATTCTTTGGCGTCTAGTTTCATGCCATTTTGAACACGTTTGAGCTACCGTATCACAGCATAGGTCAATGATTTCAACTCTCGTCATTCTAATATTATTGTTATAAAAATGTTCTAAATCCTGAGGGAGCTGGTACGATGGCGAGCTGTACACAACATTTGGGTCAACAAGGACGAATAAGTGTTCTATGCACGATTTACAATTATTCCTGGCCAACTCTTCTTCTTGCTGTTTCAACATTGACCTAGCTAACCTTCTTCTAGCAAATTCAGCCTTATTTTCTCTCATTGCAACTAGGATGGATTTCAATGCTGATGGGGTGGGAATTTCGCTCAAGTCGACATTTGATGCCTCGATTATTTCGACTTCAGGATTGGAAGGACTGGAGGAGGGAAACATCTCGTGAAAGTATTTGCCCTTGGAATACTTTTCTTTTGCCAATTGGCGAGCGCTGGGTTTCCCCCATTGTTGTTCCACATCCGTTTTTGACCAACTTTCTTCGTTGTACATGAAACAATCATTACACCGGTACATGAAACAATCCTTACAGCTCGAAAGTGATCCAACTGCAATTTGACCACATTAAGCACCTTCGGTCACACTTGCTTGTTTCATAACTTCAACATGGATCGAAATTTTATCACATGCTCTCAGCTCCTGGACTGTTAACTGAATTTTTAATTATAAATATTTACAACACAATTTACAAATTTCATATTTCCATGATTATTTTCCAGCGCAGATATCGATGGCGAGGGTGATATTCTTCTGTGTTAAGTGTTATTGTTTGTTTTCACATTTTCGCCTAAAATTTTAGTAGAAATACTGTATTACTTGAATCATATTAGCTAATATGAAATTAGAAATTATTTTGGGATCGCCCAGAGTATACATCTGGACCTCATTGGGCCCCAAGGAGGCCTGGCCAATAAGGAAATCCCTATAAGAGCCCAATTAGAACCCAATCGGGAAATCCTAAGCAAAACAAATAACTTATATGGTCAAGTTTTCCCCATTGGGTTTTGTGTGGGACCTAAGTGGGAAATCCCAACGTGAAAATAAGAAATTATAGTCGGGGTTTTCCCATTCGGTTTCGAGTGGGGTCTAAGTGGGAAATCCCAACGTGAAAATAAAAAGTTATAGTTGGGGTTTCCCCATTCGGTTTCGAGTGGGGCCCTAAGTGGGAAATCCCAACAAAAATATTAAAAATGGTAGTCGGGTTTTACTCATTGGGTTTCGAGTGGGGCCTAAGTGGGAAAGCCCAATGTGAAAATAAAAAATTATAGTCGGGTTTTCCTTATTCGGTTTTGAGTGGGGCCTAAGTGGGAAATCCCAACGTAAAAATTAAAAATTATAGTCGGGTTTTCCTCATTCGGTTTCTTTCCTCATTCGGTTTTTCCTTTAAATAATGTCGACAAAAAAATGGTACGTTTCGAAATCACTATAAATAATATAAAAAAATGTACGTGATGCCTTTATTACACATGCAGTGCAAAGAACGGAAAAAACAATATGAATTGCAAATTTATAATCTCAATAGATATCAAATTGCACCCAAGTGCAACAGTACGAAAAACTAGCGAAGGTGTAAAACTAGCAAATTTGCACTTTTTAAATTATATTTTTTGCACACCAAGTCGTTTATCTGCTATATCTTTGGATATAGTAACAGTAAGTAACTGCAGTCTTCCGTAGTCGATCAAAGGATTGTGTGATATTTAGTTAATTAATAGTTAATATTTAGATAGTTATTTGTGAGTGTTTTACTTTGTTTTTTACGTGTGCTTCCGAAGGGATAAAAAATGGCTATGAATATGTAAGTACCTACATTTAATTAATTAAAATATAAATATTTTACAGCAATACTTAATTGACATTTTTTGTTGCGAATTTCGTTCTCTTTTAGGTGCCTTTACACACAATCCTAGCTCACGTGCTGGAACGCGGGCCAGCTTGTGTGTGTAAAGGTAACGACGTGCCACGCTCCATTCCAAACGCCGCGCGCCGTTCCAAAGATTACAATATAATATTTTGTTCTTCCTTTATTAAAAGCGTTCTTATTATTTCAGAAATATTATTTCTTACCATATTTTACTGACTTAAAGAACAAGCTAAATTCGGCTACTTTAAAATGTAACAATTCACGTAAGATATTCATTATTCAATAAATTAATAAAATCAGTAATTTATCAAATTTTTTCTTTAGAATCGTCAGGGAAAAAAGAATCACCAAGCAGTGTTATTAATAAAATGGAGAAGAAAAAAAATGACAAAGGTCAGAAATATGCTAAGTCCACGCCAAAATTTTTAGAATTTAACGAAGATGAAGATGATACGAGTGAACTACTATCTATTCTTAATTCGTCCCGCGAAACAAGTGATTCTTCGCCAACAAATAGTGGATCAAAACATTTAAAAAGAAAAAAGACATCACCAAGGATTAATTTCAATAAAAGGCCGAAGCTTGATGTTACCAAAATTAGTACCAGCGGTAGAGATGAAATCTCTAGAACAACCGGGTTCAATCCCATCGTCATCAACAATTGATAAGCAGATTGAGAAAAAATCAAAAAGTATTGGTGGTATATAATCTGTGTTATAATAGGTAATTGAGGTAACGCTGTTGAGTTTTTTTTATTAATATTTCTTATTTTAAAATAGAAAAATTGGCCGATTTTTAACGAAAATCGCGTTTTTAACTTCCAAGTGCTATCAAAAATATAAAAAAATATCGTCACTCTCTGCCGCAATACCTCCAATCACCAGCACACCAAATTTTGTCCGGAGATACGATGACTAATGTTCATTTTTGTTATCTATTGTGGTAGCCTTAACAAAGATATCGGTAGCCCTGGCAAAGATATCTATATGTATCACCCCCTACCCTAAATCTATCTATAAAAGTTTTTTTAACAAAATCTAAAATGAAAAAAATTTTTTATTTTTGTACGCCACTGAATTTTTTCCAAAATTTTTATATACGTCACATAATACCGTAAGAAGTCACAAATAAAATTTCTCCAAGATTGGTACAACAAATTTTTTCGGTCATCTAGCGGATTTTTCGAAAATAAATTTTTGTAAATTACTGACAGTCAATTTACTGATTCTGAAAACATTTGCGAAAAAATTTAACAAACAGCCTAAACTTGGTCGCTACCTAGTGGCAGAACCTTTTACTTAAAAAGTAACGTTCCGTCAGTCCGTACGACGATATTATAAAATATTTCCCACCGAACCACCTATTTTTGTATTCTAAAATTAATTGTTACAAGCCCTAAACTCAATTCTTATGCTGCACTCGGTATACAAATCAACATTAACCTAATTTTGACACATATGTCACAAAATTATGACGTTTATTAAAATTTTGAATATATTGTTTTATTTTTGCCAGCCATCTGACCAATTCTCACAAAAAATATATAAATTAAGATTTCAGTTAATATTTTCTATAATTTTTCTGACCTGCCCCGCCCTGTTACAATTGGCTCGGTTTGTTTTCTCACCAATACTTATACTTTCAAAGCTCCATCGACACACCAAATTTTAGCCGAATCGGTTAAACATTTCCGGAGATACGACGACATTTTCATTTTTTTTTGTTTATTTTATTGTGGTGGCCCTGGTGAAGATTTCTCTGGCAAAACCTTATTTTCACCATTCCAGCCCACGAGGCATACGTCCAATAAGTTTGATTGGAATCGACGCAGAAATGCCGGAGAAAATCGATCGACAAAAACTTTTTTCATGTTTTTGACAAAAAAGTTAATTTTATTTTTTTCATGTTGCATTAGTGATTTCTATCGAAGGATTACATATGCTCTCATATCCATTAGGATCAATGTACCTACGTACCAAATTTGGGTAAGATCCCTTCAGCATTTCTTGAGTTATTCACTCTTAAAGTTTCAACTTTGACAACTTGTGATTTTTGACAGACGACAGATAGAAGATTAATTTTACCTATTCTGGATAAAGCCTTTTAAGGCCTTTAAAATAACATATCGCAAGACAAAATATTTTAAAAAAATCCCGTGTTATTTTCTTGTGGTGGCACTCCTGATTGATAGATCGCGACGAAAACCTTATTTTCACCTTTCCACCGTGAACCCTACCACCATACCAAATTTGGTCGTAATTGGTTGAATGGTTCGGAAGCAAATCGATCGACAAAATTTGACGACCGACAGACAGACAGACCGACACAGAAATTTTTTTTTTACTTTTTGCAGATCTTTACGTTTCTGAACACGGTGATCTCGAAAATGCAAAAAAAAAAAGTTGAAATTTTTTTTCGATTACCATACCTCCAATTTTTTTTTAAAATTGATTGGAGGTAAAATGATAAAAAAATAACTCCACAACGCAGTGTTACCTCGAGAAACTTCTCACTTAATAAACGCATTTTGATTTTTTTGTTTCAGATGATCCAGTGACGAGTTATAGCGTAAATTGCAAAATACCCTTTTTTCGAGGCGCCAGCGAAGATTTGCTGCCAACAGCTTGTTTATCAATACATATTTTGTAATGAAAATAAATGATAGTTCAGATTTTGTGTTATTATATGAAAATTAATTAAGTAAACCAGCATTATCTGTATCGTCTAAAAATATGCTTTTTTTCACCGCATCTTAAACTTAAACTCTTAAACTTCATCAATATTTTTTATTTGCTTTTATTTGTAATAATATTTTATTTCCATTAATTATGATAATGTTTTTGTTACGTAATAAATACAAAATAATAGTATATTACATGCCGAGGTGGAAAATGCTTCATTACAGCCGAGCGCTAGTTAGTTGACTGAGGCGCGAAGCGCCGAAGTCAACTATAAGCGCGACGCTGGAATGAAGCTTGACACCGAGGTATGTATACTATTTTATTCACAATCAGATAGAAAATAACAAATAATTAAAATTTGTATTAAATTATACGCTGCTTTTCACTTTGTTTCATTTTTGAAAAGATAAACTAGTTCATCAAGTTGGTATAAAAAATAAGCAAATTGCTGCTTATGTCAAACAAAATGATGGTAAACATTTGACATAATAATTGTACTTTAATTATTCTGGCTAAATTAACAATATTGTTATAAAACTTACATTTTTAAAGTAACTAAAATAATATTAGATTATAGTTAACTTACACTAAAACTTGACATTTGACATAATCTTAATTAATTTGACGCACATTATTTGTTAGTTCCTTTTCTTGCCAACATGCGACTTTGCAGGTTGGGAAGTGATCACTTCCCAACCTGAGGTAGGTTGGGAAGTAAAACAAAATAGCTCTGATTGGTTGGCAAGTGAAAGTAAATAATAAACTGCTTCCCAACTTCTTAAAAATCAGGAATGTATCGATTACTAACCGATTGTGAATAAAGTTAATTACCATCAATTTTTTTATTGTTATTATGTTATAAATAAAATAGTATTCTTGTCTTCGAGATTTTCGTATCTGGGCGCGGGTTGGGAGTTCCTTTTTAGGATTTCCCTATTGAGGCCCTATTGAGGCCTAAACATCATTATAAATAAAATACTATTCTTGTCTTCGAGATTTTCGTATCTGGGCGCGGGTTGGGAGTTCCTTTTTAGGATTTCCCTATTGAGGCCCTATTGAGGCCTAAACATCATTATAAATAAAATAGTATTCTTGTCTTCGAGATTTTCGTATCTGGGCGCGGGTTGGGAGTTTCTTTTTAGGATTTCCCTATTGAGGCCTAAACATCTGGCCTCAATAGGGAAATCCTAAAAAGGAACTAAAAAATCTCTATTTTATTTATAACATAATGCCTTAACAGAACCTCTTTGGGATTTCCCTATTGATGCCAGGGTTGGGATGCCTTAACGGGACCTTTTTGGGATATCCCTATTGAGGCCAGAATTGGGATGCCTTAACGGGACCTTTTTGGGATTTCCCTATTGAGGCCATAGTTGGGATTGCCCAATTAGGGCCGGATAGGGCTTTGCGTGACATCCCTGTGTGCGGTCCCTATTGGGCAACCCAATGGGGCCCCAATAGGTCTTTCGTTAAAATTTCTAGTCGGGAGTTAGGCAACTTGATGACAACTTGATGACAACTTGATGACATCTCATAACCCAGAGCAGTCACTATTTGCACTTCAATTTCTGAATTTATGATTTTCTTTCGTCCAGACGTTTTGCGTAGATAGTTATTACAATATGATTAATATTAGACAATATGATATGGCAACTAATATGATTCAAGTAATACAGTATATGAATCGTAAGTAAAAAGAAAGGATAATTGAATTCTTGGCAAATACAATAGATAAGAAGAATATTTCGATTTTTTCTTAGTACAAGACGAAGACGAAGGCGGACCTTGTATTTTTTTAGCAATAACTATTTTATTGGAAACAGAATCTTCGATATAGAGAAGATATTGAGATTTTGAGTAGCCACGGTGGATGATTTCCAACCACCGTGCCGTTTCATTGTTGTTAGATCAGCACCTGCGTTTGCCAGAAGGGAACTCTGTCCTGTATATAATATTGTGCTTCAGGTAATTTCAGGATAAGAAGCAACTGCTTGAAGAATTTTTGAAATTGAATTAATTCCTACTGCTTGAGTAGTATACTTTTCATTCTTATAATTAAGAAAAACTACATGTGGGACATTTTTCGGTCTCAAAGATGCATATAATTCTATAAATATCAAGAACGTTGGTTGAGTACCCTTCCTCAACAATCATAAAACTTTTTGATATATTAGTCTTTGTTTCAGGTATAGAAACAAACAAGTATCCTCCATTAAATTATTCAGTTCATCACAACGACAAGCACCTGATATTCCCATTATTACTACGACCTGTAAAACTTTAAATGAATAACTACTTGGAATTTAATAATATAAGGAATATGGCTAACGAGTTCTCCCCTTTCGAGTTGCACATTTGGTGAGTATGTGCTACTAGAGGGATGTTTTTAGCGAGTCAGCGTTCGTCAAAACGGCGCGTAGCGCCCGGAGCGGAGGGTAGCGGAGCGTCACATTCGCGTCTATATCAGACTATATCAGAACGCACGCACCCTCAATAGAACTTTCGTGTTAATGAATTCCCTATCTAAAATGCATGTAAAATTTTGATTTTCAAATGCCGTTTTCTTGAAAACTAATGAATAATCCGCAATATTTCTTTTTTTAATAGACTCAGAAAATTGTCCTCTTTCCTATATAGTGCAGGTGTCGAGACTCAATTCGTGTTGATGTTTCCCCGACAGATCCCTAAGATTTTTTAAATTACAAATTGTGACAGATAAGACAAATTTAAACAATGTTATTAGAGATACCCACGTCGGACAAATTTTTATAACAGAATTTTTACCTCCAATCAATTTTTAAAAAAAATTGGAGGTATGGTAATCGAAAAAAAATTTCAACTTTTTTTTTTGCATTTTCGAGATCACCGTGTTCAGAAACGTAAAGATCTGCAAAAAGTAACATAAAAATTTCTGTGTCGGTCTGTCTGTCTGTCGGTCTGTCGGTCGTCAAATTTTGTCGGTCTGTCGGTCGTCAAATTTTGTCGATCGATTTGCTTCCGAGCCATCCAACCAATTACGACCAAATTTGGTATGGTGGTAGGGTTCACGGTGGAAAGGTGAAAATAAGCTTTTCGTCGCGATCTATCAATCAGGAGTGCCACCACAAGAAAATAATATGGGATTTTAAAAAAATATTTTGTCTTGCGATATGTTATTTTAAAGGCCTTAAAAGGCTTTATCCAGAATAGGTAAAATTAATCTTCTATCTGTCGTCTGTCAAAAATCACAAGTTGTCAAAGTTGAAACTTTAAGAGTGAAAAACTCAAGAAATGCTGAAGGGATCTTACCCAAATTTGGTACGTAGGTACATTGATCCTAATGGATATGAGAGCATATGTAATCCTTCGATAGAAATCAGTAATGCAATATGAAAAAAATAAAGTTTTTTGGCAAAAACATGAAAAAAGTTTTTGTCGATCGATTTTCTCCGGCATTTCTGCGTCGATTGCAATCAAACTTATTGGACGCGTGCCTCGTGGGCTGGAATTGTGAAAATAAGGTTTTGCCAGAGAAATCTTCACCAGGGCCACCACAATAAAATAAATAAAAAAAAATGAAAATGTCGTCGTATCTCCGGAAATGTTTAACCGATTCAGCTAAAATTTGGTGTGTCGATGGAGCTTTGAAAGTATAAGTATTGGTGAGAAAACAAACCGAGCCAATTGTAACAGAGCGGGGCAGGTCAGAAAAATTATAGAAAATATTAACTGAAATCTTAATTTATATATTTTTTGTGAGAATTGGTCAAATGGCTGGCAAAAATAAAACAATATATTCAAAATTTTAATAAACGTCATAATTTTGTGACATATGTGTCAAAATTAGGTTAATGTTGATTTGTATACCGAGTGCAGCATAAGAATTGAGTTTAGGGCTTGTAACAATTAATTTTCGAATACAAAAATAGCTGGTTCAGTGGGAAATATTTTATAATATCGTCGTACGGACTGACGGAACGTTACTTTATAAGTAAAAGGTTCTGCCACTAGGTAGCGACCAAGTTTAGGCTGTTTGTTAAATTTTTTCGCAAATGTTTTCAGAATCAGTAAATCGACAGTCAGTAATTTACAAAAATTTATTTTCGAAAAATCCGCTAGATGACCGAAAAAATTTGTTGTACCAATCTTGGAGAAATTTTATTTGTGACTTCTTACGGTATTATGTGACGTATATAAAAATTTTGGAAAAAATTCAGTGGCGTACAAAAACAAAAAATTTTTTTCATTTTAGATTTTGTTAAAAAAACTTTTATAGATAGATTTAGGGTAGGGGGTGATACATATAGATATCTTTGCCAGGGCTACCGATATCTTTGTTAAGGCTACCACAATAGATAACAAAAATGAACATTATGTCATCGTATCTCCGGACAAAATTTGGTGTGCTGGTGATTGGAGGTATTGCGGCAGAGAGTGACGATATTTTTATAATATAAATGAAGTTTTACCGGACATGGAATGAGCGTTCTTCGGCAACATTTTTGGCCAATGTTGGGGGCGATACTACCTCTGTCAACGTCACGGTGGTTGGAAGTCAACTACGGTAGCAGAAGGTACCAAGAAGCAGCAAGATGGCAATTGCTGAAAAAATCCAGGTCCTACCAAATGTCGACAAAGTTGTAGCCCCCTCCAGTCCTTCAGAAACTCCTTGTGAATTTTCTATTTTATATACCTCATTTACACATATTTTGAACTAGTTTCTAAACGGATTGCGTGCGTTAAAAACGACACTAACGCCCGGATGCTCCATCAACGATTTTGTATAACCACGAGAAAAAAATTCCTATATTCCTATCCTATAGATAGATAGGAAAGAAGTATAGATAAACATGACAAAACGCATTGTTGATTCATTTTGGAATCACAACCTTGTTATGATCACATTATGATCCGTTATGATTACATCAAATTTGTTAAAATCACATCAATTTAAACAAACCGGTCGTTGCACGGACGCGATTGCCGTGCACGTACGTTCGTGAATGTCGTGCAAGTTACGTGCGTTTAGTGGTCGGACGGGCGACCACTATTTGACCTCCAATAAAAATAAGATAAGGTGCAATAAGGTAATCGAAAAAAAATTTAAAATTTTATACCTCCAATCAATTTTTTAAAAAAATTGGAGGTATGGTAGTCAAAAAAAAATTTCAACTTTTTACCTCCAATCAATTTTTTTAAAAAATTGGAGGTATGGTAATCGAAAAAAAATTTCAACTTTTATCTTTTGCATTTTCGAGATCACCGTGTTCAGAAACATAAAGATCTGCAAAAAGTAAAATAAAAATTTCTGTGTCGGTCTGTCTGTCGGTCTGTCGGTCGGTCGTCAAATTTTGTCGATCGATTTGCTTCCGAATCATCCAACCAATTACGACCATAATTGGTATGGTGGTAAGGTTCACCAGTTTTCGCGCAACAAACACTTATTTGACAGCTTGAACAAATTATCGGAAATATGCCCAGCCCTTGGTATATTATATACGAAAATTACTAAAATTTGATTTATAGTATTTAGTGAAAATTAACCATTACAATAAAATGTCTGCACCACCCCCGAAACGGCTACGGCGGATTGAAGAATTACTGGTTAATGAACTAAATAATCCTCAAGAATGGTTGGAGGAACTATTTAGTGAAGAGGATGAACCAATTTCTGACCATGAAGAAGATCCAGATGAACTTGAAGAAGAAATTACAGAAACGAATGACTACGATTCGGAATCGGAACAGGAGTTATCTGGCGATGAAGACGAGCAGATAGAAGAAAATAAGAATTTTTATATTGGTAAAGATAAAACGACTAAATGGAGGAAGAATGCGCCGAGATCACAAGTTCGTGTTCGCTCCCATAACATTATAAAACACCTTCCGGGTACAAAGGGTGCTGCGCGTGATGCAAAATCTGCAATAGAGTGTTTAAAACTTTTTGTGAATGAGGCCATAATTCGACTAATTACTGCTTCTACAAATATTTATATTGAAAAAGTGCGCGGTAAATTTCAGAGAGATCATGATGCTAGATTTACGGACGAAATAGAGATTTCCGCTCTTATAGGTCTTCTTTTTATGATAGGGATGTTAAGGTCTTCCAGAAAAAATATACATAAGCTCTGGGACAATTCTAAAGGTAATGGAGTTGAGGCATGTTATTTGACTATGAGTGAGAAAAGATTTAGGTTTTTGATATGGTGCCTCAGATTTGATGACATAAGAGATAGAAATGAATGGAAAGAACTCGATAAATTAGCTCCAATTAGAACATTGTTTGAATTGTTTCTGGTTAATTTTCAAAATAATTTTGTTTCAAGTGAATTCCTAACGATAGACGAACAACTGTTGGCGTTTAGAGGACGGTGTTCCTTCAAACAATTTATACCAAGTAAACCAGCTAAATATGGTATTAAAATGTTTGCGTTGACTGATGCCAAAACAGCCTACACGTTTAACCTAGAAACATATGTTGGGACACAACCAGAGGGTCCATATAAATGCAGTAACTCTGCCGAAGATGTTGTCATTCGACTAATACATCCAGTGGAAAAAACAAATCGCAATATTACTGCAGACAACTGGTTTACTAGCATACCGTTAGTAAAAAGTTATTAAAAACAAAAAACTAACTAAAAATAAGGGCGAAATTCCACCACAATTCTTGCCGAATAAAACTGCAGAAGAAAAATCATCCGTGTTTGGATTTCAAGAATATTGCACACTAGTATCATATCGTCCTAAAAAAAATAAAGCCGTGATATTGGTGTCCAGTATGCATCATGATGATGCAATTGATTCAGACACTGAAGAGGAAAGAAAGCCCGAAATGATCACTTTCTACAATAAAACTAAAATAGGGGTTGATTTAGTAGATCAACTGTGTCAAACATATAATGTTGCGCGAAATACACGTAGATGGCCAATGGTAATTTTTTATGATCTACTAAATATATCGGGAATTAATGCCCTTTGTGTATTTAAAGCAAATAATCCTTTGCAAAAGATTAGAAGAAGCGATTTTATAGAAGAATTTGCATGGAACCTTATTAAACCCCAAATAGAATTACGGTCAACAATTACAGCATTACCGAAAGAATTGAGACGGCGCGCACGAGTCCTTCTGGGAATCGAAGAACAGCTACCTGCACTTCCGACCAGACCAGCAGATTATGTTGGGCGTTGTCATTTATGTCCGAGAATCCGTAATAAATCTACAAGAAGATTTTGTTACAAATGCCAAACTTATGCGTGCAAGGAACATTTAAGGGATATTTGTACTTCCTGTGTAATGGAATAAAAATGCACTAAGTTTCACCTTCAGTATTACTATAGGTATTTGTTCTAAATTGACGAAATAAATTTTTTTTACAACTATGTAGTGTCTAAATTGCAGTACAGTAGAAAAAAAGTGCTTACCTATTGTAAATTTTTCAAAAATTAAATATGTTTATTAAATATGTTCCTTTTTAAATATACGTTCAAATTGTATACCTTAGTTTCTTTTAGCTTAACAGATTACTTTGACATCAATATTTCTGTAAATTTTTACAAAATATGTTTTAAAATAGCCAAATGAAGCATATCATATGTCTAGTTAAAAAAAAAATAAGTCTAAATTACTGTAAGCTTAATAACTTAAGGCGCTGCTATTCCTATTCTGTAAAATATTGTTGGTGAAAACCGCAAAGTTCAAGAAAAGATAGATGTATATAAAGGTAATTGATGATGTGTTGTACAATTATATTGACGTGTAATAGAAGAAATTTCTTGTGGATAGAGATTTGTTCTATATCTCGCCTAAGTTTATAAACAACATATCAGATTCTATGCTGAGGTATCATTTTTGTATAAACTCAACTTCATTTCTAATATTATAAAATAGGTGTTACTATAAGGTTTAATACTATTGAAAATTTGATGGTCCAGTTATTAATTGGAATCAAAATGCAGAGGAAGAATTATTAAATGTAAATTATTAAGTAATCAGAAAAAGTAAACACTGCAATTGTTACAAAAATATAACATAAAATTGACAAAGAATTGGTGCGTTTAAGATGACTAATGGTACTAACTAAATTTACATAGCAACTACAGCATGTAAATCAACTTTTTCAAGTTTGAGTTATTATTAATATTAATATTATTATTATTAATAAAAAAATTAAATTTGCTAAAATTATACATGACAATGTAAAATTAAACAAAAACCACCCATATTATTATCAAGTACAGGGACAACTTAATATTACAAATCGTGAATATTGCGCGTTTGTAATCTGGACTCCTTATGGATTGGAACGGGATATTATATACAGTGGCTCCAACAATTATTAATACACCCCTATGTTAACCATGTAAATTGCACATTTTGAAACCGTTTTTTGACATATAAAACGCGCTTTTACAGCAAAACTTTTCAGATATTTTTTATTGCAAATTTTAATCTCTTCAGTTTTGTTTCTATACATTTTTTTATTTTCTTTCGCCGTTTACGAGTTACAGTGACTTGAAGAAAACTCTGTAAAAAACTCCCATAAGAGCAATGTTAATTTTATTAACTTTTTTACTTAGTTTTCTTTAAATCGCTGTAACTCGTAAACGGCGAAAGAAAATAAAAAAATTGAAAAGTGTCAAGCCTAGTATGCCTATGTAATATGTGTTAACTTTAACTGTAAACTCTCACGTAATATGAAACTAAGTAAATATAGATAAAATTTCGAGACGAGACTTTTTTTTATTAGTCTCGTCTCGTCTCGAACTTTTCATGGTCTCGTCTCGAGTCTCGTCTCGCTGTTAAAAAATGGTCTCGAAATTCGAGACGAGACTCGAGACGAGACGAGACTTTTCTCGTCTCGTGTCCATCACTAATGGTTAACATAGGGGTGTATTAATAATTGTTGGAGCCACTGTATAAAGATGAAAACTTTTGGGAAAAAATGGTCGTTCCATTAAAAACATTTTATTTTAAGTGCGTACTACCCGAATTAATTGATCCACAACATCCGAAAAAATAAAAATTAAGGATTTGAGAATTAAACCTAGTAACCAATCTGCTTACTGATTGATTGTACTGAATAAACTGAGTAAATACCTTATACATATAGTAAATACAATCTTTAAACGAAGTAATAATGTAGTTATTCGTGTATTAATTATGACGTATGTATGTATATTAGTTGAGTTTTTAGTGTGTAAATACAGTACAATTTTATGTGTTAGTAGTTAGTTAAAATAAAATAATTGACTAATAAGTACAGAAAGAGTATGAGTATTGGCTGCAAAATTAAACTGTACCCAGGGACGTGCCCAGCCAACTTTTTTGAGGGGGGGAGCAATCTTCAATTTGCCAACTGAATAAATTAAATTGCCAACTTTTTCAAGGTTTTTTTTTTTTATTTTGTCAAAGAGACTAGCAAATATCCTGTAATTATTCAAGAAATATTGAATTCAATAACAAATTTTATTTTCAAAAACGTGGTTTACCGTTGCCCAGGGCCGTATCTCAGACTTCAATTCAGGAGGGGGTTCAGGAGGGGGTATATTCGGGTTGAACCCCCAAAACCCCTCCTCAGATACGGGCCTGCCGTTGCCGTTGGGGAAAACCTTATCTTGCCTACTAGCAGATATTCTTATGGATTATTTTTGAATTTTTTTTCCTTATATTAACTCATTAAGTACCAGCGTCCTCATTTGATGACAGTAACTTATTTATTTTTTTAAGGCCCAAAAATGATTTATTTTATTATTTAATTTATTATTTTAAAATGATTTAATTTTTGTCCACAATGGTAAACATTACTCATAGTATTTATATTTTAATTTTCCAAAAATATCAAATTTCAAGTACCTCAATAAATAATTTTATGAGAGCGTACCTTACAAGTATAAAGGATTCCGGTTTCCCTCACCGATTTGAATAATTTTTGAATATGTGGTAGCGCATTAAAAAATAAGAAAATCCTAAATTATTTTATCTGCTATTCTGCTAACAGGCGGGTTTAACATCAATCGATTTTTACATTTTTTTATTTTTTAAAAATTTTAATAGCCAAGAAAACGTACTCATATTATCCCAAGGTCGTCATTTAAAACGGCATTTATCTCAGAGATAAAGTCCTAAAATCAAAAAATGATTAGGAACATTTTTGAATAACTATTTTTTTGCAAGCAATTTCAAATAAAAAAACCACTGAAATCTAAAAAAATATGTCTGGTTATTATTACTTTATTGCTTTAATTGATTTGGGTTGATAAAATTTATTCAAACCTATTTTGGTTTAGCAGCTTTTGCCAACTTGGCCAACTCTTAATTGATTTTGCCAACTCCCTAAAATATTGAGGGGGGAAGCTCCCCCCCACCCACCCCCCCTTGTGCACGTCCCTAACTGTACCTAGTTGGATTTGGATCAAAAGCTAGATTTTTTAATGACAAGATTATTTTGTGAATTTTAATGGCGACTCAAAAATAAACAAACTGCGGTAGTACAATAAATTTTACTTTAATTAACAGGCACGTAACTACGGGGGGGGGGGGGGCATGGCCCACCTAAAAGTTGTGCTGGCCCACCCTTGTGCCCACCCTGGCAAATGAAGATTTTCGTTCCAATAATTTCGTGATTTATTTCTGACTAATTAAGTTTAAAATGTTTTACATACGCATTTTTAAGATAATCGCATTATTGCATTATTTTTTGTTATTGGTCACGTACATTACCTTTTTTTCTTGGCCCCCTTAAAAATAACTGGGCCTAGCTTCGGTCTAGCAGGGCTAGTTCCGTGCCTGATAATTAACCTAATTTAAAATGCAAATTTTTTCTAAAATTATGTAAAAATGGACGTAAAAAGATGTATACGTATGTACCCATCTTTTATTTTTTTAAAGATTTTTAAAAAGTTATCTTTTAGTAAAATGTTAGCATCTTTGGCCCAGGTCGTTTTTGACAAACATTCAAATTGGTTTGTGTAAATTTCAAGAAATTACGTTCTAGCATTTTGTTGTAAGATACCTAATCCTGTGTTATTATAAATGTAATCAACACGCCAGTAACTCAATACCATATGTTTACTTTTTCCAACTGGTCTGAACGATGTGCATTTGAAATAAAACTTGCTTTACCCTACAATATATGCAATTGTATGGAGAAAAATTGTAAAACAGTACATTTCGTCGTGCAATTTACTGCTCGATTAATGACCAAAAAATTTTAATTTTTTTTATAGCAACAGGTTTATTCTATTTCAATAAGTAATTTTTTTGTTGATAACTTATATTAATTATAATACATAAGCGCTGAATGTTGTACATATTTAAAGACGTTATTGCATAAAAAGCCGTTGTATTTTTAAAATTTTAATCTTTTATCGAAACAGTTTAATGATTTACCTAATTAATATTTTTTGAATCATTTAAAAATATTTATTATTAACGGAATAAATGGAACTTTTAGTGGCGCCTTAAGTGGTCTACGAGTGTAGATCACGCGCCTAAACTCGTTAGTAAAGTATGCGCGCCTACTGGAGGGTTAATAATTCTTGGAAGTGTTCTACCCATATCTGTTTTATTTTTTCGGTGTCGTCTTCTATATTTCCTTGTTTATCTCTCATTCCCCTTGTATTTACTTTGTGTTTCTGGTTCTGTTTCTTTATTTTCTCATAAAAAACTTTACTATTGTTCCATTTATTGTGCTCTTCTATCTCGCTGATCATCTTGTCTGTCCACTCATTTTTTCTTCTTTTATATACCTTGAACGCTTCGTTTCTTCTTTTTCTGTAGTTCTCCAAATCACGTTCTTCACCCGTTTCAAGCCACTTTACTCTTGCCTCTCTCTTCAACTCCGCAACTCGCTCGCATCTCTCATAAAACCATTCTTTTCTTTTTTCAGCTTTCTTATATCCCAATGTCTGTGTGGCGCTTGTTTTTATACTATCTGCTATTGCTTCAAAATCTCCATTCATGTCTCCGCTATTTTTAAATTTTTCCAAAAACTGGTTTAATGTATCTTCATATTTCTTCCTTGTTTCCTTATTGTGTAGTTTTTCTGTGTCCAGTTGTTTGTTTAATTTGTTGTCAGATTTTCTTGTTCTTTTCTTTACTTTTACTTTGGCTACCACCAGAAAGTGGTCCGACTCGGCATTGGCTCCCCTGAATGATCTCACATCTTGAATTCGCGACTTTAGCTTGTTCGCTATTAGTACATGGTCTATTTGATTACCGTTTCCTTTTTCTGCACCCGGCCATACCCATGTTATTTTGTGGGCCTTTTTGTGTTTAAATCTTGTAGAGCTGATGTCCATATTTGTCACTGCTGCTAGGTTACATAGTCTATTGCCGTTGTTACTTGTTATGTCGTGTATTGTGTGCTTCCCCGCTACATCGCTAATATACTCTTCTTTTCCAATTTTCGCGTTGAAATCGCCCACAAGCAATAGAATGTCATTCTTTTCCACTTCCTCACATAGGTTTTCTAAGTCTTGATAAAACTTATCTTTCTCTTCTTTGTTGTTGTCCCAGAGGACGTAGGCATTGATGATCGACATGTTCAATAGTTTCATTTTCATTCTCAAATATGCCAGTCGTCCACTAATCGGTCTGCACTGCATTATATTTCCTTTGTCTTTATTCTTCACCATAAAACCCACACCTTTTTTTCCCTGTTCATTTTCTCCAGAGTATAATATAGTATAGCCCATTCCCGTCATTTCACCCTGCCCCTTCCTTCTGGTTTCCTGCAGGGCAGCCACGTCTATATTGTGTCTGTTCAACTCAGTCTCTACCTCTTTCTTTTTACCCACCCTCAGCAACGTTCTAACATTCCATGTGGCTATTTTTACTATGAGTTTTTTATTCTTATCCTTTCTTCTTTTTTTGTTATTTATTTATTTATTTATAACAAGAATACATCCTAATCAGCAGAGCTGGTATAAGGATTAAAATTTACATTAAAATATTAAAATATTATTTACAAAAATTTTTAGTTATTTTTTAGTATTTACATGTTCCTGAATTAAATTTTAATTAAATTTAATTTAAATTAAATTAAGTTTCCCATTTCTTCTCCATTACCACTTGCCTTCTCGTTTGTTCCTTTTCTTTGCCGTGTCATCTTATTTTTCCCGTCATCCATATTTGGAGTATCTGGCTGGGATGATCCAGGTACCCCTTCTTCCATCGTGTTCAGTTTTTTGGTGGTCGGTTTGCGTCGCATTTTTGTTTTAACGTGTTTTCTTTTTTGTCCCACGTACGTACATTTTGCCTTGCCTGAACACCCTCTGGTAGCCGACTCTGACGTTGTCTTCATCTTTCATTTCGTTTTTAGCAATAGTCCAGATTTTGTTTTGAATCTCCATCTCCATGCTTGTTAGGTCATTCTCAATAAAAGTTCTTGTGCCCTTCAGCCTTCTCTTCTGGTCCATTACTAGAGCCTTCTGTTTTCAAGCTTTGCCACAATGATTCTATTTTCCTCTGTTTTTCCAATCTTGAACGCATCTGTAATGTTTACCTGTATCTGTAACTCTTGATTCAAAAATTCCTCAACTTTCTCTTGTGTTACGGCACCTGCTATTGGCATGTTCTTGATTATTATGTTGGTCGCCTTCCTTTCTTTTTCATATTTTTCCATTTTGTTCTCTAAAAATGTTATTTTTTCTTCCTTTTTACTTGTTTTTTCCGTCAAAACCACAACAACTTGTTTCACCTGCTGTATTTCTTCACCCCAGCGCGTTTCCATTGTGTTCAGCTTTTTCTTTATTTCTTTTATCTTTTGATTATTTTCTCTGAACCCGGTGCTGACTCGTCCATGTTTTCTTTAGAGTCTTCTTTCGCGGTAGTCTTTGTTGGTGATTTCTGTGTCTTTTTACTTCTCAGAAAAGCTCTCCGTTCTATTTCGTCACCCTTTTCACTTTTATCCTCTTCCTCTCTTTTGCGTTTTATAAAATCTCTTACGGAGGGGTAGCTATTAGACCTTTGGTTGTCTTTAACGTTCATTTATTTTGTAAAGTTACCGATACTTAGGCAACCCAACTTGCTATGCTTTTGTTATCATACAAAAATAGTTTGCTTTGATTTTTGATCTTTTAATTATCTTTTCCCGCTTTCACGTAATGTCGGCGTATCAACTTTATCAGCGTCAGTACAATTGCCCGGGTCAACCCCTCGTAGGATATCGCACTACTATTCCCGTTCTATAATCTTTGCACAAAAACTAACCTGCAAATACCTATTGTTTTATGTGTCTCCCAGGAATTAACCTGCTATGTTTGTTGTTTCCTAACACGTCCACAGGTTCAACTCTCTTTTCTCTTTAACTCACTTAGCTCCTTTGTTCTATCCAATCTCTAGAATCTCGTTACCACTGAAATAACTACTATCAGAATACTTTCCGTACACACGTTACAGGACCGGAATTCACACACCTGATCTGAGGAAAATGGAAATTTTCAATTGGAAAGAGAAAACCAAGAATAGACAGTACTGACGAGAAGTTGTAATAAAGGCAAGAGCAGATAATAGATTATGATTTTGAAATGTAAAGTTATGAGGACTAATCCACCTCAAAAACGGATGTGTAAAGTCTCGAAAGAGACTGTCAAAATTCCTACAGGAATAAACGACTTATTATTATTATTATTTCTATATATGTAAGTGAAAACGTGTGCTAGTTTAGTTTTAAATTCGTAAAATACAAAATATATTGTCGCACGCCTTTCTCGCTTGGCATGCATCGAAGGTATTGGGATATAATTAAAAAATTTGGCGTTAATTATTTTATATTAAAATAATTATAATATAAGAGTTAGAGGAATTAAGTAAAATAACAATATTTCGAGCTTTCGGGAATTTATTGATAATAAATATTAATTATTTTAGGTTGCATTTATTCATGACAATAAATTTTACAAATTAATATCATCATAGATTTATTGAATTGCATACATAGATGGGTCTAAATTATTACTTAATTAAATATTAATATTTTTGAATGTGACAATATCAAAATGGATAATGACTTGTTTGAAGACGATTTAGAAATTCTTGAAATTATTGTTGAACATGGTTTTCCAAGACAAATATATGAAAGGGCAAATTATATTTACATTTTACACGATGGATGATTTATCATTTTTTAAAAGATTCCGAATTCAGAAGGAAACGGTCGTCAGGATATTAACAGAAATTCAGCCGCAATTAGAATATCCATATGACATTAAAATCCAAATTTGTCAATGTTAAAACTAATTTAAAACAAAAAGTAGATAAACCCTTCAGACCAAAACAAACCTTGATTGTCAAATTGAGTGAGTGGCAAACGTATCAATTTGAGGAGGTAGAATTTTTCAATTATTTAGGAACGGTTATAGCAAGAAAACCAAATAATGAACATGAATTAAAAGCCAGAATTTCGGCTGGAACACGAAGTTCTTATGCAATGAAACCTGAATGCTGAATAGCAAAATTTTCTCGCGAACTCTTAAATTAAGACTATATAAGACAATTATAAGGCCAACAGTAACATACGGATGCGAGGTATGGAATTTACGAAAGCAGGATAGAACAATGCTGGAAGTTTGGGAAAGGAAAATTCTCAGAAAAATTTTTGGAGATAAAGAAGTGAATGGACCGTGGCTCAGAAGAACGAATGAAGAACTGAAGGAATTGTATGGAGAACAAAGTATAGTGGGGTATGTCAAGATGCAAAAACTGAGGTGGTTGGGACACTTGACAAGAATGAGGGAAACAAGAGTGCCAAAACTAGTATGGGAAATGGATATTGGAGGTACCAAGAGAAGGGGAAGACCGAGGAGTAGATGGTGGAGTGAAGTGCAGGAAGATCTTGAGAGTATGGGTGTGAGAGATTGGGAAAATAAGACAAGAGATAGAAAACAGTGGAACCACGTGATTAAGCAAGCCATGGGCCTTCTAGGCCTCTAGTGCTATTAATATATAATAAATATATATAATATAAATACAAAATTTTGTTAAAAAATTTCTATTAGTTTTTGAGGTAGAGCGCACACAAAATTTAACCACATACATACATACATACATCCACCAATATGTTATATAAAGGAACCAACCCTTTTATAAAATAATCGTAAAACTATAATAATCAATTTTGCTTAAAACTTTATTTGTAATTTCATTAATTCGCTTTTAAAATAAATACAAATTAAATGATAATTAATTTCCTTTGTAAAATATTTGCTATCGGTGTAAAATTAAAAATGTAACTTCCTATCAGACGCTTATAGTATGAGAATGCTTATAATAATTGTTTTCAGGTAACTAGAAACTTAACTTCCTGTAAAGGAAATGGTATAATGTTAAATGTTAAACTGTAAGAAAAACTTAGTCTAGTGTGAACTTTTAAATTGTAACTATCTAAATTAAAATAAACGCAACTTCTCTTTTTTTTTTATTTTGGGAGTTATTATTCATCACCTATTCTCAAATTTTGAATTACAAAATTCGAAATTACATTAATAATACACCCTTACATACATACAGACATTTTTTTGGAAATGACGATTTTCCGCTTCTGGGACCCCAAAATGTTTAAATTCATCAAAATCTCAACTTTTTACCTCCAATCAAAAAAAAAAGATTACTTTTTTTGCAAAAACTTGAGAAAAGTCCTTGTCTGGTGGGTTCTAGTGGTGAAAATAAGGTTTTGGCAAAGAGATCTTTACCAGGGCTACCGCAATAAAATAAATTTAAAAAAATGAAAATGTCTTCGTATCTCCGGAAATGTTGAACCGATTGTGATAAAATTTTGTGTGCTGATAGAGTTTTTAAAATGCAAGCATTGGTGAGGAAACAATTGAGCCAAATGTAAAAGCAAGAAAATTACAGAAAATATTAACTGAAATCTTACTTTATCTATTTCTTTGTGAAAATATATTAGGTGGCTTATTATATTAATTTCGCAAGTTTGACAACAATAACACAATAATTATTGTTTTATGATTTTCTATTGAGCACGTACATTTTCAATCAATTAAAAAAATAATAATTATTACCAATTACTGATAATTGACATAGATTTGATCACTTTTTTGATCATATAATATATATGTTATATCTCCGGATAAAAATTGGTGTGCTGATGATTGGAGGTATTGCGGCAGAAGTGACGATATTTTTTTTCTGCACGATTACAATACTTTTTCAGACTTCGTGTGATAAAGTAAAAATAAAAAGTTAACCATGAAATAAAAATATCGTCACTCTCTGCCGCAATACCTCCAATCACCAGCACACCAAATTTTGTCCGGAGATACGATGACATAATGTTCATTTTTGTTATCTATTGTGGTAGCCTTAACAAAGATATCGGTAGCCCTGGCAAAGATATCTATATGTATCACCCCCTACCCTAAATCTATCTATAAAAGTTTTTTTAACAAAATCTAAAATGAAAAAAATTTTTTATTTTTGTACGCCACTGAATTTTTTCCAAAATTTTTATATACGTCACATAATACCGTAAGAAGTCACAAATAAAATTTCTCCAAGATTGGTACAACAAATTTTTTCGGTCATCTAGCGGATTTTTCGAAAATAAATTTTTGTAAATTACTGACTGTCGATTTACTGATTCTGAAAACATTTGCGAAAAAATTTAACAAACAGCCTAAACTTGGTCGCTACCTAGTGGCAGAACCTTTTACTTATAAAGTAACGTTCCGTCAGTCCGTACGACGATATTATAAAATATTTCCCACCGAACCACCTATTTTTGTATTCTAAAATTAATTTTTACAAGCCCTAAACTCAATTCTTATGCTGCACTCGGTATACAAATCAACATTAACCTAATTTTGACACATATGTCACAAAATTATGACGTTTATTAAAATTTTGAATATATTGTTTTATTTTTGCCAGCCATCTGACCAATTCTCACAAAAAATATATAAATTAAGATTTCAGTTAATATTTTCTATAATTTTTCTGACCTGCCCCGCCCTGTTACAATTGGCTCGGTTTGTTTTCTCACCAATACTTATACTTTCAAAGCTCCATCGACACACCAAATTTTAGCTGAATCGGTTAAACATTTCCGGAGATACGACGACATTTTCATTTTTTTTTATTTATTTTATTGTGGTGGCCCTGGTGAAGATTTCTCTGGCAAAACCTTATTTTCACCATTCCAGCCCACGAGGCATACGTCCAATAAGTTTGATTGCAATCGACGCAGAAATGCCGGAGAAAATCGATCGACAAAAACTTTTTTCATGTTTTTGACAAAAAAGTTAATTTTATTTTTTTCATGTTGCATTACTGATTTCTATCGAAGGATTACATATGCTCTCATATCCATTAGGATCAATGTACCTACGTACCAAATTTGGGTAAGATCCCTTCAGCATTTCTTGAGTTATTCACTCTTAAAGTTTCAACTTTGACAACTTGTGATTTTTGACAGACGACAGATAGAAGATTAATTTTACCTATTCTGGATAAAGCCTTTTAAGGCCTTTAAAATAACATATCGCAAGACAAAATATTTTTAAAAAATCCCGTGTTATTTTCTTGTGGTGGCACTCCTGATTGATAGATCGCGACGAAAACCTTATTTTCACCTTTCCACCGTGAACCCTACCACCATACCAAATTTGGTCGTAATTGGTTGAATGGTTCGGAAGCAAATCGATCGACAAAATTTGATTTGAAATTTGAAATTTTTTTTTTACTTTTTGCAGATCTTTACGTTTCTGAACACGGTGATCTCGAAAATGCAGAAAAAAAAAGTTGAAATTTTTTTTCGATTACCATACCTCCAATTTTTTTTTAAAATTGATTGGAGGTAAAAAGTTATTAAGCATTCAAACCATAACGATTGTTTTGCGGAAACGAAAAACATTTGTTTTCAGATATACTGATCTGAAATAAAAAAAGGTGTTTAGCTTTCAAACTATAACAATTGTTTTGCGCCACCCTGTATACAGTAATATGAAATAGTTAAATTAATTTTTAAAAAATAAAATAATTTCAAAAAAAAAGAGAACATTAAATTCTCGAAAGCTTGAATATAAAGTGTATCATTAGTTTACTTTAGCTCCAATTTGATAATTTTATTAATATACAGTTAATGTGCACATTATTTAAATCACTGACCATTTATTTAAAATGCTGACCATATTATTTAAAATACTGACCATTTATTTTAAATATTGACCGTTTTTATAGTGATCAATGTAATACTGACCATTTATTAAAAACACTGACCATTGCACTGACCAAAAATAGTTTTAAATACTGACCAAATAAATACAAGCCTTTATCATAATTATAGGTTAGAATGCATAAATAATATTCTACATGTAAAATAATGAGTGATGCGCATGCATCAAATAAGTGTATTCGTATTTTTGACTTTTTTATGAAAACAGCCAGAAGAATGTCTTAAGATATCATAAATAAATATGACGTCTCTATTTTGACTTCTTAGAGAGTTAATAACATCATTTCGGTATCCATTCATTTGGCCGAATTTTTTTGGCCGACAGTTTTTGACCGATAAATCATTTAGCCGACACATCATTTGGCCGATATATGATTTGGCCGACTAGTTTTTGGCCGACACTCATTTGGCCGACATTTTATTTGTTGGAAAATAAATAAATATTTAAATAAATTTTTTTAATTTCTCAATAATTTTATTTTAATTTCGTTTATAATATATTAACGTTAAAAGTGAAATTAAAAAAATATATTTAAATATTTATTTATTTTCCAAAAATTAAAATGTCGGCCAAATGATTTATCGGCCAAATGATTTATCGGCCAAATAATTTTCGGCCAAATGGCAGTGATTCATGATTTCAGTAACCCTCGCGGTCTTGAACTCACCGTGAAAACACTGTGGAAACACTGTGTAAACTGCATAGGTTCCACAATGTTTCCATAGTGGATTTGTTCCATTGATACACGATGTTTCCACATCAGTGGTTTCTCGTTGGATCCACGGCGCTTACACATCGAATCCACAATGAAACCACAGTAAGATCCACGATGATTACACAATAAATCCACGATCGTTATGCTATGAATCCATAGTGGTTACATAGTGTTTATACAATTAATCCACGATGATAACGTGATGTATTCACGGTGGATACACGATGAGTATAAACACGATAATTACACAATGAATCTACATCTAATTCACAGAGAATTCACGGTGGTTACACGTTGTATTTACGATGAATACACGATTAATCGACATTGATTACACAGTGTATCCATGGTAAATACATATGCATGTACAAAGACAGTTTTACTCGTTCCATCACATCGCTCAAGTCATACATGGCAATATGTGGGTAGCTCATGCAGCAGTTTGTTTAATCTCTAAAAATCCGTAAAACAACAAAAATAATTTTTAGAAAAAAATTAATATGTATATAATATAATCTCAACTAATGTGTAATTAAGGATTTTGGGGAATTTATCGAATCAAACATAAATTATCCCGTTTTCAGTTAATGGTCAACAATAGACGATTTTTTATTTTTCTCGGTGCTCTAGGAGTGCAATAAAAACGTTATCCGCTGCCAAGCGCCTTGTCTTCGTCTGCATTTATTTTATTTTGCTGACCTCGGACGTGACGTTTAGAGTTTTGCGATTGTTTTTCATTATTCGCTCTACTTCGATTGAAATGGGTAGCGTGGCTGGGTAATTACCGGCACTACTGTTATTTCACGGTTAAACTTTTTACAAATATAATTGATTGTTTAAGTACTTCTAATAAATAATATGCGATACTTACAACAGACACAACCTGTACAAGGAAAATTAGTAAACAAGTAAGTACTGAATTTTCCTGTAGTCTATTAGAATTCATAAAAATTATTATTTAAATTATAAATGTTCACAAGTTTTAGTTATTGACAACCATTGGAAAAATTGTATGTACCTAAGTTTGATTATTATATCATATCAAAACAGGATGAGAAAACGCTACAATGAGAGAAATGTGGCCGATAATATGAGACGTATGTTTCTGAGACAACAATGCTGGCATTGATGTCCAAACGTTGACTACGGCTGAAGATAACAGAAAATTAAGAAGTAAGTTCAATGTTAAATTTTATTACTCCCTAAAATATTTCATAAAATTCATGAAAAATTTTTCAAAATTTTCCATAATTCAATTTCTAGCGCTATTGAGCACGCAACCAGGACCGCACGCCCACCCTGGACATCAGTGACCGACTAAAGGTTGGTTTATGCAAGATGCCGACGCACGCACCGCACGCACTGCACGCAAGCAAATAAAGTTGAAACATTGAATTTCTGTAGTAGCGTTTATGCACATCACTGACGCGCGTGATTCTTGGCGGCGTGTGTTGTATGAAACCATTCAAACCTTCAGAACATTTCCCATAGTTTTAATTCTGATAAACATATGTAAACTAATATTTTGTTATATCATGTAAAATCATTCGAAGCTTGAGAACAACATTTTCTCATAGTTTTAATTCTAATAATAATTGTAAACGAATATTTTGTAAAATAAGTAAATTCATAATAAGCACTTTTTTATAATAAATACTGCTGGAAAGATTGTAGAAAGGGAAGTTTAACTTTGTAAGCTAGAGTCGCTGCAGGTTTTTCTGAATAAATTGTTAATCATGCAAATTTGTATTTTTTTAAATAATTTTTGGCTGAACAACTTCAACAACAACAACAAGTCGGGTCGGATGTCAGGAGGCATTAGATAATGTAATGTATGTGAGTACGGCTCTGTACGAATTGTATTATGTATATTGTATGTTTGAATTTAAATAAAGTAAGGAGTAGAAAGGGCGGACCAGGATTGGACACAGTTAAGATCTGACGGTTGGTATGACTGCACAAAGGGGCATATACCTTGAGCTCAGAGATTGGAGAGGCAGTCATGTCATAGTCTTAAGTAAAGTAGTCCCAGTGGTCGTGGCCTCTCTACCGTAAGTAAATTAGTTTAAGTTTTGTAGTTTTATTTCTTGTGGAATATATAACAGATAACATTTCTAAAACGTACCTTTTTCGTATCAACGAATTAACTGACGAACCTAGTGATAAGTTAGAATTAAGTGAAATAAATTAAAAGTGAAATTTAAAATAAAATTTAAATAAACGGAAACGCATTCCGCAAAAATAAAATATTAAACTCTAAATAAAGTGTAAAAAGACTACCGAATCAAGAAAGAAGAAACCGAAATTCAACCTACAAGGAAAGCTACCTGTGATGAAGAGATTTACAACGCTCTTGGTATTCATTGCGTAAGTTTTTGCTCAAATTTATTTTACAATTTCCTATGTCAGAATCCAAAATCTCAAACCTATTATCACAATTATCCATAACCAACGAAATCATACAAGAATAAAGTCAGTAATTAAACCAACATTTTGAAATAAATACTAATACAATGGCAAAATTGGAAAAATTACATGTCGACGCCATTCCTAAATACGATGGAAATCCGGCAACTTTATCAATTTTCACAAGTGCATGTGAACATTTATTATTTATGTGTAGTACGACGACACCATCTGATATAAATAGACAATTAATTCAAATAATGCTTAGTAAGTTAGAAGGTCGTGCATTGACTTTAATTGCAAGCAGAGGAAACGCAACAACTTGGGGTAATATTAAAATTTTACTTGTACAACATTTTGGGGATCAAAGAGACGAAAATTGCTTGCTCAGAGATTTAATGAGTTTAAAACCGTTAAAAAGTGAATCGTCATATCAAATTGGTATGCGATGTCAGGACGTACGTTGTTTATTATTAACAAGACTACAATTAAAGGAAACTAACCAAAACGTAAAAACCATCAAAACTCAATTAAATACGATGATTTAGCGTTGTAAACTTTTTTGCAAGGTTTGCATGGACAAATTGGCCTAGTAGTAAGACTTAAAAATCCCGCAACTTTGGAAGAAGCATTAGGACATTTGACCGCAACGGGCGAATTCACATAAACCCGTGGTGAATCCAATGATGTTTAGAAATAATTATTCAAATCAAAATTATTCAAACCAAAATTATTCAATTTAAATTTTTCGAATCAGCATAAACCGGCATAAACCAAATTTTCAAAATTTTCAAAGACCACAATTTATTAGACCAGCTACGTTTAATCCAAATAGAAATTTTACGCCATTTCCTCAACAAAATTTTTTTGCGTTCAAACAATTTCCAAATCAAACAACTTTATCAGGTCAACGCCACTTTCGACCTGCAAGTCAACGTGTAAATGCTTATCAGCAAAGCTCTGATTTCCGAGGACGACAGTTTCAACGACCTAGTCAAGCAGCTGAGCCAATGGATACTTCATCAGCGCATACTAAAAGAACGAACCAACCTGCACACAAATGGACATCAGAGGAATTATACCACCAAAATATTGAAAATTACGATAATGTTGATGTGTGTAATGAAAATCAAGTTCAAGAAGATTATTACGACAATTTCGATTCGTATGACCTCAATCAAGACTACGATTTTCAGGAAAACGCATTCAATCAACTTCCAGTACCAGTTGAAGAATTTGAAAATTCAGAAACCTAAAATTTTCACGAGGATCCTATTACGAACAACCAAACATAAATAATACAACAAAAATTAATATTAATTCAATATCTCAGTCAAAATTAGCTTATATAAAATTTCCAAATTTTAATTTTTAACTCATGGTGGACACAGGATCAACAAAATCTTTGTTGAACAGACACCACGCATTACAACATTTTTCTTCAGAATTATTTCGCGAATCTTTTCAAATCCAAACAGCACATCATATTTCAACACACGATTTAGTTGCACTTTTAAACTTAAAACCTCTCTTAGGAACGGATGTCAAACACAAATTTTACATTTTTGATTTTAATAAAAATTATGATGGGTTAATAGGAATTGATTTGTTAGAACTAATTGATGCAAAAATTGATATCAAAAACAAAACTTTAAAAACAAAATTTGGCAATATTCCTCTTTATTTCGTAAATCGAGATTATCAAATTACAGTGGAACCACGAACACGGAAGGTAGTTAAAATTCCAGTTAACTTGGTAAATCAAGAAGGAATAATTAGGTATCGTAAACTTAAAAATGGAATTGAATTTCCCGAAGCCTTGGTAAAATGTACGAATAATTTTGCAATCACCGAAGTTACAAATTCGTCGGAAGAAATTCAAAAAATTATTTTTTCAACACCAATGAATGTCGAACCACTAACTGATGAACCAATTAAAGTAACCAATATTGAACTGATGGAAGTCGATGACCCCCAAAAATATGAACAATTATTAAATGAAAATCGAAACAAAATTTAAATAAATCATATGAACTCAGAAGAACAACGTTTAATCAAACAACTTTGTTTCGAATATAAAGATATTTTTCATCACGAAGAAATTCCTTTAAGTTTCACTAACCAAATTAAATACCGAATCCATTTAACTGACGAAGTGTCTATTTATATAAAAGCTTATCAACAACCACCTTTCCAAACGCAAGAAATCGATAGACAAGTCAAAGAATTGTTGAGGCAAGATATAATTCAAGAATCCAATTCCCCATGGAGTTCACCAGTTCATTTAGTACCAAAAAAAAAAGATGCCAACGGAAAAATGCAATAGAGAATGGTTATTGATTATCGGAAGATCAATGAAAAATCAATCGACGATAAGTACCCAATACCAAACATCAACGACATTTTAGACAAATTGGGACGCAGCCAATATTTTACCACACTCGATTTGGCATCAGGTTACCATCAGATCGAAATGGATCCACAAGACACAGCTAAAACGGCTTTCAGTACACAACGTGGACACTACGAATTCAAAAGAATGAGTTTTGGCATAAAAATGCACCCCCAACTTTTCAACGTATCATGGACAACATGAGGAATTCAAAATGAAATGTGCTTGGTCTATCTGGATGATATAATCGTATTCTCAACATCCTTACAAGAACATATCGAAAAATTAAGAGCTGTCTTCGATCGATTACGAAAATCAAATTTCATAGTTCAGTTGGAAAAATGTTCATTTTTACAAAAAGAAGTGTCATATCAAGGTCACGTCATTACACGGGACGGAGTGAAACACAATCCAGACAAAGTCAAGGCAGTCAAGAATTTCCCATTACCGACAACAACAAAAGAAATTAAAAGCTATTTAGGATAGGGGTATTATATAAAGTTCATTACAGACTTTGCAAAATTGACTAAACCAGTCAGCGGTTTCTAAATGGGGTTCCGCGGAACCCTTGGGGTTTCGCGAAAAAGCCCAGGGGTTCCGCCAAAAAGTATTTCAAAATGGCGTAAAAATCAATTGTGCCGCTTAAAAAATATTTTTTATACCCTTTACCCTATATGCTTATATAATCCGTTTAATAAAATGGTTTGAATATCGGATTATATGTAATTACCAATTGAAACTAATCACTCGGACTATCAAGACAAACAAGAAAGAAAGAAAACTTGAACAGCACAAGAATGTTCAAAATTTTATGACCAATCAATTTAAAACAGAAAACGAAAATGCCACGGAAGCTTCTTACAGAGTGAGTTATCGTATAGCACTAGCCGGAGATGCACATACAATTGCCGAAAAATTGATAAAACCATGTACAAAGATATTGTTTCGATGACCTTTTTTTTTTTACTGATATTAAACGGGTTCCGCCAAATTTTTTATGTCGTCCAAGGGTTCCGCGGCCAAAACTAATTGGGAACCGCTGGACTAAACCATTAACAAAATGTTTGAAAAATTTTATTATTAACGCATTTGAGGACAGTAAACAAATTTTAATAAATGACCCAGTACTCCAATATCCAGATTTTGACAAAGAATTTATTTTGACCACCGATGCATCAAACGTAGCACTTGGAGCTGTATTATCGCAAGGCATCGTAGGAAGTAATCGTCCAATTGCATATGCCTGACGAATCAAGAGAAGTGATACCAATTCTTAAGGAAGCGATAGATGACAAAAAACAACAATTTATAATTAAAACTATCCACCAAGGCCAACTCACGGTAAAAACAACTAAATTGGACAACAAAATCATTAAATACGTAAACATTCCAAAATCAAATAATGGAAACGAAATTTTAAATTTTCTTAAAGAAAACACTATTGCGAAACAAAGGTATTATTTATGGTTTGACAAAAAAGACATTTATAAACGTTTTTGTGTAATTTATACAAAATATTTCACGAATAATGGACCTAAATTGATCAGATGCACAGAGAGATTGCAAATAATTTCGGATAAAGATGAACAAACAAATGTGATCAAATTACATCATGAAGGTAAAACAATCCACCGTGGTATTACGCAAACAACAACGGCAATAAAACGAAAATATCATTGGGGAACCATGTGCCAAGATATACAAAATTTTATTAACCAATGTGAAATCTGTAAAAAAACTAAATACGAAAGACATCCTACTCAAATACCTATTATGATTACTGACACCCCACAGAAACCATTCCAAAAGGTGCATATTGATACATTTTCTATTGAAAGACAAAATTTTTTTGACGGTAATCGATTCATTTTCGAAATTAGGACAAGCAATTCACATAACTAGTAAAAACAATGCCAATGCACTAATAGATTACTTTGCATTTTATGGAGTGCCAGAATCCATTATCACTGACAACGGTACCGAAATAAAAAATGATACAGTACAAGAATTGTTGAAATTGCATCGAGTTCAAGTTCATTTTATTACACCACGAAATCCACCCTCAAACGGAATCATCGAAAGAATGCATTCGACGATTATCGAACATTTAAGAATTTTGAGAGCTCAGGATAAAAAAACAAACATCAAGATTTTAATGAGATATGAGATATGCTTTTATCGCATATAATAATTCCATACATGCATCCACCAGCTATACAGGTGCATTTCGCCAGCCCCCCCCCCCCATTTTGAATTTTGGATCCAAAATAGTCTAAATCGTTTGTACCTCGTTTGTACCTGTTTGTACCTTCCTTATTTTCGTTTGTACCCATTTTGTTTTTCAGATATTTCGAAATATCTAAAATGGGCATTTCCCCAGCCCCCCCCATTTTGAATTTTTGATCCAAAATAGTCTAAATCGTTTGTACCTCGTTTGTACCTGTTTGTACCTTCCTTATTTTCGTTTGTACCAGTTTTGTTTTTGAAATATTTCAAATTTTTAGGCTTCTATACAACGTATAGGAAGAAGCCTTATGATCTAGCTCCGTGTCCGTCTGTCCGTCTGTCCGTCTGTCCGCATAATTCAAAACCAATCAGAACGCACGTTCTTAAAACAATTTTACTTCATATAGAATATTTTTAGATTGGTATTAATTATTCAGATTATTTACATATATATTTTTTAATCCGATATTCTTATTTTGTATTTTTAGAGTAGGTATTTTACGTGTTTCTAATACGGTATTCGGTACGTGTTTCGGGTATTTTAATATTTCATTATGAATTGTGTTTTATTTGTGGTTTGTAAATTGCAAATATTTACCTATAAAGGTCGAAATAAAAAAAAAATATTAAAATGTTAGCGTTTTCCTTATATAGTAAAAAAATCTACCTAATTAAAAGATTAAGGCATTAAAAATTGGAATAAAATAAAGCCCAAATAATTTAACCTACCGAAAAAGTAGATGTATAGAAGCCTAAGAACTGTCGCAAAAGCGAGTTCCACCTTGTCTAATAATGACATTCTGCTTTTCTGCTGTTTTTCAAAAACAGTCAGTTTTTTTTATGATTTTGGTGTCAATCGTTAGAGCATCGTTAGAGCCTAACCCATGTATTCATAAAAATACTTAAAGAGTGTTTTAAACCCATTTTAACTAAAACGCTCATTAAGTTAAACAACCAATGAAACCCTTACAATTAAGACAAATAAACGTTTGTGATTGGTGTTTTATGACGCCTGCATTTTAATAGTATTTTAAAGATATTTTAACTTTCTAACATTTTTATGAATACGGGTGTAAATGAGTTGCCATTATTTTCGAGTGAGCCTCAAAGGTTGCGAAGTCATTCGCAAAAAACAACTGGGGGGGCTGTAGACATGTTTAGCAATTTTTGTTCCCGTTTTGAATTTATGTATAAAATTGATGTCAATCGATAGAGCTTCCTTTGAGCCTGAATGAGCTTCAGTCAGCAAGATGTTAAGTTAATTTTTTACCAAGATATGGATAGTTGAAATTTTCGTCCAAACTCCGAGCAACATGCGTTAAATCTTAAGTTCTTTAAATCTCTTAATCTTTGATTTAAAATTTTTGTATTAACTTTTTTATGTAATAAATTTTATTTATATTTATATTATATATTATTATAAATATTATATATTTATAAGTTTATTTGCCAACCCAAAATTAAATTTGTTTATTTTGGGATTAAGGGATTAAGTGCAAAAAGATTATTCTCTTATTTAAGCCCATTAAAACTATCTTATAACCAAAATTTAAAATTCGGGGGGGGGGGTTAGCAGAATGTCATTATTAGAAAATTTGAAATATTTCAAAAACAAAACTGGTACAAACGAAAATAAGGAAGGTACAAACAGGTACAAACGAGGTACAAACGATTTAGACTATTTTGGATCAAAAATTCAAAATGGGGGGGGGGGCTGGGGAAATGCCCATCTTAGATATTTTAAAATATCTGAAAAACAAAATGGGTACAAACGAAAATAAGGAAGGTACAAACAGGTACAAACGAGGTACAAACGATTTAGACTATTTTTGATTCAAAATTCAAAATGGGGGGGGCTGGGGAAATGCCCATTTAAGATATTTCAAAATATCTGAAAAACAAAATGGGTACAAACGAAAATAAGGAAGGTACAAACAGGTACAAACGAGGTACAAACGATTTAGACTATTTTGGATCCAGAATTCGAAATGGGGGGGGCTGGCGAAATGCACCTCAGCTATACCCCCCTAGAATTAACTTTAGGGCATACAAATTCTCGAGACCCATTCGACTTATTTTTGGACACGAGATTTTACAAAGAATACGTTAATGATCATATAAACAAGTTAAATTTAATTTACGAAAATGTCAAGGAACAAATGCATACAACAAAAGAAAAAATAGCAAAAACTCGAAATCCAACAGAACCACACTCTTTCAAAATTGGACAAACCGTGTATGTGAAAAGAACCAGTAACATAAGAGGAAAAACTAAAGAAAAGTTTGAAGGACCTTAGGTGATACAAAGAATTTTTGATGATAACACCGTCGAAATTACAAAAAATAATCAAGTATAAAAAGTCCATCTAAGGTTATTAAGAAGACCTGTTGTTAGAGATGCTGTTCAGGACGATGTTCTGCAACCATCGACATCAAGGTCCTAAAAGAAAATCCCGGAATTTTACCAGCTTATTTGAGAATTGCTAGTAACCAAATAAGTTACTGAACCTTAATTAAGATAATAGATTTATAACCAATTAGAATAGAATATGTTAATTTAGTAAATAACTGGAAAACTGTAACGTTAGCATATAGTAAGCATGAAAACGGCAAAGACTATTTTAGAGAAATGGAAAATTTTCATACGCTTTTGGAATACATTATAAAACAAATTGAAAAAAAATTTGACGCTTTAGATCCAGCACCGTCGAAAAGACAAAGAAGAGGTCTAATTAACGGACTCGGGTCGCTTATTAAATTAGTAACCGGAAACCTCGACAGCGAAGATGCAACTAAATACAATGATGCAATCAAAAACTTATCAGACCAGCAAAAGGGCTTAAAATTATTAATGAAAGAATAAATAAAATTAACTACAACAGCTATCGAAAAATTTAACAATAGTATCAGCAAATTGGCAAGTAATCAGATGGTTTTACAAGAAAGAATTTGTCAAATAGAACTTATCATCAACGCAACAAATGTTTACAAAATAAAATCTGAGCATAAATTAATGATAGTTTCAATTTATTTCCAACTAATAACAGCACTCAATAGTATCAAGGACATCTTGGAAGAATTAGAAGAAACACTAACATTCGGCGTAATAAAAGTCATGCACCAATCGATCTTATCTCCTGAAGAATTAATTGAGGAACTGCTAGAACTAAAGCAACGTTAACAACAACAAAATTCCCCCTACCGTTGGAAAAAGAAAATTACCCCGAGTTTCAAAAACTTATCCATATCAAAATGTTTATTCAAAATTCCAAAATACATATTATCCTAGAATATTATTAAAATTATTAGCTATAAAGTTATAAATAAATGTAATTATCAAAGATTAGCTAAGAAAACTATTAAAACAATAAATTATTTTCGAGCTTTCGGGAACGAATGTTCCCTTTGTCAAGTTCCCTTTGTCAAATGTTCCCTTTGTCAATGGAACATTCGTTCCCGAAAGCTCGAAAATAATTTATTGTTTTATAAGTTTTCTTAGCTAATCTTTGATAATTACATTTATTTATTATCCTAGAAGTCCCAATTGTCGAACTTGTTGATTACAACTATTTCCATTTATACTCATGCCCAATCCAGAAAAATTCCGTTTATTCAACAATTATACCACAAGCTAAATTTCTCCTAATAAATGAGCAAAGCTATGCCTTGAGTAACCAAGAGTGCATCGAAATCAATTTGAATCAATATATGTGTAAATTCGAAACCAATTCGATTGAAGAAAATTCGCCATGTGAAGTTCATCTTGTTCAATTCACACAAAATTACAAAAATTGTCATCACGAATTTTTGGACATCAAAAATACGAAAATTCAACCTATTCCAAAAAAATCAATGGCTTGTCATTACCAAACAGGAAGAAATCGTGAGACAAGAATGTGACTCAAAATCCACCTCAATTTCACTAAACGGAACGTACCTTATAACGATTTATGGAAAATGTAACGTAAAAATCAAATCGAATACTATTAAAAGTCAAAATCCAGACAAGTCACAAACATAATCGAAGTACAGAAACTGTTCATGGATTTCAATTTAACACCAAAAATTAATCTTCAACCAATCCAATTGGAATCAATAAATTTGGACGAGCTAAAATTAACCGACATCAAATTACATCAAATTAATGAAAAAATCGACGAAACAACACCATCCTCAGTTTATTTTCACCGAACCAGCGGATGGACTATCGTTTTATATTTAATAAAAACAATTTTTATAATATATTATGTTTTAGTTAAATTAGTTCCAAAATGGAAAAGGATACCAACGAATCAGGGCGGCAGTTCAATCGACCAAGTTGGCCTACAAAATTAACGGGACCGTAATTTTGATCTTCGGCAGGGAGGTGTTATATGAAACCATTCAAACCTTCAGAACATTTCCCATAGTTTTAATTCTGATAAACATATGTAAACAAATATTTTGTTATATCATGTAAAATCGTTCGAAGCTTGAGAACAACATTTTCTCATAGTTTTAATTCTAATGGGCGCTCCAGACTCTCGCGAGAATTTCGCGAGAACAGCACGAGAACGCGAGAACATCACGAGAAACGAGAGTGTGGAGCCGATTCTCGTGTTCATTTTTAGCTTCTCGCCTTGCAGACCACTCCAGACTCTCGCGAGAATCTCGCGAGAACCTCGCGAGAACATCGTGAAAAAACGAGGACAACACGAGAAAAGAGAGAGTGGAGCTGATTCTCGTATTCCTCATAAGTTCTCGCCTTGTTCTCCACTTGTTGTCGGTTTTTTAATGCGAGACAAAGGAGTCGAGATCGCGATAACACTACCACACCTGCACATTCGCATTCTTCAGTAGCGCCTGACTCGCCGATTAAATAGTAGTATAATTAATTGTGAATTAAAATGAGCGTAAATTGGAAAACGAATAAAAATTGGCAATTATTTTTTGATTGCCTTCAAGAAGAACCAGTTTTGTGGAAAACAGGCATTAAAGGCTATAAAAATAAATCGAAAATAATCATGATGCTTGGGTGTGGATTAGCACAATAATGTAAATACCCGTCGATGAATTAAGAAAAAACAAAGATTCCCTGATTGCTAATTATAGAGGTTATAAAAATAGAGTGAAAAAATCAGTGAATTTGGGAGCAGGTGCTATTTGGTTTGCGCTATGGACTCTTTGCTTGGTGACAGTACAAAATATAAAAACACAATTAATAATAAAATAATGAAAACTTGAAGTTTGACGTATTTACGTCGATTTTATACCAAAAAAATTATCTTTTTTTAAACATAATTTTGTTGTTAAATAGATATTTAATTTAAACTCAATGACACCAGGCCCTACGAACATTCAAGATGCGATTTTGACAAATATTAATTGTCGAAATAAAAAGTACTGCTTTACGTGTGATCGGGTTTTGGTACGTTTACATAGTTCAAGTGCTGTGACATTACTGACCTCGTTGGTCTTATAGCGCAGACAGGGTTCAAACTTCGCTGCGCTCACAATATGCGCGCGTGTATACAAACTAAAATACGTTTCAACAGTCGAAATAAAAAGAAATAAAATGGCAATATTATCTTTCAAGAAGAACATTATCGGAATAATAAAGTAGAAATGATCACTGGCACGACAGTAAATGCAACAGAAAATCCTGATAGGTGTAGTACAATTTTTGAGCAGGTACAAATAGACTTTTCATATTACCTGCATTGAAACAGTGTGTTTCAATAGCTGTCAAGACAGTCGAAACACGACAATTTCAGACCACTGCGAATATTGGTCAAACATTAAAATGTTTCTGCCCGAGGGCAGAAACACTCAAGTTTCTTACCGCCAACTCTGTTTCCGATTTCATTTCAACCCTGTCAGAATTAAAATAATTTTTCATTACTTCAAATAAAATTTAATTAGTATGACAGCTGTCAGATTCGTCAAAGTCAATTCGATATTGTTGTTTATGAGTAATTTTTTTTTGCGCGCGATCGATCTAAATTTTTGCATATGGTTTCCTACCGATAATTCACTGGGGGGTGAGTACGAGACGAGGGGGGGAAATTTTTTCTCAGTTTTTCGATATCTAGCGCCGTTGTCGAGTTATTGCTGATTCAAAAAAATTTCGAATTTAAAATATTTATTTTACAAGTTTCAATGCAAAAAAATTTTCTGTTTCAATGCAGGTAATATGAAAAATAGTATGTGTGGCGCGGGGTGAAACGCGATTTCAGACGAAGGTGATGCAAGCCCTCGTTTCACTCGGGCAGGCAAATTTCACCCTCGTCTGAAATCGCTTTGTTTCACCCCTTGCCAAACAATATACTATTAATTCAAAAATAACACTTTTTTTAAAATTTAGACTTTTCGACATATCACAAAATTAAAGAACTGTTAATCGTTTTAGCAAAAATTATAGAAATTTATTTAAAAAATCTGCACTGTAGTACTGAAAACCTTGTGAGTGTGGATATTTTCCAATTTTCGATGTAACACGATTGAAAATCATTTCTCGCCTTGTTCTCGCGTTGTTCTCGCCTTGTTCTCCGATGCTATTCTCGCGAGATTCTCGCGAGAACTTCTCGCGAGGTACTCGCGATAGTCTGGAGCGCCCATAATAATTGTAAACGAATATTTTGTAAAATAAGTAAATTCATAATAAGCACTTTTTTATAATAAATACTGCTGGAAAGATTGTAGAAAGGGAAAGTTTAACTTTGTAAGCTAGAATCGCTGCAGGTTTTTCTGAATAAATTGTTAATCATCCAAATTTGTATTTTTTTAAATAATTTTTGGGTGAACAACTTAACTCGTGCGTGCATAACCTCGAAATTTATTTTATCTTTTGTTTTCATTGCAGCGCGTAACGCTAGGTACTTTTCAAGTTATATTATTGTTGTGGTACAATTTTTTCAAATTTAAAATTACGAAAGTAATTACAAATTTTATTTTTGCAGATGATGTAAAATAAATTTTTGTTCCTCATTGTATTTTACTAATTTATTTTTCTAAAATTAAAATTATTAGATATTAATAATAATTTAAAAATAAAAGTATCAATTATAATAAATTGTTACCTTAGCTTATAATCAGTGGCCGAAGTGAGGGGGTATGCAGTTGTATGGCATACCACCACTTTTTTTAAATTGCAGAAACGTACCCTAACTTATTTAGCATTATTTAGCATAAAAGTCAAGGGGGTAATCACTTAAAATTTTGCGTTCCACAGACTTCATGAAGTTAAAAAATTTCACAAGACTTCATGAAGATTTCATAAGACTTCATGAGATTTTAGAGACTTCATAAAATTTTATAGACTTCATGAGATTTCATAAAGATTGCACAAGACTTCAGAGATTTCATAAAGATTTCGCGAGACTTCACAAAGATTGCATGAGTTTTCACGAGACTTCATCGATACTTGGCGGGACTTCACAAGATTTCATAGACTTCATGAAATTTTATAGACTTCATGAGATTGCATAAAGATTGCACAAGACTTCATAAGATTTCATAAATATTGCACAAGATTGCAGACTTCATAAAATTTGCTAAAGATTTCATGAGATTTCGCAAGACTTCAGTAGATTTTACAAGGAGTCATGAGATTTCATAAAGATTCCATAATACCGTAGACTTCTTACTGTCTGACTCTTACTTTGTTTTCGCTGCGTATTAAGAAATTATAGACGTTTGTTGAAGTTTCTATTACATATTGTGTACAATGACGGTCGGCACCTATCCGAGATCAATTATTCGATGGTGTGCGAGCACTTTTGAATGTACGAGTACATATAAATTATGTATACATTTCTTATTTGTTATTTTTGCTTTTAGATATTCTTGTGTATTTTTGTTTGATCTAAATATTTTATTGAAGCCATGTTGTCAATTATTTGTTTTAAAATTATATGACGGTATTAACGATTATTTAAATTTTTGTATAAATCTGAAATTAATTACTTAGGTCAATGTTTCCCAAATAGTGGTTCGCGGCATGTTTCATTTTGACGATCCGCAAACCCACGACATAAGAAAAAAACAAATAGGTGCATAGGCAAAAATACGTTAACAATCAAGTTTTTCTGAAGTTTTAAGAATTAATTGGTATTTTATTTAAGTCTTATTAATTATTAATTACAATAATTACATATTAAAGTAACACCATAGTTACTTTATTTTTTTTGTAACGAAAACAAAATTTCCGGATGTTTCCTTGATACTGTTGTCTAATTTTGGGGGTTGGCAATTTCGGGACATTTGGGAAACACCGACTTAGGTACTTAAAATGTACTCGGTTCTTGATGTTTATTTAAAAATTAGCACAGTTTACTAAAGCATATTATGGCACTGCTGATGTATCAGTTTCAGTAGAGCGTGTCAGAATTACAACAAAACTGTGCAGGATTGCGTAAACATTAAAAACAATCTTTTTTTTATTTTTTATGCAATCTTGTACTTTTGAAATTAATTTTCGAATTACGACGGAATGCTATGATATTCTCATCGAAAACTTATTCTATGCATTTAACCAGTGGCGGATTTACCAGCAGGCTGAGTAGGGTGGAGGCTATAGCGGCACATTTCAGAGACGGCAAATTTAGGGCAAAATTTTTTGAAGTTATACTTTTAATGCCGCAGTATCTAATCAATATCTATCAATATCTAATCTTGTCGTAGTAAACAATGTATAAAGAAAAACAAAATTTCGCATACTTGACCCTTTCTTTAATTGTACGGTGTTGCGGTTTTAAAACGCAAACACCAATATCAAATATCACACACTAATATCAAACATTCGTTTGATATTACAATTAGAATGCCACATGACGCCCGCCACGTTATAAGATTTCGTCTCTTCATAAGACTGCAAAGATTTCATAGAGACTGCAAAAGATTTCATCAAACCTGCAAAGATTTCATCAAGATTGCAAAGATTTCATAAAGACTGCTAAGATTTCATAAAGACCGCAAATATTTCATAAAGACTGCAAAGATTTCATCAAGACTGCAAAGATTTCATCAGGACTGCAAAGATTTCATCAAGACTGCAAAGATTTCATAAAAACTGCAAAGATTTCATAAAGACTGCAAAGATTTCATCAAGACTGCAAAGATTTCATAAAGACTGCAAAGATTTCACAAAGATTGTACAAGACTTCATAAAGATTGCACAAGATTTCATGAGACTTCATGAGATTTCAAAGACTTCACAAGACTGCACAAAACTTCATAAGACTTCATGAGACTTCATTACGACTTATTGTCCCCGTTCCACAGACTTCATTAAGTGATTACCCCCTTGATAAAAGTACATATTCAGTTTCAATAAATTCTTATTATTATTAAATTTAATACCAATACCCCCGGTAATTATTTTCCACTTCGACCACTCCTTATAATTGATATTTTTGTTTTTAATTTATTTTTCATTGTTGTGATATTTTCTAGAAATAATAATAACACGATGAAAAATTATCGACCCTAAAGCTTAACTTTCATGCTCACCTTATTTTGGGTCGAAAATACCTACAAAAAAACCAGTCTATCTTTCTGATTTATTAGAAATAATAATATTTAATTATTTGATTTAAAAAAATTTTAAATACTTAATGAAATAAAATATTAGCGCCATCTACCGTAATGTGAATTTATTCTAATTTGTAACAAGAAAACGCACTAGAACGCATCAAACGCATTCGAACATGAACTTCTCCATAAACCAATATTTTTGTGTCGCGTTTTGTGCAGGGCGTTTCATGCGTGCAGTGCGTGCGGTGCGTGCGTCGGCGTTTGCATAAACCAACCTTTACACCCTAACTGAAGAGTGAAGACCCTTAAAAAGCGGGCGCAACGCTTCACCACGACGACTTTCGATCCACGATCCTACAATCTCCTCAAAATCCGAACCACCGACAAGGTCAACGCCCACCACAACCTGGAGTGGACCAACAAGATCGAGTCACTTAAGGTACATGTCGCTGGCCCCCCCCCCCAAATCGATTTTTAATAAAAAAATTAGTGTCAATCGTTAGTGCTTCGTTAGTGCTTGTTTGTGCTTCCATTCCCGAAGTTTGTGCCTCAACGGTCGCAAAGCTATTCGCGAAATCATTTGGGGGGGCTGTAGACACGATGCCCCCCCCAAATCGATTTTTGATAAAAAAAGTGGTGTCGATCGTTAGTGCTTGTTTGTGCTTCTATTCCCGAAGTTTGTGCCTTAACGGTCGCTAAGTTATGGGCATTTGAAATTTCCGTAAACTCCGAACAAGTTGCGCGCAAATGCATGAACTTTAAATGTGCAAAACTTAACAAATAATAAATATGTATGTAGCCAAAATACCAAAATATAATAAACCGTACAACTATTTTTATAAAAAATATATGTTTTATTATTTTATTATAAGTTTTAAAATAAATTAAAATATGAAGATATTTTGATTTTACCTCCAATCAATTTTAAAAAAAATTGGAGGTATGGTAATCGAAAAAAAATTTCAACTTTTTTTTTTTGCATTTTCGAGATCACCGTGTTCAGAAACGTAAAGATCTGCAAAAAGTAAAATAAAAATTTCTGTGTCGGTCTGTCTGTCTGTCTGTCTGTCGGTCGTCAAATTTTGTCGATCGATTTGCTTCCGAGCCATCCAACCAATTACGACCAAATTTGGTATGGTGGTAGGGTTCACGGTGGAAAGGTGAAAATAAGGTTTTCGTCGCGATCTATCAATCAGGAGTGCCACCACAAGAAAATAATACGGGATTTAAAAAAAATATTTTGTCTTGCGATATGTTATTTTAAAGGCCTTAAAAGGCTTTATCCAGAATAGGTAAAATTAATCTTCTATCTGTCGTCTGTCAAAAATCACAAGTTGTCAAAGTTGAAACTTTAAGAGTGAATAACTCAATAAATGCTGAAGGGATCTTACCCAAATTTGGTACGTAGGTACATTGATCCTAATGGATATGAGAGCATATGTAATCCTTCGATAGAAATCAGTAATGCAACATGAAAAAAATAAAATTAACTTTTTTTGGCAAAAACATGAAAAAAGTTTTTGTCGATCGATTTTCTCCGGCATTTCTACGTCGATTGCAATCAAACTTATTGGACGTATGCCTCGTGGGCTGGAATGGTGAAAATAAGGTTTTGCCAGAGAAATCTTCACCAGGGCCACCACAATAAAATAAATAAAAAAAAATGAAAATGTCGTCGTATCTCTGGAAATGTTTAACCGATTCAGCTAAAATTTGGTGTGTCGATGGAGCTTTGAAAGTATAAGTATTGGTGAGAAAACAAACCGAGCCAATTGTAACAGGGCGGGGCAGGTCAGAAAAATTATAGAAAATATTAACTGAAATCTTAATTTATATATTTTTTGTGAGAATTTGTCAGATGGCTGGCAAAAATAAAACAATATATTCAAAATTTTAATAAACGTCATAATTTTGTGACATATGTGTCAAAATTAGGTTAATGTTGATTTGTATACCGAATGCAGCATAAGTTTAGGGCTTTTAACAATTTATTTTAGAATACAAAAATAGGTGGTTTGGTGGGAAATATTTTATAATATCGTCGTACGGACTGACGGAACGTTACTTTATAAGTAAAAGGTTCTGCCCTAGGTAGCGACCAAGTTTAGGCTGTTTGTTAAATTTTTTCGCAAATGTTTTCAGAATCAGTAAATCGACCGTCAATAATTTACAAAAATTTATTTTCGAAAAATCCGCTAGATGACCGAAAAAATTTGTTGTACCAATCTTGGAGAAATTTTATTTGTGACTTCTTACGGTATTATGTGACGTATATAAATATTTTGGAAAAAATTCAGTGGCGTACAAAAATAAAAAATTTTTTTCATTTTAGATTTTGTTAAAAAAACTTTTATAGATAGATTTAGGGTAGGGGGTGATACATATAGATATTTTTGCCAGGGCTCCCGATATCTTTGTTAAGGCTACCACAATAGAAAACAAAAATGAATATTATCAGTTCATATCAGTTATGAAAATCAAAAATCATTCCAAATCTGTTTGTTAATAATTTCAAAGGATGAAAGCTACTTGATTTTAGACAGAGAGCCTAGCCACCTCATTGTGTATTATCTCGTATCGCTTTAACAAGGATGGAAAAATGGAAATGGTAATTCAGGTTGGTTGATAAGAACAAACTGGTGTCAAACGGCGGGCTGGCCATCCCAATGTTGATGTCACGCGCACACTGTCAATTACTGAATTACACCAACCATGGAACCAAATTTGTATGGGAATGGAATGGAATGGAATACTTTTTTATTTGGGTGAGATGAGAATTAATGTACTAATTATGGAATGGCATGGTTATTATGGCATGGCATGGAATGGCACTAAATGAAGTAAAAATGAAATACATGGATATAAATGGAATAATAAAGAATAATATGGATGACAATAATGGTTTAAAATGGATCCAAAGATGAATAAAATGATATAATATGGGAATATGGGTAGGTCCTATGAGAGCTACTCTAAATGGAATAATTACAAAGAAGATGAAAAATAATAATGGTTTTATGGATCCCAATGATATATAAATGGTATAATATGGGTAGGTCCGATGTGAGCTACTCAAAAAATGGAATAATAATGAAGAAATATAAATAATGGTATAATATGGGTAGGTCCGATGAGAGCTACTCCAAATGAAATAATTATGATGATTATAAATGGTATAATGAACAATATATATGGATCAAAGAAAAAAGAAGAATAGGTAATAATTTTTATGTATTAAGTGCGTTTCCCCAATATGTAATTAAACCATGTTACCAAATAGTACCAATAATTTAGTTATCAAATTGTTTGTAAGATAAAAATGTAGGTCATAAATTTTGGAAATATAGGTCAAATTCAATGCTGAATAAAACAAATTAATAACAGCTTATAACAGTTTAAGTTTAAAATGTATGTAGAAAATGTAAAATTGAGTCCAAAAAATAATGACAAATATTACAAATTCAAAATATTAATTTAAAATAAGCAAAAGGGAATTTAAATATTTGAGGTATAAATCTTAATTAATAAAATATTAAATTAATAATTTGAGAGAATTAATTATATTGTACGTCTCTAAATCAAAATAACTCTTAAAATCGGGATTTTAAAAGGAGTTTAATTTATATTGAAAATTAAAAAAAAAAAAAGAAAATATTAAACAAATTTATATTGTGAACAATATATAATAATAGTAATTTTCCAAGAAAATTTAAAATAATTAAGAAACTCTTGGATTTGAAAATTTAAAAATCATATTAAATGATTGAAATTAAAAATAATTTTTGTAAACGACTTTGGAGCAAAGGATAATACAAATCACGACGTAAACGTTTAAAAAAGTGCTTTACAATCCTTTAAGCTCAAACTGAACTATACACAATTGTTACAAACCAAGATGATATTTTTTTTAGATACAAATTTTAAAACCAAACTATGTATATTTGAATTAATTGAAATTTTCAATATGAAGTCAAATCGATGATTTTTTTTCAATTATTTTTTTTAATAAATATTCTGACTTTGAGACACAATGAAAATTTATATATTTTTATAGTTTAGGTACAATTTTTTTTCTTTTATATTTACATGACCAATTTTTAATTTTATGAATTGTTTTATTTAGAAAATGTTTAAAATATTTTTTTATGATTCATGTGGATTTAAAATAATTTTGTTATAATTTAAAAGAAATAGACAGGTTAGTAGTAGTAATTTTTCATAAACTTTTAAGTAAATTTTTTTAAATATGGTGTTGAAATTAAGGAAGTACTTTGTCAATTTTCGCCGAGTAGTAATTTATTATTAACCAATTTTAGATGTTGAATTTAAAAATTTATTTTTTTTGTTCCGGCGTCAGAAAACGCTAGGGTCAGCGTTTCGCGAGCGGGGGAAATATGTCACAAGTGGAAATATATAATCTATAAATTATTGTAATTAAATGTAATTCCACTTGAAGCTCCCTCGTATAAGTTGACAAAGTGCAATGGTTATAAATAAGTAGATAATAAATATGGAAGGGGAAGCATCAAGCGGTGCAAGAGAATAATTATTAATGAATTAACGAGAGTTCGGAGTGTGCACTCGAAGAGGTCAAGATGTGACCTGGCCGCTTGATGGGTCCACCCTCCGTTAGGGTAGGTAGAGTAAGTCCTAATTATAAGTATCTATGTAAATAATAATTATTAGTATTAGTCTTTATTATAATTTAATAAATATTTTATTATCGTTACACCTGTGCTTAGCCCCCATTTAATACAAATACCCCCTCATAAACATTCGTAACATGCCCTCTCAAAAATATTCGTGACAATTGATTGGAGGTAAAAAGAGAATCAGACAAGTTGACCAAGTCTGTTAAACGTCAAGACGACGAAGTCAGGCAAAAAGAAAGAGATTCTGATCAAGCAGCGAAAGCTATGAAAAGAAAATGTCAAGACATGAGATTACTCGAACGAGAATCAGATAAAATATCTAAACGTCAAAAACGTATGGACAACGAAGTATGTAAGAATAAACGGTTAAACGATAAAGAGCGTAATCGAATATTGAGAAATGACAAAATATATCAGTATAGAGAGAAATTGAAACGTACTTTGCAATCTAGCAAGCGCAATGATAAATCTGCTGTGGCTAAACTGAAATTATACTCTTCAAAAACCGATCTACCCACCTACGTATGCACATGCTGTGAGGGTTTGTTTTTTAAACATGCAGTGAAAGTTTTAAATTTAGAAAAGTTGATCCAGAAAAACGATGAGGACATAATTGAAGAATTTCTAAACAAAGTGAAAAACGTAGTTTCGAATTTTATATGCAATACGTGCAATAAGTATGTAAGCAAGTTGGTGGTTCCAAAACTGGCAACAAGTAATGGGTTACAGTTTCCAAAATTGCCGGATTGTATCACGGCATTGTCTGCTCTCGAAGAAAGAATGGTAGGGATCATGCAGATCAAGTCCTTGAAACCTTACGCATTAAATCCGCAGTTATCAATGGTTGGAAGTGTTGTGAATATTTCTGTGGAAATTGATGACATGATTAAAGTATTGCCGATAAGTTTGATAAAATGGCTACAGTACAAATAAAATTGAAGCGACACGTTGATCACAGTTCGAACTACTTATTTGAAGTTATAAAGCCGGCAAATGTTTGCAATGCTTTGAAATATTTGAAAGATACTCCTCTGTATATAAAGCACGGAATTACAATAGATGAAGATTTCTTCAGACAATTTGAAACATGCACGAACGAAACGATAGATTTCATTGTTGACCCGGTCGATCGCGATGGTGTTGTTGAGCAAAGCAACGCAAGTTGTCTACAAATATTTGACATTGAATCGCAATTTCCGCCGATAATTATTAATACAACGCAAGTGTTAAGCAAAAACTCAGTGAATGTTGAACACGAAAATCAAGAGCAGCCCACTGATGAACACGAACAGGAATTTGACGACGATAACGTTTCTGATGATGAAGTGTTGATCATTGATAGAAATGCACAAGTGGCGCAATTGAATAAAATCGAAGTTATTGCACCAGGTCAAGGAAGAGCTCCAGTACCATGGCATAAAGTGGAAGATATCGACGAACTGTGTTACCCTAAAATCTTTGCTGGATACGGGTTTGACATCAAAGGGAAACACATCAGTAATGCTCAGCATGCCAAGTCAGAAATCAGACGGAAAGATAGAAGGTCTTGCATGGCAAGACGACTTTTGTACATGGCAAAACAAAAACTAGAAAAAGCAGTTGGTTCCAACATAAATATTTGCTTGCGAAAAGTGAACAAAACGAAAAATTTAACGGCCGGCCAACTTTTGAATAAAGATTTTGTCAACGATCTAGTCAAATTTGACGCCGGTTTCAAAGTTTTCAAACAAATACGATCTTCGCCAGCATATTGGGAAGCGAAGAAGAAGAACTTGATGGCCATGATAAGGCAGTTGGGTACGCCAACTTTATTTCTCACACTGTCAGCGGCTGAAAAAAGATGGCCAGAATTGATGCAAGGGCTGTCAGAAATGCTGGAAAACAAAAAATTGACGATCGAAGAATCGTTCAATTTAAGTGAGAGCAAGAAAACGTTGCTTGTCAAGCAAGATCCCGTAACTTGTGCAAGATATTTCGATTACAAAATCAAGAAATTAATGCAATATCTGAAGAGCTCCGATGGACCGTTTGCTGAATATCAGCTGATCGACAGTTACCAAAGGGTCAAATTCCAAGTTCGAGGGTCACCTCATGAGCACATATTTTTGTGGCTAGAGCATGCTCCCAAATTTGTTTCGGAACTAGAGGGCAGTTGGAAGGAATGCACCACATTTATAGACAGATTTGTGTCGTGCGAATTGGATGAATCTAATACAAATGTTCAATTGCAAAGACATAAACACACCGATACGTGTCACAAAGGAAAGAAAGATAAAAGAATTTGCAGATTTCACTTTCCAAAGCCCGTTATGCCTCGAACTGTAATTTTACAACCGTTGCGGAAGGAAGAGGTGACCGATGCTGTTAAAGAGGATTGGAAGAAAATTAAAGATTTAACAAAATCCTTGTCCGCAAACCCATTGCCGTATAGTTTTGAAGATATTTTAAATCAATTAAGCATTTCTCAAGAACGTTACTTTACGGCAATCAAGAGTAGCCTGGCACTGCCGACAATGTTTCTGAAAAGAAACAGTTTGGAAGTATGCATCAACGGATATAACAAAGATATATTGGATTTGCACGAAGCAAATATGGATAAAACTCCTCAAAGAGGCTGCAACAGATGTTGGAAACGGAAACATGGGAATAAAGGACCGATTGCGTAAAGTTGCCAACGTGTTTCTAAACAGCAACGTTATGTCCGCTCAAGAAGCCGCTTATCATATTTTGAGCATGCCGCTGTCTAAAAGTAGCAGACAAACTGTTTATGTAGACACCACTCCGATGGAAGACCGTGTAAGAATGTTGAAAACGAACGTTTTGTTGGAAACGGAAGCTGAAAATTCTGCAGATGTATACTTTCCCAACATTCATGATAAATATTCGAAACGTCCGCTCGGCATGAGTAACGTGTGTTTGGCAGATTTTGCTACTCTCTATAAGAAACCAAACAGCCGCAATGACGAATCGTCCAATGAAGATGACGAAGAAGAAACTGAAGTAATTAATGCAAAGCAATTGCGAAAAAAGTCGATGATATTGCGTTTTCGAAGATTCAAATTGAACCAAGATCCGGCCAATTACTACAGAGAAAAACTGTTGCTGTTTCTCCCATGGCGCGATGAATCGGTCGAAATAGAAAATGTCGATCATCAAACGACATTCAATCATAACCGAGACATCATTGACGCAAATGCAGAAAAATTTTGCATCATGCATGATGCTTTACGAGAAGTGCAGGAACAAATGCAACAAATCGATAAAGACGAAATCGATGAATTTGAAAGAGATAAGGTGGATAAAGATCAAGAAATTGACATATTCGAACAACAAGGTCGAGCAGGTGTCGATAAGAAAAATATATCTGAAATCGTATCTAATCGTTTCGTCACACCTACAAAAATATCTCACGAAGATGTTTGCAAAAAGATGCAAATGTTGAACGATAGACAGCGACAAATTGTGATGCACGTCCTGAATTGTTTCAAAACTGGCAAAACCCCTTTCAAAATTTTCTTAAGTGGAAGTGCAGGAGTCGGAAAGAGTACGGTGATAGATGCGATATATCAAACTGTGAACCAGTACTTTAATTCGGTGCCGGGCGATTTAATTGATGTGATACACGTCTTGCTGTCAGCTTATACAGGAAAAGCAGCATTCCTGACAATTATTTTTGACTCGCTCGGTAGATTATTATTATTTGACCTTATTAAACTGTGTTTTGAGCAAGCGCATGAACGAGCGATAGCGGGTAGGAAGTAGACTTCACTTTCTGTCAAACTTTTGTAGAGTCAACTTATTCATAATTTATTGGAAAACTTTAGTTGCCTTAATTTCATTTCCAGAGAACCGAACATCAGGTAATTCAGTTGCTAGTTTTGATAGTTAGTGGTCTACTTCTCAAATTTTTTTAGGTTCTCATTATCTTTCTATCAGAAGTCGTTTTTTTGGTATCATAATATTAATTGATACGTTTTATTTGGTCCGTTCGCCGCATTGTGAATTTGGACCGGGTCATATTTTCGGAGGACAGTTCATCTTAGTTCCTAGTTGCTGCTTGATGCCAATATTGGAGGTTTCCTGCTTGAATCACTTTTTACCAACTCAAGGAAAACAGAAGGTCGTATACTTAAATTTCGTGCCGCACGCAAGCGATTTGGCTACGGGTTACGTATTTGAATTTATATGTATTGTCAAATCATCTTTAAGAAGAACAAACGCAAATCATTTTTTTGTTACCGGAATAGTTTTGTTTTGAACCGGATTAATTTCGTTTTAACAGACATAATTTTTTTTAATACCGAGTGTTTCTCTTTTAAAACTTTACTTGTACAAGATTATTGAAAACCCACAGGTTAATAGCTATTAGACGCGTTGGGTAATAACCTTTTTTGTTATTATTAATACAAGATATATATTACACTAATTCTCTGTTGGAATAAATTTAATTTTCAAGGTCAATCATTATTTTATGTCCTTTCTGACTTAAGGATTTTTATTTTCAGCTTGTTTTTCCGTAAATTTTGTCTGATAAGTCAGTGGCGCCTCATAAATTTTTAAGACAAGTTTTTTTACCAGACTCCAATTCAAGGGGACCTACGACTCGCTCTCCAAATAAACAGCAGAGCTACCGGCCGGCATTGTGTTAACCGGAGGATTTTTAGAGTTTTTCGGTTATACAAAATGACGCCGCGACGTGGAGGCCATTTTTTTGAGTAGTTTTTTGAATTAGTTTATTCATTTTTGATAAATTTTGAAAGAGAATTGAAGTCTGTTTATTGCAGTTGATGATTTGACAATTTTTTTTTGAATACATAATTATAACTTTTTATGACTAGAGCATTAATTGAATATTTGTTTTCACTTTATTACAAAATTGAGTATATTGACCAGATTGAAATTCTTTGCGAGTTGTTTGTAGTTTATGCACAAGTGTTTGATAGTGCATACGCGATAGGAACTTACAATATTGACAAAATTTTATAGTTGGATTGAGAAAGAATTTATTCTAAAATTGATTTCTTTTATTTATCAATTGGCTTCTTTATTCTAGGAATAATTTCCTGAAATATTTCTATTTGAGGTGCACATTTTTAGTTGCGTAAGATATTTTATTATCCATTTGAGTAGCTGCAATTTTTATTGTATGCTTTGTTTTTGCTACTGTTTCAGAGCAATTGTTGAGTTTTTCTTGTGTGTATGCACCCAGTATTTTTTTGAGATTAAAACTATTTGAGCTAGCTGCGATTTATTAATTGTATGCTTAATTTATTAGATTATATTGATCTATATTTGATTTCTTTGTTTATTTGTAAAAATAAACACGTTGAGTTAGTCACGACAATTGTTGTACTATTTTTTTATTAGTTTTCCTAAATAGTTGATATTTTTTTGGGTTTTTGATCATTTAGATTGATATTTTGAATAATGGAGTCGATGCAACCCATTCATTTAGAAGCTGAAGAGCTAGAATACGAATTAAATATCCGTGAGGTAATATCAGGACGCAAAACTCTAAATTCAAAACGCAAAATTTTGCATAGTTTCCTTCAGAAGGAAAGTCGTGATCTCAAATATAATATACTTCTTTACGAACAACCGAATTTTGATTTTGAAATTGAGAAAGAAGTTATAAATAAAACGTTAATATCGTTATGTACGCTAATTGTAGAATTTGAGGGAGGTTTACCAAGTGATTCGACTTATAAACGAATTCAATCACGCCTAATACACATTACAAATAGAACAAAGCGGTTATTACTTTATGTAAATGTAAATAACGAAGAAGAAATTAAAGTTTTTAAGAATGAATCGTACGCCACTTGTTTAGAATTGGAGGGAGATTTAGAGGCAAAAATTAAGCGTGAAATTCCATCAATCACCGCTAATGAATCAGTATGTTATTATTTATTTATTTATTTATAACAAGAATACATCCTAATCAGCAGAGCTGGTATAAGGATTAAAATTTACATTAAAATATTAAAATATTATTTACAAAAATTTTTAGTTATTTTTTAGTATTTACATGTTCCTGAATTAATTTTTTAAATTGTAGTATTGTTTTGGCTTGTTGAATATGAATTGGTACCTGGTTGAATTCTCGTAGTGCATTATGTTCAGTAGTTCTTTTTCCCAAATTTGTTCTGGCTGTAATCATCATATCGTAATCATTTTTATTCCTTGTGTTGTGTTGATGAATTTTGTTTCTTCTTTTTAATTTTACACAGTTTTTTATTAAATTATTTTGAATTTTAAAGATATACTTCATTTTTTCAATATAAATAAGTTCCTTGATATTAAATACAAAAAATAAAAAAATATTAGATCAAAATGCGCCAGTAGCTTCGGTCAATAATGTTATTACAAATTTAAATTCCAAATGTTATCCGGTGCACAAATGGAATATTAAGTATGACGGCAACCCTGCTAATTTATACTCTTTTTTGGAAGAGATTGAGGAATTAAGAATTTCTCGTCGAGTTAGTGAAGCTGAGATGTTCCAATCGGTTCATGAGCTATTCGAGGGTTCGGCTAAAAACTGGGTACGGCAAAATAAAGAAAGTTGCGCGGATTGGGGTTCATTTATAACCTTATTAAAACATTTTTATTTACCTAAAGATCCTAACGAACAATTATGGATCCAAATAAAGGCTCGTATGCAAGGTACGCGAGAACCTACTCATGTTTATGTTGCGATAATGGAGACTCTTTTTAGTAGGTTATCTATTAAGCCAAGCGTGGCAACAAAAATTAAACAAATTAGGTGCAATCTTCTGGAAAAATATTGGCAACCATTAGCGTTAATTGAAATTGAGACAATCTCTCAGTTACTTGAATATTGTCGAACTATTGATGAAGAAGAAGCGAGACGTAAAAATGCTCGATTGAGAGCAAAATTTGATTGTGTTTCATTATAGTCTAATTTGGCATATGTAGAGACGTCTTCAGCAACTTCTTCCTCAGCCGCAAATACTAAAAATTATTTAGACAATAAGCAGCGCAGTAATTTTAATAATAATGCCAGACCAAGTCCAAATATAGCTGTAGGAGATTTAAATAAAGGCCGTACTAATTCTTTAACGTGTTGGAATTGCAAGGGTTTTGGACACACATTTCCTAGTTGTTCAAGTAAATTGCGTAAGTTTTGTTTTAAATGCGGAAATCCTAATTATACTTCGAATACTTGCGTTAATTGTTCAAAAAAACGGGCAAAGGAAGTGAACTATAGTGGTCGAAGTTCATTTCAGGGGAAATATAAGACCAATAATTCCAAATTATTTTATTCAAGTAGATTTAGAGATGTATATAATAATAGTAGCGTTAGTCAAAAATTAAATACCGAAATTATAAGGAAACTGGATCCTTTACTAGATAATCAGCCGGAAATTTCGGAGAAAATCACTTTAGACAATATAGGTAATTCGGCTGTGTTTTGCCAAGTTCCTTTAGATAACAGACCCTATATTTCAGTTTCTGTATTAGATCGCAAAATCATAGTTCTTTTAGACTCAGGAGCAAATAAGTCAATCATTGGAAAAGAGGGTTTAGAATTTTTAAGAGAAGTGAACTTTAAAGTTCAAAATTTCGAAGGTAAGCACGTTACTACTGCTGACGGTCAAAAACATTTAGTTAAAGGCTCGGTTTGTTTACCGATAAATATTGATGGAATAATGAAATTATTAAACTGGATCCAGACACTGCGAGGCTGCCGCGCGCGGCTGCTGCGCGAGGCAGGTGCCTCGCTCAGTGTGGACCACTTGTGTCTCAGCTAGCGCGAGCCATAATTTTCAAGGCTGCTTCAAATGTATCCCCTGCGATTGCGTAGTTGCCTCTGTAGAATGCATCTCCAGTTAGTTGACATCTTATCATGGCATCTGAGTATATAAATACCGTGTAAACGGAGCATGGAAGAATAAATCCAATCTTTTAAAGAAATAATTAAAAATTTTTTTTAAGAAAGAATAAATAAGTTCACGGATAAACCTTTCTTATTTATTTCAAAAATATTACCAGTTACACTTATTCTTTAAGTAGCGTGAAAACGTTAGTAAAAGATATATTGGTGTTATTGTTGTGAATATCATAGCACTTACCTGAGGTTTATTATTTCTGATTTATAAGTTCGAAAAATAATTACTAAACGAAGTCGATAAACTAATAATAACTTGCATAATGTTTTTTTTACATCTATGAAAATTTTATCATAACATTCATTCTTTCTGTAATTAAATAATTGTAGTACTAATCAATTTTATAATGATTACCTAAAAGTAACTAATTATGTATTTATTTTATTATCAATTTAGTTAGTTTGCGATGTTCTTTTACAATTTTGCATTTTTATTTGCCGATTACCTACTAATTAATCAATAAAAAAAAGAAAACAATTGTTTGCTGGAAAATAACAACATATTCCTATTTTTAAACTAATATGTATAAACATGACGTGTATAGACAATGACAAGTTAGGCTAAAATTTTAAAAGTTTTAAAATTTGAAATGCACATGGTCATAAATTATGTAATAAATAACACCTAAAATTGAACACTTAATAGCAATATATCTTCAATTAAATACCCAAGTATGACAGTAATGTTAACTTTATCCTGTTTGGAAACTTTGTTTATTTACTCGACCACTTTTGTACGTAGTCTTTTCTTTGAGTCGACCGACAAAATTTGGCTCGCAGCGAGGCAGCTCCGTTTTGTATCTCCGTTACTGTAAACATGGTCTAGACTATTCCGATGTGGCTAGCGAGGCAGCTTTGCCTCGCTCGACACATGTCTACTTAATGAAATTCCTATAAGAAAATCACCGTCCACACAGCGCGAAGCGTGCCGCGCGCGGCAGCCTCGCAGGAAACATGGTCCACACAGCGCGAGGCTTGTATCCCGAGGCTGCCGCGCGCTTCAGCCTCGCAGTGTCTGGATCCACCTTTAGAAGTCTTAGTTGTTCCTTCGTTGGAACATAGTTTTATTTTCGGTTCAGATTTTTGTAATTTGTTTGGTCTTATAGTAGATTTTAGTGCAGATTCATGGCATATAAAAGCAGGTACGAGTACCTCCAATATAAATATTGTTTCGGCTAATGATGCAGGGTGTTTATCACGAAAACATAATTATAGTCCCGAACAACAATCTCGTATTTGTCCCGCAATAGATGCTATTGATTTTAACTTAAGTAATTTAGAAACTTATTATATACAGTTGAGGGACGATATACTTAATAATCCGAAAAGGTACCCTCAATGGAAAGTTGAAGGGGATTATGTATATAAACATGTAGCAAATAAAGTTGTATTGCGAACCAACATATCTGAGTGGAAACTATTAGTGCCAAAAGAGTATCGTGATAAGGTCCTTCAGACGTGTCATGATGACCCAACTTCCGCCCATTTGGGATTTTACAAAACTTTTAAGCGTATTGCGGAAGAATATTATTGGCCTAAAATGCGGCAAGATATAATAAAATATATTAAACGTTGTGTCGCGTGCAATGAACAAAAAGTTCCAAATCAGCTTCCTTTCGGATTAATGGGCAGTGAAAAAAACGTTCAGTTTCCCTGGCAAATAATTTCTACGGATATTATGGGTCCCTTGCCAAGAACAAGCAAAGGAAATTGTTATTTATTGGTGGTTACAGATTGGTTAACTAAATATGTTGTTTTGCATCCTTTGAGACAGGCAACTGCTAATAGTATTGCACGATTTATAGAGGAACAAATATTTTTAGTTTATGGAGTGCCACAATTTGTTATATGTGATAATGGTACACAATTTGCAGGGTCTGTTTTCAAAAAATTATGTTGCGATTACCGCGTACAGAAAATATGGTTTAACGCGCGCTATCATCCGCAGTGCAATTTTACTGAGCGTGTTAATAGAACTATAGGTTCAGCTTTGCGTAGTTATCTCACAAATAATCATCGACAGTGGGATAAAAATATTTATAAAATAGGTTTTGCGCTGAGAACAGCTGTTCACGAAAGTACAGGTCACAGTCCCGCGTTTTTAAATTTTGCACGCAAGGTTCCGGCCTCTGGAGATTATTATGGTAGAGTTTTGAACACTAAAAATCTTATGCTCAATCCGGTGGGAGCAAAAGAAATAGTTAGTGGGTTTAAAGGTTTTGAGGACATATTCGAAGATGTCAAAAGGCGTATTTCTGCTGCTCACCAACGTAACGCATCGCGTTACAATTTGCGAAGAAGAGAAGTTCAATTTGAGGTTGGTGATCGCGTGTGGAAAGTTAATAAGGTATTGTCGAACGCGACAAATTATTTTTCGGCTAAACTGGCACCAAAATATGTTTTATGTTTAGTAGTAGGAAAGAAAGGTAGCTTAGTTTACTCTCTTAACGATAAAAACGGAAATGCTGTAGGAGATTGGCATGTGAGTAATCTCAAACCGTATTTGGGATCTAATTCAGATGTATCGGTGAGTTAGCGCTTACCGTTTGTTTTGAGAATCATTTTTATCATTTGTATATAGTTTTGCGTCTTGTACATGTTATCATTACCTAGTTTTTCTTTGCTAGAGTTAGATGTTTAGATATAATGATCATTTTGGGGTTTAATTTCATGACTTTTCGTCAGACGTGACGAACTGCCTTGAGTGAATTTGAGTGAATTTTCAATATTTAGGTGTTTATGATTTTTTGTTAAAATTTTTTTTGAAAAAAAAAAATAATAGATTAATTAACTGGCTTCATGGTGGTAAGAGACCTTACCTAATAGTGACCTTTTACCAATTTATGATTTTTCCAATTTTGACTTGCTTTCAAGCCGTGTTATACGCGTAAGTTATAGCACTACTTCATGAATGTCCAAATAGCTGTCTTCAGTTTATAACAAAATAAATTTTCCTTAGGTTTATTATTTATTTAGATTTTTGATGCTTTTCAAGTAGGTATTCTGGTAATTTTTTTTGCATTTAATGTGGTGTGAATAGATTTGATGATTATGGAATAGGTTTTTGGTGTAAGGTAAATTTTCGTCTTTGCCTTCAAATTTTTTTTGGAGGAGGGTAGTGTAACAATTATTTTTGACTCGCTCGGTAGATTATTATTATTTGACCTTATTAAACTGTGTTTTTAGCAAGCGCATGAACGAGCGATAGCGGGTAGGAAGTAGACTTCACTTTCTGTCAAACTTTTGTAGAGTCAACTTATTCATAATTTATTGGAAAACTTTAGTTGCCTTAATTTCATTTCCAGAGAACCGAACATCAGGTAATTCAGTTGCTAGTTTTGATAGTTAGTGGTCTACTTCTCAAATTTTTTTAGGTTCTCATTATCTTTCTATCAGAAGTCGTTTTTTTGGTATCACAATATTAATTGATACGTTTTATTTGGTCCGTTCGCCGCATTGTGAATTTGGACCGGGTCATATTTTCGGAGGACAGTTCATCTTAGTTCCTAGTTGCTGCTTGATGCCAATATTGGAGGTTTCCTGCTTGAATCACTTTTTACCAACTCAAGGAAAACAGAAGGTCGTATACTTAAATTTCGTGCCGCACGCAAGCGATTTGGCTACGGGTTACGTATTTGAATTTATATGTATTGTCAAATTATCTTTAAGAAGAACAAACGCAAATCATTTTTTTGTTACCGGAATAGTTTTGTTTTGAACCGGATTAATTTCGTTTTAACAGACATAATTTTTTTTAATACCGAGTGTTTCTCTTTTAAAACTTTACTTATTGAAAACCCACAGGTTAATAGCTATTAGACGCGTTGGGTAATAACCTTTTTTGTTATCATTAATACAAGATATATATTACACTAATTCTCTGTTGGAATAAATTTAATTTTCAAGGTCAATCATTATTTTATGTCCTTTCTGACTTAAGGATTTTTATTTTCAGCTTGTTTTTCCGTAAATTTTGTCTGATAAGTCAGTGGCGCCTCATAAATTTTTAAGACAAGTTTTTTTACCAGACTCCAATTCAAGGGGACCTACGACTCGCTCTCCAAATAAACAGCAGAGCTACCGGCCGGCATTGTGTTAACCGGAGGATTTTTAGAGTTTTTCGGTTATACTGGGATGAACAAATCGAATATGGCAATTTTTAAAATAAAGAACTTTCAAGAACTTTACTTCGATCATCCTCGCATGCAGAACTCTATATAGCAATTTCGAATATGAAGAACCTCCAAGAACTTTACTTCGATCTAATTCTGATGTACCATTCTACACTGCATTTTAGAATACCAAGAACTTCAATAAATTTTACTCTAACCAAACTCGAATGAACAAATCTATATTGCACTTTTAATTATCAAGAACTTCCAAGAACTTTACTTCGATCAAACTTTGCTGAACAAATCTACATTGCATCTTCGAATACCAAGAACTTCAAAAAATTTTACTTAACCTTTAATTAGGTATGCGGGGTGGCCACAACACCCCACGTGTTAATTTCTAAATTATTTAGTACTTCTAGACCTGCAAATTAGCTGATCACATTGTTACCTTCCTATTATTTATCGAATTATATATTAAGCTGATTTTTGCATATTTAAATTCACATAGAAAGCAGTAATAGATACTTTATTATGCGGGGGTGCTGTGAGCACCCCGGCTACCTACTTACGTTACAATTTCCGACTTTGTTTTGTCTGAGCTTTTATGCATATAATAGCATGCAATCATTTAATTTGTTCAGTGTGTTTTGAAAATGTTTCGCGAGGAACAGGACCGTATTCAGAACGCATTACAAGATATTATTTCTAATGATAATGATGAACAATTTATTGATTCGGATGACAATGCAAGTGATAATTGTGAACAAAGTGACCATCAAACAGACAGCAAACAATCATATTGTGACGAAAGTTTGCCTCAAAATAAACATAAATATATGATTGGAAAGGATTTAAAAACTAAATAACACCAGCGAACACTGCTATAAGGACAAGAAAATGTAATTTAATTACTCATTTGCCACGTTCTAAGACAGTAGCTAAATCAGCTAGAATCCCAAGAGAATGTTTCGATCTTCTTATTGGCGATTCAATTGTAGATTTAATTTCGGACTGTACAAATATTTACATAGCATCGATTGAAAATAAATTTTTAAACAAAAGCGTATGTCGGAAAACTAATTCGAGTAAAATCAGATCGCTTTTTGGGTAACTGATAATTGCCTGCACCTACAAGGAGGAAAACTTAATCATCAGGATCTTTTTAACAATGTTAATTTGACGTTTTCGAGACGTTTTTTTTTTATGTAAAAATCGCTTTTACAGCAAAATTTTTTAGACATTTTTTGTTGGAAATTTTATTGCCTTCAATTTTGTTCATATACATTTTTCCATTTTGTTGCACCGTTTCCGACCGACAGCGACTTAAACAAGACTCGGTAAAATCCAAAAAATATTGTCATCTATATCTCGGAAACAGTGCATCATAATAAAAATATGAATATGAAATTTTTTCTTGTAAATTTCATTCTCTACAGTTTTGTTTATATACATTTTTCTATTTGGTCGCACTGTTTCCGAGATATAGATGATAATATTTTTTGGATTTTACCGAGTCTTGTTTAAGTCGCTGTCAGTCGGAAACGGTGCAACAAAATAGAAAAATTTATATAAACAAAATCGAAGAAAATGAAATTTGCAATAAAAAATATTAAAAAAGTTTTGCTTTAAAATTGATTTTTATATGACAAAAAACGGCTTCAAAACTTTAAACTTACGTTGGTAACATAGAAGTGTCCGAGTGCAGTGCCCAAACTTTACTTCATAATTTTGTATAGGCGAAATTGAAAATTTTACTTGTTTGCTTGTTTAAAGTATTATTCAGTCTTAGAATAATAAAATTATTTAATAGTTTCTCAATTAACTTTGTTTTTAAAATAACAAATGAAATTATTACGTGACGCAGTATTAATAAGGTTGTCACGAAGAGTAAATATTAAAACTCGTAAAAACTTCTATTTAAAAGTCTTAAATTTTATTATTTTTACATTTGGGTATATAATAATATCCAATATAATGTGAATTTACCTATAATAGAAAAAATGAGTGTAAATTGTTACTGTAAATGTAAGTTTTAGTTGGGGTGTTGTGAGCACCCCACCTACCTACTTACGTTACGAAATGCAGCCTACCTAATTAAAGGTTAAACCTAACTGGAATGCACAAATCTATATTGCATTTTTAAATATCAAGAACTTTCAAAAAATTTTACTTAAGCCAAACCGGAATGCACAAATCTAATATTGAATTTTTAAAAATCAAGAACTTCCAAGAACGTTACTTCGATCAAACTGTTAAGGACAAATCTACATTGCATCTTCGACTACCAAGAACTTCCAATAATTTCACTAAGCCAACTGGAGTACACCAATCTATATTGCATTTTTAAATATCAAGAACTTCCAAGTACTTTACTGATCAAATTCTGATGTACTAATCTATATTGCCACTTCGAATACCAAGAACTTCCAAAAAATTTTACTTCTACCAAACTCGTATGCACAAATCAATATTGCATTTTTAATTATCAAGAACCTCCAAGAACGTTGCTTCGATCCAACTCTGATGAACAAATCTACATTGCATCTTCGAATACCTAGAACTTCCAAAAATTTTCCTACAACCGAACTGGAATGCACAAATATATATTGCATTTTTAAATACCAACAACCTCCAAGAACTTTACTTTGATCTACTCGCATGCAGAAATCTATGTGGCATTTTACAATATCAAGAACTTCCAAGAATTTTACTTCGATCAAACTCTGATGTACCATTCTATGTACATTGCATCTTCGAATACCAAGAACTTCCAACAAATTTTACTTCAGCTTAACTGGAATGCAAAATACTAATATTGCATTTTTTTAAAAATCAAGCACTTCCAAGAACGTTCCTTCGATCAAACTCTGATGAACAAATCTAGGTTGCATCTTCGAATACCAAGAACTACCAAAAGTTTCACTAAGCAAACTCGAATTCACAAATCTATATTGCATTTTGAAATATCAAGAACTTCTAATACTTTATTTCGATCAAATTCAGATGAACTAATCCATAATGTATCTTTGAATACCAAGAACCACCAAATAATTTTATTTCAACCAAACTCGAATGAACAAATCTATACTGCAATTTCGAATATCAAGAACCTCCAAGAACTTTACATTCGATCAAATTCTGATGTACCATTCAACACTGCATTTTTAAATAAAAAGATCTTCCATGAACTTTACTTCGATCAAACTCTGATGTTTGTTTAATGTTTCGACATTGCATCTTCGAATACCAACTACTTCCAAAAATTTTACTTTAACCAAATTCGAATGCACATATCTATATTGCATTTTTGAATATCAAGAACTTCCAAGAACTTTACTTCGATCATCCTCGCATGCAAAAATCTATATTGCAATTTCGAATATCAAGAACTTCCTAGAAATTTACTTCGATCAAACTCTGTATTACCTTTCTACATTACATCTTCGAATACCAAGAACTTTAAAAAAATTTTACATCAACCTAACTGAAATGCACAAATCTAATATGGCATTTTTGAATATCAAGAACCTCCAAGAACGTTTCTTCTATCAAACTCTGATGAACATATCTACTTTGCTTCTTCGAATATTAACAACTTGAAAAAATTTCACTAAGCAAACTCGAATGCACTAATCTATATTGCATTTTTAAATTTCTCGAACTTCCAAGTATTTCACTTCGGTCAAATTTTGGTGTACAAATCTATCCTATCCTATATCCTATCCTTCCTAAATAATAAAATCTTATCGTAGTTACGGATTTTCTCGACGGTTTTAGCGACCGCTCGTGGACCGATCTACGCGCGGTCGGATTGTCTTTAGATTTTGCTGCAAAGGTCGAAATTTCTGCAGAACATGTTGAGCGAGAATTTTGCTGAGCACTCATCGGCACGAATTTCAAAACCTCCATTGCTAATCTCGAGTTTGAGGGGGGATTTTCCATGTGGGATTATATTCTCAAACCATACAGTTCCAAAAACAAAGTGGGTCGAATAATTTGATCGACGGACGATTAGATTCAACATTTGAAAGAAATTGAAAGGATGGGTCTTCTTGATGTTAATTAAGTATTTAAAGATGAAGAGTTTTTGCGAGAGTGTATAAGAACAGGGGCCGGGTCGTTCCATCGGGAGATGGGAGAAATCAAAACAATTGCATATTTTACGTTTATTAAGAATTCGAAACGGTAGTCGAAGAAATTTTGAAAAATGTTGTGAGTTTCGTCCGTGGGTGTAACAAAATTTTATTAGATCTACGATTGTACCTTAATAACATTTTATTTCATTGTTTGTACGTTGGCTTTATTTTGTTATTGCGTTACTAATGAGTTTATTAGATTTTATTATTAAAAAAGGGTAAGTGTGAATTTTTATATCAATTCAAATTATTGCAAATAATAATTAATTATCGCAATTACGTGTACAATGTAGTCAACCACAGTCTTCCGATTTAATTTATATTAATAATTTTTGTTTTTTTATTTTTAGATAAAATAAAATGGCATGCAATTTAGCAGAGGCCCTTCAGGCCCTTAACATGAAAAGCGGCAAACCACATTCTCCAGTGCGGTTTCCGCCACAACCACCGGCCAAGCAACCACCGCCGGCCAAACCACCGCCGGCCAAACCACCGCCGTCGGCCAAACAACCGCCACCTGCCAAACTACCGCCGTCGTCGCAACCACCGTCGCTTCCAAAAAGCGATTTACGGAGGAGGTTGGGGCGGCGGCCTCACGTTCATCGCCGTGAAGATCGGCGATCTCCGAATCATCGGAGCCGGTCGCCGGTCCGGCATATATATAAATTTTGCACAGTAAATATTGTAAATAATTTATTGTTTTTTTTTATTATTAGTTTTCCGTTCTTAGTTAATATTATTGTTTCGTTTTACCTCCAATCAATTTTAAAAAAAAATTGGAGGTATGATAATCGAAAAAAAATTTCAACTTTTTTTTTTTGCATTTTCGAGATCACCGTGTTCAGAAACGTAAAGATCTGCAAAAAGTAAAATAAAAATTTCTGTGTCGGTCTGTCGGTCTGTCTGTCTGTCGTCAAATTTTGTCGATCGATTTGCTTCCGAGCCATCCAACCAATTACGACCAAATTTGGTATGGTGGTAGGGTTCACGGTGGAAAGGTGAAAATAAGGTTTTCGTCGCGATCTATCAATCAGGAGTGCCACCACAAGAAAATAATACGGGATTTTTAAAAAATATTTTGTCTTGCGATATGTTATTTTAAAGGCCTTAAAAGGCTTTATCCAGAATAGGTAAAATTAATCTTCTATCTGTCGTCTGTCAAAAATCACAAGTTGTCAAAGTTGAAACTTTAAGAGTGAATAACTCAAGAAATGCTGAAGGGATCTTACCCAAATTTGGTACGTAGGTACATTGATCCTAATGGATATGAGAGCATATGTAATCCTTCGATAGAAATCAGTAATGCAACATGAAAAAAATAAAATTAACTTTTTTGGCAAAAACATGAAAAAAGTTTTTGTCGATCGATTTTCTCCGGCATTTCTGCGTCGATTGCAATAAAACTTATTGGACGTATGCCTCGTGGGCTGGAATGGTGAAAATAAGGTTTTGCCAGAGAAATCTTCACCAGGGCCACCACAATAAAAAAAATAAAAAAAAATGAAAATGTCGTCGTATCTCCGGAAATGTTTAACCGATTCAGCTAAAATTTGGTGTGTCGATGGAGCTTTGAAAGTATAAGTATTGGTGAGAAAACAAACCGAGCCAATTGTAACAGGGCGGGGCAGGTCAGAAAAATTATACAAAATATTAACTGAAATCTTAATTTATATATTTTTTGTGCGAATTTGTCAGATAGCTTGCAAAAATTAAACAATACATATATTCAAAATTTTAATAAATGTCATAATTTTGTGACATACGTGTCAAAATTAGGTTAATGTTGATTTGTATACCGAGTGCAGCATAAGAATTGAGTTTAGGACTTGTAACAATTTATTTAAAATACAAAAATAGGTGGTTCTGTGGGAAACATTTTATAATATCGTCGTACGCCTGACGGAACGTTACTTTAAATGTAAAAGGTTCTGCCACTAGGTAGCGACCAAGTTTAGGCTGTTTGTTAAATTTTTTCGAAAATGTTTTCAGAATCAGTAAATCGACAGTCAGTAATTTACAAAAATTTATTTTTGAAAAATCAGCTAGATGTCCGAAAAAATTCATTGTACCAATCTTGGAGAAATTTTATTTGTGACTTCTTACGGTATTATGTGACGTTAATAAAAATTTTGGAAAAAATTCAGTGGCGTACAAAAATAAAAAATTTTTTTCATTTTGGATTTTGTTAAAAAAACTTTTATAGATAGATTTAGGGTAGGTGGTGATACATATATATATATATCTATGCCAGGGCTACCGATATCTTTGTTAAGGCTACCACAATAGAAAACAAAAATGAATGTTATGTCGTCGTATCTCCGGACAAAATTTGGTGTGCTGGTTTTTTTTGTGAAAATATATTAGGTGGCTTATTTTATTAATTTTGCAAGTTTGACAACAATACACAATAATAAATTATTGTTTTATGATTTTCTATTGAGCACGTACATTTTCAATCAATTCAAAAAATAATTATTATTAACAATTACTGATAATTGACATAGATTTCATCACTTTTTTAAATATTAATTTGATTAACTTATTAACTTTTTAAATAATAATGAATAGTATGTGTTGTATCTCCGGATAATTTTTTCTTTACTTCCAATCTTTCACTCCCTTTTAACCAATACGCAAACTGTTCCAAATGGAGAACTTCCTTAGGTCCTTTGTAATGTAAAGAAACTTCCAATTCGTCGCTTTTAATTTGGCAAATGAATTTATATTTCCTACATTTCAATTGTTTACACTCTGCATACTCAACCAATATGAGGTTTTTGTGGAATTTTGATTTAGTTCTATGTCCTTTGAAGGCAATAACGCAACTGATATTTTTCGATTGTAAGGTATTTTTAAATACAGTATGTCTTACTTCTGAGTTCAGTACAATATCGATATGGTTTTCAAAACGGCTTACATTAAATTGAATCAACAACGAAAATTTGCCTTCACAAACAGTAGCGCTATTTTCAATTTCTTTGTTTGTAACGTTCGCATTTCGATCTTCATATGCATCGCCATCTTCATAATGATCATCATCTTCATATTCATCGTTATTTTCATCTTCATTCGTATATTCACATTTGTTTTTATCCATCTTTATATCATTATTTGCGATGTCGTCAGCTACATCTTTAAGATCACCTTTATCTTCATAGTTATTTTTATAATCAGTTTTATCTATATCGTTGTCTTCTTCTTTTCCAGTTTTACCCTTCAAATTGTTCAAGTTAGTCATCATTACCTTCATTATTAATAGTACTGCAAAACATATTTTTAACTTCTAGGTTATTCTTTTCAATACAAGTTTGAATTTCCTTCGAATGTCGTTTAATAATGGTATACAAAAACATTCGTTTGGAGAACGAATCGTTAACATTTATAAAACGACAAATATCGGACAATAGCGATTTTTTAGCCCTTGGTGAAATCGCAAGTAATTCTGTATAGCTACGATTCGACTTGCAGACAAATTTGCTTATCTGTTCAATAATAAGTTCTCGTTTTTGCGGTCTACCCATATTTCTAAAAAATATTGCAAAAACTTTAAAAAAATAATTTAATTAAATTCTAAGATTTTCCTAAGGTGGACCACCCCTGTAATCGAAAAAGTAATCAGTAGTTTATGTTGTGGAATATTAAATAAAATAGTTTTAAAATGTTAATTATTGCAAATAATTTTTTATAATAATGTAGATACCGTGCAAACAAATTAAGACCACCTTTAATATTTTGTTATTATGGCCACAAACTCTGGAAGCTTTCAAGGAGAATTTAAACTTATGAACTTATCGCATCATCTTTAAGAAGTAATGGAAAAAACATATAGGTCCAAATTAACAATAAAAAAAATTATGAAATTATCTTTATCAATTTTAAAAATATACAGCAAAACAAAATCAGATGAGTGTTTTTGGACGACCTTGTATATATAATAATTATTAATTATATAAGGGGATACAAGCCTCTAATCCACGAGAAAAACAATTCACATTAAAAATTAGTTATTTATATTAAGACTAGTAATATATAGGAAAGTTATGTGGTGCCACATCAGATTTTATTATATTAAGTTGTGATATTTTATATAAAACTAAAATATATAAAATTTTGTATAGCCAATAAATTATCCACATTAAAAATTATATTTAATTCACATTTAGATCTAGCACAAAAAAGTACATTTTCCTCCAACCGTATTAAAAGCAGTACATTTTTAATAGCATTACCTTAACTAAAAGTAGACGTCTTCGTTATTAATATAAAAATGCAAAATTGCTAAGCAAGACTTTTTTTACGCGCTTATTACTGGCCAAGCATCAAAAATGATCCGTCACTGGGCGCGCAGCTATATTAAAAAAAGAGCGTAGCGAGCTTTTTAAAGCTGTAAACCCAGTAGCGGATCACATTTCGAGAAGAGGTGAGTATACTTTTTTATCGGAAAACATAAAATTATATGTTATATTAAATATAAAAAAATATTGTTTAAATTTCAAATTGTGACAGATAAGACAAATTAAAACAATGTCATTAGAGCAACCCTCTATGGCAAAATGCATTAAGCGATTGAATCATAATTAAATTGTTTGGCGATCGCCAGTTTGAATCCCACGTCGGACAAGTTTTTATAATAGAATTTTTTTATAATATAAATGAATTGACTTGCTGTGCCCTGTTTCATAATGAAAATTTACTAATATTACTAGTTACAAGTAACTTTAAATACTCTTAAAATAATTAATCTGATGAGCTACCTGTGTGGTTTTTGGTACTTATCTATTAATAAAATGACCTATTCTAAAAGCACAGCAAAAAATTATTCTCAGATGGTTTTCAATAGCAATATTAAACAACTAGTATTTTCCAACTAATAATATTAGTACTATTGTGAAACGCGGCTCTGAAGTAACAGAATCGACCATTAATAAAAACACATTAATGGTCGATTTTACATTATTAGTCGATTTGTGAGCTGACTAGGAATGCTTCGTTTTGGCTGCCGGGTGGACAATCGGAAAGCATCGCTTTCGTTATGTTTTCCGATAAAAGGACTTTTTTGTGCATGACTTAAAAGTGATTTTATATTTTTAGTATTTTTTGTGCGCGATCGATCTAAATTTTTGCATAATGCCTTCCTACCGATAATTGTGGGGTGTGTCTGTGGCGAGGGGGGAGAATTTTATGCTCTCTTTTTTGATATCTAGCGCCGTTCTCGAGTTATTGCTAACTCAAATAATATAGAAAAAGCACTCTTCGAAATTACACAATTTTTAAATGTCAAAATGACTTTTCTAATATTACGTCAAATAATGTTTTAAAATTAAGTATTTATATTTTAAATTGTATTTAATTTTTGGTTGGAGAAAAAGTAATATGTCTCATTTGGATTAAAAGCGTCTTTGTTTAACGTACAATTGTTGCATTCGCTCGGCTCCGCTTGTCAAACAAAGTTTCACTTTTAATCTGAATAAGACAATGAACTATTAGTGCACGCAAAAAAAAAGTGTGGCTTAGCAATGGTCGCATTTTTATATTAATAACAAAAACGTCAACTTTTAGTTGAGGTAATGCTATTAAAAATGTTTGAGGTAATAGTATAAAAAATGTTCTGCTTGTAGTACAGCTGGAGAAAAAATAATTTTATTAATAACGTTATTGAATAATATTGAATAACGTGTGAAATGTCTTAAAACATAAACACAATAGAAAAATCGGATGCGGCCATATCATAATTTATCATAGTACTTTTAAATAAGTATATTAAAGTAAAAATACATTCATATACAATATCCCAAGTGCATTCAAATTGTCGACAATTTTTTTGAGCTCACGAATGCGTTTGTTGCTTTTGAAATTTTCCCGACTCGAAGAGGAGGGAAAATTGCGGCAAAGCAACAAATGCATAAGTGAAAAGCGAAAAAAAATTGTGTACTAATTTGAAATGCACGAGAGGATATTTATTTAGACTATTTCACGAATAAAATAGGAGGTTAATATAAATAATTAATTAAAAGTAAAAATCAATGTATCGTTGATTATGTTTTTTTAGTCAAGGTAACATAAAACAATCTTAATTATAAAGATGTCGCACGGTAAACGTTTTGGTGCAAATAATTTGCAAAATATTAAGAACGAAATTGAGAATCTGGTACCAACAAATACAAAAAAATCTAAATCATCAATTTGGAAACAATTTAATAAGTTTTGCTTGAAGAAAAATTATAAATTGCAACAAGATACAACAATGGAAAATCTGGCGCTCATATTGGTTGACTGGGGTTATAATATGCGCAAAACCGATGAAAATGATTACAAAGAACGAGTTGTAAAGCACATGTGGAATACGGTTGCAAAATTAATACAAGAAAAATATTTTTCTGAATATAATATAAATGTCAATCCGTTCAATGATATGGTATTTAAAGGAGCTAGAGATGCACGAGATGCAAAAAGAAAAGTATTACAAATTCAACCAGAAAAACGAAAAGTTAGTTCAGCACCAATTGCATTTCAGGAATATGAAGAAATATTATCAACTTTTGATGAAGACTGTCCATATGGCTTACAAAAAAATTTTTTTCATGTGGTTTCATATGAATTAGCGTGGAGAGGAGGCGAGGCTGTAAAATGTTTGGTACAATATTTTAAAATTGAATTAAATAATGCCGGTATTGAAACTGGACGGATTGAATACAATCCAATTTTTGAAAAAACTGCTCAAGGAGGTGCACAACGTTTAGCCGATAGCAAATGGTTAATTCATAATTCTGTCAATCCCGAAAGATGTCCTGTGCGGTATAAATTTCTATTTAAATAATTTTAAATTAACTATATATCATCTTATTCATAGATTATTTAAGAAAATGATGGAGAAACGAACAAGTAATATAAAAACTGATCGTTTATTTCTTACTGTAAACAAATCGTGGAATGAAAAAAACTCTTTAGGTTTTTTCAAAAATAGTCTTGTAGGACGCAACGAATTGTCCAAATGGACTAAATTATCTGCTGAAAGCATAGGGTTAGATACTAAACGTGTTAAAATCACAAATCATTCAAATCGTGTCAGCGCTGTATCGCATCTAGCTAAAGTTGGTGTTGGTGAACATCAAATTACTAAAATCACGGGCCATAAAAATGCTTCGTCCATTAAATCCTATTTGCAACTAGATGAAAATCACCATAAGATGTTAATTCAAAACATGCGAAATATTCCAGTTGAAAATCAAACTTCGAGTTCTTCCTTCATTTCCCATGAGCAGATACAAGAACCAGCATCAACCAGTATTACATCTTTGGAAACCAAACCAATTATTCATTACCATAATTGTACTTTCAGCAATAATTCAAATTGTAATTTTTCTTAAGTGTTATTTGAATTTATAAATCTACAAATTAAACAATTTGTAGAATTATAAATTTACACAATTAAAATTTGAGTCACTGCTGAAAGTACAATTTTTTTCAAGTTTATTAAGTAGGTACATTATGTATTATTGAAATGTTGAAGTTAATAAAAAAAATTGTCGATTATATTTGCTTTAAAATAAATTTAAAAAAATTGTCGCTGCAATTCGATTGCTATTGGTTGAATGTTTCGTTGCTTTTTCATTCCATTGGTCTAATGACAGCTGACTGAAATAGTCTTTATAAAAGTAATTTTAAAAAATTGTTGTCGGTTGTCTTCTACAAAGAATATGTTTTACTTAAAATATTATTTAAATTCAAGAAAATTTCTTTGGAATGAAGAACACTGTTTTCTAGATACATGAATATTAATATATTCTTAATAGAAGTAATTTAATTACGTAATTATATATATATACTTTAGCACTACGGGCCCTGCAGACCCATGGCTTGTTTCGTCACATTGTACCACATCTTCCTATTCATGGCTCTATTTCTCCAATCCATAATATGCAAAAATTCCAAATCTTCCTGTACCTCTTTGTTCCATTTTGTCCTCGGTCTACCTCTTCTTCTTCTCACCTCCCCCATGTTTATTCTTAGCATCATGTTGGGTATTCGTTCTTCGCTCATTCTTATCAAATGCCCCAACCATCTGATTCTTTGCGACTTGACCTTTCCAATAATTGTCGTGTCATTGTACAGCTCATACAGCTCTTGGTTGGTACGCCTCAGCCAAGTCCCATCCGTATACTTCCCACCCATTATCTTCCTTAGGATTTTCCTCTCCCACACGTCCAACATGACCTGCTCCTGCTTTCTCAATGTCCAAACCTCGCTTGCGTAAGTTACGACCGGCCTTATTATCGTTTTGTATACCCTGATTTTTGTTGATCTTGAAAACATTTTGCCTGTTAATATTGACTTTAATGCAAAAGTACATCTGTTCCCCGCCGCAATTCTAGCTCTTATTTCTTCTTCACTTCCAGGTTCTCTCGTCACTAGTGTTCCCAGGTAAGTAAAGGTTTCCACCTCCTCAAATTTGGCCACTGTATCATGCGGTAGCTGAACTTGGAGAAAACCGTTTTTCTGAAATGGTGCCCCATTCCACACCATATACTTCGATTTTGCTTCGTTGACATTGAGACCCATTTTTTGCGCAACTTTCAAAATGTTTTCGGTGGCCTGTTGTAATTCATATTTTGTTCGTGCTATTATTGTCATGTCGTCCGCGAAGGCCAAGCATTGGTGTTTATTTCGGAATATTGTACTTTTTCTTTTAATCTTGCTGTCTCGTACTACCTTTTCCAACGCGAAATTGAATAATATCGCCGATAGAGGGTCACCCTGTCTCAGTCCGCTGTCAATTTTAAAACTTCTTGATATGCTGCCGTTCATTTTCACTTTGTTTGTTGTATCATTTAACGTCATTCTTACTAGTCTTATCAATTTGTTGGGGATTTCTAGTTCCTTAAGTGCTCGATAGAGTTGTTCTCTCTCAATACTGTCGTACGCTTGTTTGAAGTCGATGAACAGTAGATATGTTGGCAGACTATGTTCGTGACTTATCGCCTGAATCTCCTTAAGGACATAAATTTGGTCTGTCACTGACCTACCTTCTCTGAAACCACTTTGGTACTCGCCTAGTAGTCTTTCTGAATATTGACTCAACCTGTTTTTGATGCATGTAGCTAAGATCTTATATACGACATTCAGCAGCGCTATTCCTCTGTAATTTTCACACCTTGTTTTGTCACCTTTTTTGTGAAGTGGGCATATCACTGCTTCCCTCCATGATTTTGGCATCTCTTCCTTGTCCCATATATCTCCAATTAGTTCGTACACCATTTCTTCGACTGTCTCTCCTCCATATTTTATCATTTCCGCCAGAATTTCGTCATCTCCGGCACTCTTATTGTTTTTTAATTTATGTACTATTTGTTGTATATCTTCCATTGTTGGTTTTTCCACACTTGATTCGTTTGCGCTGTCGTTATATGCTTCGCGATTTTCGTTACTACTTGTTGGTTTGTTTAGAAGGTCTTCAAAATATTCCGCCCATCGCTCTATCACTTCAGCTTGACCGCCTACCAAGTTTCCTTCTTTGTCCTTACATATTGATGTTTTCGGATGGTAGCCTCTTCTAACTCTTTTGATACCCTGGTAAAAATTCCTAATTTCCTTCGATCTATATTTCTCTTCTATCTTCTCCAGGTTTTGTAGCATATGTTTTCTTTTTTTCGCTCTGATTAGTGCTTTACATGTCTTCCTTTGTATTTCGTATTTGTTTTTGTTTTCTACTGTTTTTGATTGTAACATTATCTTTCTAATATTTTCCCGTTTACTAATTTCTTCTTGACATTCCAGGTCGTACCAATCTTTGTTTTTGTGCTTTTCTGTAGCATTTTGTTTGGATATTGCTTTTTTTATAGTACTTATCAAAAAATCTGCTTTTTCCTCTATACTCGTTGGTTTTATTTCGCTCGCTACTACTTCTTCGATTGTTTTTATGTATTCATCTTGTATTGTCTTTCTCTGGAATGCAATTTGTAGGGCCTTGTTTGTTTTTGCACCTTCTACTGATTTATTATTTATAGGTATTATCTGTTTGAACTTGGCTCTTACCATAAAGTGGTCCGAGTCTATGTCGGGTCCCCTATAAGTTCGTACATTTTTTATACTTGTCTCACTTCTCTTTTCTATCAGCATATGGTCTATTTGATTTGTAGTTTTTCTATCCGGCGTTGTCCACGTTCCCTTGTGTATCTCTTTGTGTTGGTATTTGGTGCTAACAATTCTCATATTATGCTCCATAGCAAAATCTATTAAAAACCTGCCGTTTTCGTTGGTTTCTTCATGCAAACTATATTTCCCAATGGTTGGTCGATATACCATTTCTTTTCCTATCTTAGCATTGCCATCACCTATAACCATTTTCAAATCGTACCTTGGTAACTTTTCATATATCTTATTTAACGCCTCGTAGAATTCTTCCTTTTGTGTTATTTGTTTTTCTTCGGTTGGTGCATGGAAGTTTATTAAACTTATTTTCCGATATTTACCTTTTAGTCTCAGTGTACATATTCTTTCCGACACAGGTTCGAATTTTATAACCGCAGCCTTTACTCGGTCGCTCACGACCATTCCCACTCCCAATCTTCTGTTAGGCCCGCTACTCATAAAAAACGTATAACCCTCGCAGTCAAATATTCCACTGCTATTTCTTTGGAATGAAGAACACTGTTTTCTAGATACATGAATATTAATATATTCTTAATAGAAGTAATTTAATTACGTAATTACTAAGACTAAAAGCTTGCGCAAAGAAAACATTTATTATGTTATGTTAAGAACTTCTTAATTCAAAATTGTTTTTTATTTACTTTTATAAATAAATTTGTTACTGCTTAGATTAATGGTCGATTACATCATTCTTTAATTTAATTATTACTATTTATGTGATCTAAGATAACTGAATCAAAAATATTTCTTTCTTACAGCAAGAAAATATTTTCGTGCGGTTATTGAAAACAGAGAATTTCTTGATTCAAGTCTAATTCAATATCTAAATTCATCAAAATCACAACTTTTTTTTATGATTACAATACTTTCTCAGATTTTGGTATGATAAAGTAAAAGATATAAAATAATGATTACGTTTTGCGAAGTTGATTGAATAATGTTAAGGTTTGTACTTATTCTTCACAATAAATAAAACAGGAGTTTTATATTAATTTCATCAGCATGACATGTTTCATGTGACTAGCACATATCTTCAGATGCGATTTTAGAAAAGTAATATTTTAAAAAAATATTTAAAAATTTAAAATTTTTAAAATTCACAATTTATCTGATTTAGTTATTTTTATTTTTAATCAAATAATTATCGCATGAAATTAATATAAAGCTCCTATTTTATTTATTGTGATACAAATAAAAGATCTAAATAATATTTTCCACACTACAAACTATCTGAAAACTCATATTTTACTGATCACTATGGTGTTCTCTCTTAATAAAAAAAAATAATTAAATACTACTTACCACTATATGATATCTTCAATGATAAATTATAATAAATAAATTATTTAAAATTGACACGATAATTCACTACACTGAGTTACGAAAAACTTAAAACGTAAAAGAAATAATTTTTAATGTTGTTTTCCAAAAAAGAAAAGGTAAAGTGATTCTGGTGACGTGATGAAAATGAGTGCTGAAGTCCCCCCTCTATGACTCGCTAAATAGCAACTTTTGCAAAAGATGCATTTTTGGGATGGACTTAACAACAAAAGAATTCTTTTTTAATTTAGCTTTAATACGGATGCATTTTAAATGTTATATAACCCAAAACCACATTTTGCACTACAAAGAATCTTTATCCGAACATCCGTAACCCGGGTGCTAAAGATAAAGACAGCTAAATATCAGCTTGTTGCAATTTTGGGAAATCCAGAACTCAATGTCTCCCTTAATCCCTGAAAGAATAGTTTTAAATTTAGATAACTAGATATTCTTAAGTAAAGGAATAGACAGGTAAGGGTTATAAAAATTTTTTTAAATAACGAACTTCTGGGTTTTTCTACGCTTAAGGCTTAAGTAAAGAAACACAGTAGTAATTAGAAATTCATTATTTAGAAAACCAAAAAGACATTACTACAAGACAGGTGAGGACCCATATATAATTTTTAATAAAATATTAATTTATGAATTATATTAAATTCACTTTCTATTGTCTGTCTAGCTCCAGTCGAGTTGTAATAAATGGGTTTTTGATTTTTTTAAATAATCATAATCTACATATTGCATTGCAAAGATGAAGTACAGGGTTAAATGAAATAATTTTGTCCGTCGATCGAGATTATTTTCAGCCTGTAACAAACTCCCACGGAAAAGTTACAAATTTATTTAATTTGTGAAGATGAAAATCACCCCCGCTCACGGCGAATTTTTCAAAGATAAAATATGGGGTAAAGTGGAATAATTTTGTACTCCCACGGAAAAGCCTCCGAATTTTTTTGATTTTAAAATATATGTTATGTAGTATGGGTTTAGCTAAAATTTGACACTAATTTCAAAGTGTAACAAAATGTTTGGTAAGAGTTACAAATTTTTAAAAATTTGGAGGCGGCTTTGTTACCTCTCAGCCTCCGAATTTTTTTGATTCTAAAATATATATTATGTGGTATGGGTTTAGCTAAAGTTTGACACTAATTTCAAAGTGTAGCAAAATGTTTGGTAAGAGTTACAAATTTTTTAAAATTTGGAGGCGGCATTAGCACCCCTCAGCCTCCGAATTTTTTTTATTCTAAAATATATGTTATGTGGTATGGGTTTAGCTAAAGTTTGACACTAATTTCAAAGTGTAACAAAATGTTTGGTAAGAGTTAAAAATTTTTAAAAATTTGGAGGCGGCTTTGTTACCTCTCAGCCTCCGAATTTTTTTGATTCTAAAATATATGTTATGTGGAATGGGTTTAGCTAAAGTTAGACACTAATTTCAAAGTGTAGCAAAATGTTTGGTAAAAGTTACAAATTTTTTAAAATTTGGAGGCGGCATTAGTACCCCTCAGCCTTCGAATTTTTTTGATTCTAAAATATATGTTATGTGGAATGGGTTTAGCTAAAGTTTGACACTAATTTCAAAGTGTAGCAAAATGTTTGGTAAAAGTTACAAATTTTTTAAAATTTGGAGGCGGCATTAGTACCCCTCAGCCTCCGAATTTTTTTGATTCTAAAATATATGTTATGTGGAATGGGTTTAGCTAAAGTTTGACACTAATTTCAAAGTGTAGCAAAATGTTTGGTAAGAGTTACAAATTTTTTTTAAATTTGGAGGCGGCATTAGTACCCCTCAGCCTCCGAATTTTTTTGATTCTAAAATATATGTAATGTGGTATGGGTTTAGCTAAAATTTGACACTAATTTCAAAGTGTAACAAAATGTTTGGTAAGAGTTACAAATTTTTAAAAATTTGGAGGCGGCTTTGTTACCTCTCAGCCTCCGAATTTTTTTGATTCTAAAATATATGTTATGTGGAATGGGTTTAGCTAAAGTTTGACAGTTATTTCAAAGTGTAACAAAATGTTTTGCAAGAGTTACAAATTTTTTAAAATGTTGAGGCGGTGTTGCTACTTCTCAGCCTTCCAATTTTTTTGATTCTAAAATATTTGTTATATTACGCTCTGAAGAGTAGTAGACGTTTTAGTTTATTAAGTTAATGCGGAATTAGCAATATAGAAACAGTTAAAAATTATTTTTAATTATTTGTCTGGTCCACTGTATTATTTGAATTTCTGAGTCTGATTCTGATTCTGTCTTCAGCCACATGTAGATGCAGCGTTTAATTCAACGTGATTATTTGGTAAATATTTCTTGTTGGCTTCTCCAAAAACTCTATACAAAACTAAAGCACGTTTCTTGTAAGTTTGTGCGTTTACTCCATCTCGCATAACATGTGCAACCAGCTCGTATAATGTAAATAATGTTTTTTGAGCATCTACAAAATTTGCATATTTTTTGCTTTCCGCATAAGAGCAGCACATGATATGTATTATGCTATCGAATCCGCATGTGTTGATTACTGTGAAATGCATTTTGCCAATTAAAATCGGTTTTAAATTTAATACATTTCCATTTCTAAGTAATCCGATTACCGACGACTTCATTTTGCTTTGATCGTTGTATATTAAAACTGTAGAATCTTTATCCAAGTAATTCGGTTTCCTTCCTTTTGCTCCTTTTTCTTTTTCTGTACTTTCACCAAGACCACCCCAATTTTCTAATGCGGTTTTACTTTCCAATTCAAAATAATTTGGATCATCATTATCTTTGACTTTATCGTCATTAGCCGAATAACCATCATTTTCAAATCTATGTCAATTATTATATAGAAAATCAATAGAAAATCGTAAAACAATAATTATTGTGTTATTGTTGTCAAACTTGCGAAATTAATATAATATATATATGATAGCACTACGAGCCTTGTAGACCCATGGCTTGTTTAACTACGCTGGACCATTTCTTTCTGTCTAGAGCTACATCCTCCCATTTTTGTATGTGCAAGGTATTTAAGTCTTCCTGTACTTCTTCTTTCCATTTGGATTTTGGTCTACCTCTTCTTCTTCTCATTCCACCCATGTTCATTTTCAATATCCTATTCGGCACTCTTTCGTCCTTCATTCGCACTAAGTGACCCAGCCATCTTATGCGTTGCGATTTAACCACTCCAATGATGGTAGCTTCATTATATAATTCATATAGCTCTTGGTTTGATCGCCTTAACCATCTTTCTTCTATATACTTTCCTCCAAATATTCGTCTCAATATCTTTCGTTCCCACACGTTCAGCATTGTTTGGTCCTGTTTTTTCAGCGTCCAAATTTCGCTTGCATACGTTACCACTGGTCGTATGATCGTCTTGTACACTCTAAGCTTGACTGCTCTTGAAAACATTTTACCAGTCAATACTGATTTTAGAGCATATGCACTTTTATTCCCTGCTGCAATTCTGGCTCTTATTTCCTCATTACTTCCCACTGCTCTCGTTACCAATGTTCCCAGATAAGTGAAAGCTTCAACTTCTTCAAATGTTACCACTTTATTCTCTTCTAATTGTACTTGAAGAAATCCACCTTGTTCGAAAGGCTTATCGTGCCACCGCATGTACTTGGTTTTTCTTTCATTTACCTCTAAACCCATTTTTTGTGCAGCATTCAATATCTTTTTTGTAGCTTTGTTTAGTTCGTATCTTGTTCGTGTTAAAATCGTCATATCATCCGCAAAAGCAAGACATTGTTGTCGGTTGCGAAATATTATGTTCTTACCACTGATTTTACTATCTCTCAATGCCTTTTCAAGAACAAGATTAAATAATACAGCAGATAGTGGATCGCCTTGTCTTAACCCGCATTCGATCTTGAACTTCCTTGATAACTTCCCATTCATTTTTACAATATTGGTGGTTTCATCGAGTGTCATTTGTATCAATCTTATTAATTTATTGAGTATCTTAAATTCTATAAGTGTTGTATACAGTTGGTCTCTGTTGACGCTATCGTACGCTTGTTTGAAGTCGACAAACAGTAAATGAGTTGGTAGTTTGTGTTCATGACTTATGGACTGAATTTCTCTGAGTACGTATATTTGATCTGTTACTGATCTACCTTTACGAAATCCACTCTGGTATTCTCCAAGTATTTTGTCTGTGTATTGGTTTAATCTATTTTTTATGCACGTTGCTAATATTTTATAAGTAACATTCAATAAAGCTATACCTCTGTAGTTATTGCAATCAGTCTTGTCACCTTTTTTGTGGATTGGGCATATTACAGCATTTCTCCATGATCTTGGCATTTCCTCTTTTTCCCATATTTCTTCGATTAGTTGATATATCATGGTTTCTATTACTTCTCCTCCGTATTTGATCATTTCTGCTTGTATAGCATCTTCTCCAGCACTTCTGTTATTTTTCAGACTTTTGATTATGTTCTGCACGTCTTCTGCACGAAGTCTGAAAAAGTATTGTAATCGTGCAGAAAAAAAATATCGTCACTTCTGCCGCAATACCTCCAATCATCAGCACACCAATTTTTATCCGGAGATATAACATATATATTATATGATCAAAAAAGTGATCAAATCTATGTCAATTATCAGTAATTGCTAATAATTATTATTTTTTTAATTGATTGAAAATGTACGTGCTCAATAGAAAATCATAAAACAATAATTATTGTGTTATTGTTGTCAAACTTGCGAAATTAATATAATAAGCCACCTAATATATTTTCACAAAGAAATAGATAAAGTAAGATTTCAGTTAATATTTTCTGTAATTTTCTTGCTTTTACATTTGGCGCAATTGTTTCCTCACCAATGCTTGCATTTTAAAAACACTATCAGCACACCAAATTTTATCACAATCGGTTCAACATTTCCGGAGATACGAAGACATTTTCATTTTTTTAATTTATTTTATTGTGGTAGCCCTGGTAAAGATTTTTCTGCCAAAACCTTATTTTCACCACTAGAGCCTACCAGACATACGTCCAAAAAGTTTGATTGCCATCGACGCGAAAATGCCGAAAAACATCCAGGGACAAGGACTCAAACTCTCAAGTTTTCGCAAAAAAAGTAATCTTTTTTTTTTAATGTTGAATTCTTGAATTTTATCAAACGGTTCTATATGCTGTCGAACTTGACACAGAACTTTGTGGGGCCAATGTTCTTACCTGCAAAATTTGGTTGAGATCCCTTCAATACTTCATGAATTATTTGCTCTTGAAGTTTAAACTTTGGCAGCTTGTAATTTTTGACAGATGACAGATAGAAATTCCAAGTTTTTGACCTTGAGGGGGTTCCGCTCGCTCCGCCATCTTGGTTTAAAGGGGTGGAAAATCCCTTTTTTGCTATTTTCTGGGTAACGGTGCCAGATACGCCAAATATGTAAGAATACAGAAATGTAGAGCGTAAAATTATGCATTTTTTTGTCATATACGTTTTTTTCTAAGATTAATGGTTTTATAATTACAGCTTGAAGAAAATGAGCGTTTTTATAAATTTCAAAGTATTAGTGGCCAGTATCTACTTATGGCGCTTCAATGCATATAGTTATGTTCGATGCATTCTAGAAGAATAATAACTTCGGATATGACATTACAATTATTTGCAATGCGTAATCAATTTATAAAATAAGTTAACTTTTATGCGTTCTTAATAATTTTGTAATTAGTCTTCATATTGATTTCATATTAGTGGGGTCTCATGTTAGATATTTGTATTATTTAATAAAGACAAATATTTTTTAAAAACGTGTTTTTCGTATCGAATAACATATTTGGCGCTGCGAACAGGATTCCAAACGGCACTATCGAAGTACCGGAGATTTTTAAATCCTTATTGGAAATCGAACTTAAAATTGGTGCTAGATCCACTTTGGTTTACTGAGCGACTTCAACTTCCTGACGGTACGCAACTGTAGAACGCAAGGAACTACACCTACCAACTCGCTAGGCATCCACTATCACAGCATAGAATGTTATTGGCAACATTGGCTTTGTAAGTGAACCTTATTTTCCATTATTTAAATTTCCTATTGTTTTTATAATTTTTAAATACACTTGATATTAATCATTGTATGAGTATCACTCGCGATAGATCACTGTTACGTAGATTAATTATTGACGATTCAAATAGTTTAGAAAATATTACGGAAACTAATTTTAATCAATTAAATCAATCTACAATGACTACTACAAATTTTACGGAAATTAATTTAGCTAAAGAAATGATTCCGAAATACGAAGGAGGCAGTAAAAATGTATCATACTTTATTATACAGTGTGAAAAATTTATTCGCACTTATAGAAATACTACAGTAGGTCAAGAAAATTGTACGCTAAATAAACTTTTATTCGAACTTTGTTGTTCAAAATTAACTGACGCGGCTAGAGACACGTTAGTAGTTTCTAATTGCAATACCTGGGATCAAGTAAAAAATTCATTATTGAATAGATTTGGTGATCCGCGGAATGAAACGTTATTATTAAATGACTTAACCACTTGTTTTTAAAATAATAATGAAACTTACGATGCATACTTTGAAAAAATTAAAAGTAATTTACAACAATTGCAAGAGAAGCTAATGCAAATTTAGCTGAATTTAAAATTTTGGCTCACACACAGACCGCATTAAATACTTTTAGGGCCGGGTTATTAGAACCTTACCGTTCTCATATTGCAGATCGAACAGTAAATTCAATTGAGGAATGCTTATTGCAATTACGCAATTACGATAATTATCGACAACATGTAGATTTCTTAAATTTTATGAGAAACAAATCCGGAAAACAAATTGCGAATAAACTTATTCAAAAGTCACCACCATTCAGACAATCATATAATACACCTGCTAGGCCTTTTGGAAATTCTAATTTTTATCCAAATTTCAATTCAAATTTTAATCGAAACTTTAATCAAAATTTAAATTCAAGATTTAATAATCAGCATTCGCGTGGTCCTGTTCAAACTGGACCTAATCAAAATAGTTCACAAGTCGTAGGAAATGGTTCTCGTCAAGAACCTACCCCAATGTCAATATCAACCAGAAATACTTTTAGATAACCGCAAAATCGAGCGAATAATCACTTCCAAAGTTACGGTCCACGCAATTTTATTTTGGAAGAACTTAACAACGTTCAAGATAGTAATGACCAGTACGATTGCTATTATCCCGAATTTCAACAACCAGAAAATTTCGAAATAGGAGACGAAGTAGAAAATTTCCCTTCAAACTTTGAGCAATCAGAAAATTCGGAAAATCTAGAGGAGAATGAAAATTTTTGTATGCAAGTCTCGGAAAAACAATAGATTTGAATTCAATAACCAATAAACCTAAATTACCATTTATTTCAATTCCAAGTTTAAATCTCAAAATTTTAATAGACAGTGGTGCTTCAAATTCAATCATAAACCCGATCACGGCTCACAAATACTTTAAAAATTTCATTTTTAAGAAACACTTTTCAGTAAATGGCTTTAACAGAATAGAATCTAGTTACGAAAATGTGTCTTATCCTATTTTATCAGAATTTGGAATAAATAATAAAATTAATTTTCACGTAATCAAATGGGCGCGATTAGGCGCGAAAATAAATTATGAAACTTACGTTTTAGAAATAAAAGATTTAAAAATTCCATTTTTTATGGAATTGAATTCTAGAAATTTTGTACCCTGTAGTCAATTAGCGAAAACACACGCCACGATTCCAGTCAATATAGATAACGGACCAGTCATAATACCCGAACTAATTGTTAACAATTATTGCATCCCCGAATCAATAGCAATAGCAAAGGACGGTTTTTGTACAGTCTCGATAGAAGAAGATCGCGAAATTCAAATTAATTTCTTGCAACAAGTAGAGGTAGATCCAATAATTAATATTGAAATAAATCAAAGACCAAATTCAAATCTTGTAAATTCAAATATTTCGAACATCATTCGAACCCAACATTTAAATTCAGAAGAATTTAATTTAACACATCTTAAATTTGTGTCAAAAATATAAAGATATATTTTATAACGAAAATTGCGACTTGAGTTTCACCAATGCTGTAAAGCACAAAATTAGAACAACAGATGACGACCCAGTTTACCGAAAATCATTTAGGTACCCACACCATTTAAAATCGGAAATCCAGAATCAAATTCAAAATCTATTAGATAATAAAATCATTCGCCCTAGTATATCCCCTTTTAGTTCACCCGTTTGGATTGTTCCAAAAAAGGTAGATGCTAGCGGAAAACGAAAATTTAGATTAGTTATTGACTATCGAAAGCTAAATGATAAAACAATGGAGGACAAGTACCCCCTCCCCAGAATTGAGGAAATTCTTGATAACTTGGGAAAGTGTATGTACTTTTCGACTCTGGACTTGGCAGAAGGTTTTCATCAGATAGAGTTACATCCTGATTCAATAGAAAAAACTGCATTTACTGTAGATAACGAGCATTGGGAATACGTCAGAATGCCTTTTGGGCTAAAGAACGCCCCTTCCACATTTCAGCGTGTTATGGATAATATCCTACGGGAATATCTTTACAAATTCTGTTTCGTGTACATGGACGATGTCGTCATATTTTCAAAATCCCTTCATGAACATTTAATTCACTTAAATAAAATTTTTGATAAATTCAGAGAATACAATTTGAAGGTTCAATTAGATAAGTCCGAATTTTTATGCAAAGAGGTAGCGTTTCTAGGACACATTATTACCCCAAATGGTATTAAACCAAACCCAGACAAAATAAAGGCTATTCAAGCATACCCTCTTCTTAAATCGGTTAAAGAAATTAGAGCATTTTTGGGACTAATCGGATACTATTGAAGGTTTATTCAAAATTTTGCTAAAATTGTTCAGCCCTTTACTAAATGTCTTAAGAAAGGTGCAAAAATTGACGAAAATAATGCTGACTATTTGCAAGCATTTCATAGTTGCAAAGAATTGATAACAAACGCCCCCATATTAGCATACCCTGATTTTAATAAGACTTTTTGTATTACCACGGACTCATCAAATTTTGCAATCGGTGGAGTATTGTCACAAAATAATAAACCAATTGCATTTTATTCGAGGACGCTAAATAGCGCCGAAAGAAATTACTCGACGATAGAACGAGAACTGCTAGGGATCGTTGAAACCACAAAACATTTTAGACATTATGTTTTTGAAAGGCAATTTATAATTGAAACAGACCATAAGCCGCTAGTGTGGTTATTTTCCTTAAAAGATCCAAATGGGAGATTGGTCAAATGGAGATTAAGATTAGAGGAGTTTGACTACAAAATTCAATACAAAAAAGGTAAAGAAAATTTGGTAGCAGATGCTTTATCACGTGTAGAAATTAATGCCAACGAAACATCTGATGATGACGTGCTAGATCTCCTGTCAACATTTCCAAATGTTGACGATGAACCCAACTTGACGCTTGAAGACCTTGACAAATTATTAACCAACGGAATTCACCAGAATGATGACCTAGAAAATACACAACACACAGCACACGAAGAACCAATTTTTGCAATGCCCATTACTGATAAACCAATTAACCAATTTAGTTATCGTATCATTCTAAAATTTGGAGATCAATTTAACGTAAAACTAGACAGACCTTTTTCAAAATTTAATTATATTGTTACAATTAGGAGAGGAAATGAACTACAAAATTTATCGGAAGCTCTTAAAGAAATTATAAACCCAGCAAACATGTACTATATGTATTTATTTCGAGGATAAACTTTTAGAACCAAAATTCTTAAATTTAACAAAACATTTATTTGACTATAAAGTAAAAATTATCAAAAGTAATATCCTTGCCAAAGATTTAATTAAACCAGATGATCAATATAACGTAATTCACGAATATCATTCTAGTAACCATAACGGAATTTTGGAGACGTACAATAATTTAAAATTACGATACTATTGGCCGGACATGAAATCAAAAATTAACAAATTAATAAACGAGTGCGAAACATGCTTATTAAGTAAATATGACAGAAACCCATATAAAGTAAAATTTTCAGGACCCCTACTTTCTAAACGACCTTTTGACATAATCCACATAGACACTTTTAGTTTTGAAGGAAACAAATTTTTGACAATAATTGACCTATTTTCACGCTACGCTCAAGCTTATTTTGATGTTGATGGTTCCGAAATATCAATGTTAAACAAATTACGGCACTATTTTTCTCACCACTCGTATCCAAAGAAAATAGTTTGTGATGAGGGAAAAGAGTTCAAAAATAACGTTTTTGAAGAATTTTGTTCCTTATTTAAAATTGAGCTACACTTTACAACAAATTACAATAGCACTTCTAATTCCCCCGTAGAAAGAGTACATTCGACCATCCTAGAAAAGTTACGCATTCTCAAAATTCAGAGCAAATCCGAAAATCCACAAAATTTAATGATGTCAGCGATTTTGATTTATAATCAGTCAATTCACTCTGCTACAGGCCACTCACCCTTTACACTACTTTACACACTAAATTTAAACGCTCACGAAATTGACATGGACAAAACAGTTTACGAAATTTTTAATGAAAAACGTAAGAATGAGATTTTACCATTTTACGAACAACTGTATCAAAAACAGCTTAGAAATGGCACGCGGATTTTAGAAAACCGGAATAAAAACAAAGAAAGCGATGTCGAATTTAATGAACCAACGGCGTATTTCAAGCGACAACAAATTAGAAAGACAGACCCATATTACGATAAAGTTAACATAACATCAATTAATTGACAATAATAAAGTTCAAGGAATTAGAGAAAAATCAAAAAGACCGACAAATATTAACCTTAGAAAAGTTCGTCGTATTAAAAAGAGTTTTCCATTTCAGGATCATGGGACTGATCAATCGGACCCAGGGCCTTCAAATAGAAAAGATTAGCACTAATGGCTATTTCTCCGAAGATTTAGGTTCAGCAAAATTCTTAAACCATTATCATAATTTCTATTTTTATTTTAACATAACCGACTTTGATGTAAGTTACCACTTATTATTAGAAAATGTAATTATTTTAGAACCAAAAATGGTAAACCCTCTTTCCCGAAAAGTATTCGGTACACTAAAAGAAAATTGTAAGTCCATCGAAAATCAGTTGCAGAAATTTAAACATCGTAATAAACGCGCTCTCATCGACATTTTAGGAACCGCGATTAAATTCGTTACTGGCAATTCAGATAATAATGACCTAATCGAAATTCATAACAATCTTGATTCATTGTATAAAAATCAAAATAATATCATTAAACAAATGAATCGGTATACAACGTTTGCAATAGATATGTACGATATATGTATCGCAATGTGAAGTTTTACGATACGCGATGGAAAAATTATCCAACGAGCCGTAGGCGAGTCGGATAATCCATCAAGTATCGTAGAGACACATTACGATACAAATATTGTACAACGTTTTATCTACTTTTATAACTAATACCTACAAATATTTTTGTGCTTGTCAATAAACATTTAAAATTGCGTTTATGAAAAAATAATAGGGAGGCCAATCGCGTAGTTACGAAATTGTTTAATTGTTTTCCAAACATTGAAGTGACAACAAGCAGCAGTGTATTAGCAAGTGAAAAATGTGTAATTCAGAGGAAAGTTTGCCTTCTGATGTAGAAGTGGCTGCTAAATCTGCTATAGATACATTAATTCCTGCCAAATCTAAAAAGCGTTACGAGATGGTGTGCAAATATTTTGAAGAATGGATGGAAGTGAAGAAAATTCGTGAAATCTCTGAAAAGGTAGTTCTTGCCTATTTTTCGGAACAAGCAGGGAAATTAAAACCATCTTCGTTATGGTGCCGGTATTCTATGTTGCGAACCTTAGTCTCGATTAAGAAAAAAATTGATATTAGTCAATATCATCAAGTTGTGGCTTTCTTAAAGAGAAAATCAGACGGATACCGACCTAAGAAATCTTGTATTTTTCGTAAAGAAGAAATACATCAATTTCTTAAGGAAATGAATGATAAGGATTTCTTATTTATGAAGGTAAATTATAGCTTAAATAATAAAAATACAATCTCAAACTTATTATGCTTTTAGGTCATTTTGATAATTGGAGTTTTTGGTGCTTGCCGACGCGAGGAGATTACAAATTTGATGACACGAGACGTTCAAGACGATGTTTCATCTGTTTATTTGTATTTATTAATATGCACAAGTTATTACATTATTAACACAACAACCGAAGCCATCTTTAGTGATGCATCGTCTATCGTATATTCCAGTGTTGCCAATGTGACAACCACATATGTTACATCCCTCTTCCTTTAGAGATATCATCCAAATGTTCTTACAGAATACAGCAATCTTAATTAATACCAAATTCTTAATTCTAATTTGACAAATTCTTAAACAATACAAAATTCTTAATTAACACAAAATCTTATTTCTAATTTAACAAATTCTTAAACATTACAAATTCTTAATTAACACAAAATCTTATTTCTAATTTAACACGTTCTTATCTCTTTCTTTCTTTCTTTCTTTCTTTCTTTTTTTTTTTTTTTTATATGACATAGTCATTTAGATATACTGGTTTCTTTCGTACTCTTTTTTCCCCTACTTCTCTTATTTCTGTATCCTCTGTTGGTTTATTTTGTTCCGAGCTTAATTCACATTCATTTTTGTTTTCATAATAATGATCATAATCATTATCGGTTGTATCGACTGATACTGGATTATTAAAGTTGTTACCTGGTAAATTTTTTAAAAATTTTGAATTTCTTCTAAATGTTTTACCTTTAATGGTTTTAACTATGTATGATCTTGGTTCTTTACTTTTATTTATTATTTCTGCCTGTTCCCACTCTTTGTTCTCACCTAATAACATTACCTTTTGCCCTAATTTGAAATCTGGCCTTACATGAGCTGTTTTATCATAATTTTGTTTTACTTTTGCCTGTTTTATTTTCCTACTATTTTGAATGTCAATTATTTTTGGTTTTAGTTTATTTCTAACCATAGGTAAGGTTGTCCGTATTAATCTGTTGAATAACAGTTCAGACGGAGCTGCTTTTAACCCTATTAACGGGGTTGCTCTGTATTCGAGCAAGTATTCCTTGATATCTTGTCCCGTCTCCTTACTCTTTTTTAACATATTTTTACAGATTCCTACCGCTTTTTCTACCAACCCATTTGATTGTGAGTATCTTGGACTGATAAACAGAGTTTCGATGTTATTTTCTTTTGCAAAGTGTTTAAATTCTTGACTATTGAATGGTACATTATCAGATAGTATTTGACATGGAATGCCGTGTGTTGTCATTAAATTTTGAAGTTTTCTTATTATTTCGCTGCACGTTTTATCTTTTAGTTTTATTAATTCAATCCAATTACTGTAATCATCTACAACTACTAAATATGAGATTCCCTTAAATTCTAGTATATCAATAGCTATTTTTTCAAAAGGGTGTTCAGCATTCTCATGAAAAATTAAAGGTTCTTTAACATTAGCCCTACTAAATTTTAGACATATTCGACAAGCTGCTATAAACTCTTCGATGTCTTTTGAATAGCCAGGCCAATAGAATAATTTTCTGGCCCTATTTTTTGTTTTTTCTATGCCTACATGTGTTTTATGGAGTTGTTCCAGCATGTAGTTTCTTAAATTTTTTGGTACTACGATTCTTTCCCCGTAAAATATTATGCCTTCTTTGTTTACTAGATCTTCCTTAATTTTGTAATATATTTTTAATTCTCCCTCTAAATTTTGAACTTTAGGCCACCCTGTTTTGTAGTATTGCTTTATTTTTTGTAAATTGGGGTCGTTTTGCGTTTCTTTAATGATTTCGTTAATTCTTTCTTTACTAATTGGAAGTATTTTTTCAATGCAGTGTACTACACTTGTTAAATCGCACTCTTCCCTATCAGTAATTTTCAAAAAAGACCTTGATAATAGATCTGCTACATACATTTCACTGCCTGGAATGTATTGAATTTTAAAGTTATATTTAATTGTTTTTAATTTTATTCTTTGTAGGCGACTGCTTAATTTATTAATATCTTTTTCGTGTATAACTACTAATGGTTTATGATCCGATTGCACAACAAACTTTCTCCCATACAAAAATTGATGAAATTTGTTTAAACCGAATTGTATTGCCAAATACTCTTTTTCTATTTGCGCATAGCGCTTTTCCGTGTCCGAAAGACTCCTTGAGCAAAATGCAACTGGTTTCCCTCTTTGTAGTAGACACCCACCTACTCCGTTTTGACTTGCGTCCATTTGTAACACTATTTCGTCTTTGGGATCAAAAATTTTTAAATGATCGATATTTACAATTACTTTTTTAATTTTTTCAAATGCCTCTGTGTGTTCAGTTGTCCACACAAACTCAGTTTTACTTTTTATTAACTCCCTTAGTGTTGATGACAATTCTGACAGATTTGGAATAAATTTTATTAAATAATTTATTAACCCTAACATTCTTAAAACTTCTTTTTTACTCTTTGGTATTTCTAATTTTATAATTGCTTCCACGTAACTGGGATCTGGACTTATACCTTTCTCTGAATATATTTGGCCTATATATTTTACTTGATTTACTTTATACTGTATCTTATTTTTATTGAACTTAACATTAAACTCTCGAGCTCGTTCTAAAAACTTTTTCATTAATTCATCGTGTTCTTTTTCGTCTTTACCCGCAATAATAAAATCATCAAAATAGATTCCCACATTAAGATCACCAAAAATCTTTTCATTTACTCTTTGAAAAGCTTCGGGACTTACCGATAGCCCAAATGCCAACCTTTTAAATTTAAACTTTCCAAATGGTGTTATGAAAGTGCATAAGTCACTACTTTTTTTATCAAGTGGAATGTGATAAAACCCATCTTTCATGTCAAGCACGCTATAAACATTTTTCTCTTTAAGTTTTTCCGCGATATCCTCATTTGTGGGAATGGGGTATTGCTCCATTAAGATATTTTTGTTCAATTCATATGGGTCTAAACAGACCCTTACTTTGCCATTAGATTTTTCCACAATAACTATGTTGTTTACCCACTCTGATGGGCCTTCAACTGACTCGATTATACCTTTCTTTTCTAACCTTTGCAGTTCTAGTTTTAGTTTTTCTTTTACTGTATCTGGGACCCTTCTACAACTACTAACAAAAGGTTTATAATTTTCCTTTAATTTTATTTTATATTTAATAGGTACCTTACCTAAACCCGAAAACAAATCATTATTTGTTTGGATTAGTTCGTTTTTTTCCTTATCTTTTGACATAATTTCCTCTACTTTTTTGAAATTAATTTCTTTTACTCTTTTTATTAAATTCATTTTAATGCATGTTGCTAACCCTAAAATTGAACTGCTATCTGTATCAATTACCAGAAATTGAACATTGAAAGCTTGACTCTTTCTTTCACACTGCAATTTTATTTGACCTTTTACCTGTATTTTAAAACCATTATAGGTCACAACATTTATATTAGTTTCATTTACATGATCTTTTAATTTTAACTTAATAATCCAGTTCCATGTGATTACATTACACTGAGCCCCCGTATCTAACTTAAAATCTACTGTGAGCCCTTTTATTTCTAATTTTTCTGTCCACACCAACTCGTGTACCTGAAAACTTAACCTATCTATTTTATTCTTACATATTGTTAAATCTTCAATAGCATATTCGTCATCGCTTGTGTCGCTATTGCATGCTAATTCATTTACATTTTTTCTATTAGTATTTCCTTGTGACTTGTTGCCACTGTTAAATTTAGAGCTACTCGAGCTACTGTTATTACCTTTATAGCCACTTTTAAATACATTTTTGACATTTTTAGGTTTTTTAATTTTACACCCTAAACTAAAATGATTCATGCCGCCACAATTGTTACATTTTTTACCAAATGCATAACACTCACCAGCTTTATGTTGTCTTCCACATTTAAAGCACTTATACTCATCTTTCGTTGGTACTTCGGTCTGCCACTTTCTTCTAGTGTTGACTTCTTCTAATTTCGTCTCGCCTTGTATGCCTTTTACCTGGGTTTTTGCTGCTTCCGCCATTTTACATATTTCTTCTGTTTTTGTCAAGTTCAAGTTTTTTGTTCTTAATAACGCCTCTTGTAACCTCGAATCTTGGGTGCTTATTACTATGCGATCCCTTATTAATGATTCCTGTTGGTCTCCAAAGTTGCACAGCTTGGCTAACGTTTTTAATTCTTTTAAAAAGTTTTCGAAATTTTCGTTTTCTTTTCTGTTTCGTTGAAAAAATTTAAATCTATGGTAGGTTTCATTTATTAACGGTTTACAATAATAGTCATCAAATGCTTTTACGACAGCACTGTAATTCACTTTCTGTTCTTCGGTTAACTCAAAAGTGTTGTAAACTTCGAGCGCTTCTTCTCCTGCCATGTTCAACCACAACGCAATTTTTCTTTCATCCGATGCCGTTTGTAGGTTCGTTGCGTTTAGGTAGATTTGGAAACTTTGTTTGAACTTATCATAATTGACACCAATTTCATTGTCAAATTTAATTTTATTTGGGGTTTTTACTCCTAACTCCATTTTAACTGTTTTATTTTTAAAACACACGACGGTTGTTATTTTATACCTCGTGGTCGCAGGTTATGTTAACTAACCTTTATTATTATTAACTGTTTTAGTCTTCAATCAATGCACTTTTGTAAATTTCATTGATTATCCACATCTGACACCATGTTTCATCTGTTTATTTGTATTTATTAATATGCACAAGTTATTACATTATTAACACAACAACCGAAGCCATCTTTAGTGATGCATCGTCTATCGTATATTCCAGTGTTGCCAATGTGACAACCACATATGTTACAGACGAAGAAGAATATATCAAGATCACTTTGCCAAATTCAAAACTAAAATTATACGGGAATTTGCCATAACAGAAGGAAATATCCTGGGAATAAGTTGTTTGAATTTATTTTGAAAATATAAGCATTTACGTCCCAGCCATATCAAGCACGATCGGTTTTTTCTTACCTATTGGCTTCGTGCCACATAGGGTGGCGACGCCACGCTCCGGTTTTTGAACTTCGCTTGCAAAAGTAATTGCTGACATTTATTTGACAAAATTAATATAAAGCAAATGAGCTTAAAAATTATGATTTTTTTTAAAATTTTAATTTAAATTATGTGGGGTCTTAAAAATAGTATATCCAAAATCAGATAATCCTCTTATTTCGCATAGCAATTCTTTATATCATAGAATTATGAATACACTTTGCAGAACAATTACAATAAATATTATACTTAGAATATAACAAAATGACAAAGCGAAAAATTAATTGCAGTGTTGTGAATTGTGAAAACAATATGCTGAACTCGCCACAGTTAATGTTTTATCGATTCTTAACGTCAAATCATTTATATTGATCATTGATTGCACCGAATTTAGAATTGAGCAGCCTCCGACTATTGAACAACGTGTACACTTTTATTCCCAGTATAAAAAAGGATTTCGATTAAAAATTTTAGTTGGCTGCACACCTGGAGGATTCATTTCGCTCGTATCCAAAGCTTATGGGGGACGAGCAACCGATGCTCAGATAACAAATGGATCTGGTCTTTTGGAGTTATTGGAGCCAAATGATGTTGTTCTTGCTGATAAGAGATTTCCACAAATAAAAACGATTCTGGATGAAAGTGGAAAAAATATATTAGTTGTTATGCCACCATTCCTGCACAACACGTTTACAGAAGATCAAGTACATGAAACTTATCAAGAGGCTAGCGTAAGAATCCACATCGAAAGAATTATGCAAAGACTCCGAATCTACAAAATTTTGGATTTGTTTAAAATTGATATGATACCTATTGTGATAAGATCATATTTATGTGTTGCGTTTTGGTGAATCTTCAGCTACCAATTTTTGCTGTTAAAAATGACTGTGAAGAATATAGAGCAGATGAGGATGTATTAACAATTAACAATAAATTATATTTATTACTTGTAATTAAAAAATTTTCTTTTTTAGTTTCTTTCTTTGGGAGCGTACACAAACAACGTGTCAAGAGGGGGGGTCAAGTAGAAAGCTATGCAGAACACTTGAGGGTAAAGGGGGGGAATTACAGTTAAACTACGTGATTGGACAAAATGGAACCACGTAGTTTATGAACGCTCTGTTTATGCAATGCTTGTAAATAGTATTTAAAATAAAAATCTTCCAATCATTTAATTGTAAATCCACTTTATAAGGATGCAAAGTGACTGAAGTTTGCCTGATAACACTACATCTTATCAAACTTATGCTACGCAATTCTTCGACACGCTGGACATGCGATAATGCCAATGCTATTCCTTTTACGATTGCTTGAGGATTGAAATTAATACTATGGGTTATAGCTTCAAATCTAGTTCGAATTATTGTTTCCATTGCGATATAAATGAAGGGTAAACGATTATTAGTACCTACTAATAAAAAATTAGTTATGCGTTTATTTACATACATAATATATAGTAAATTAAACAATATAATCTGAAATTGGTAATAAATGCACTTCGATTGAAATTTAAATAAAGGGAGTTTTGTACGTCATTTTAATGTATATTATGTAAAGCAAATAATTTTTTTTAAAATTTTAATTTCAAAAATAGTAATTGCGGTAATACATCACATTCAAAATATGTCAAGTGAAGTTCCTTAACGCGCTACCTCGTGCGCTGCCGTCGGAATTGAAAGTGTTGCACGAAGCCAATAGGGGAGGCAAATGTACCCAGCAGCCTGTTGGAGTTAATACAATCGGAGGAATTCCAAAGAAAATCGCTACTGCACTAGGATTATCTGAACCAGTAAACTATACAGGACATTGTTTCCCGAGATCCTCGGCATCATTGTTAGCCGATGCAGGGGCAGATATGCATACTCTCAAGCGTCATGGAGGCTGGAAGTCTGATAGTGTTGCAGAAGGATATGTTGAAACATCAATAGAAAATAAAAAAATAATAATTGAAACGAAAATAATGGGCTCTTCGGTTACTGTGGCTTCAACAAGTAAATTAACGGTGGAACAATCCAGCTTCAACTTGGAAACAGCGTCTGGAGTTCATTTTGCAAATGTTTCAAACTGTGTAATTTATATTAATAAATAGTTATAAACATTTTTTTGAAAAATTCACTTCTTTTACAAAATTATGGCACTACTGCTTTATTACCGTACTAGTGCGGTAAAAACTATCATTACGATACTAAAAAAATTATGAAATACGGTACATTACAAAATCAAAGTAGATAAATCATATTACAGCACGATATTCCAACGATCTCCAAATCATTCGAAATGATATCAACGCGTCCGTGACCGCAATAGTTGACGCAAACAATCTTCTTCACAACCTATTGGCAGTTCAGTATTACGGTTACTTAAGTTCAAAATTATTAAATGTCCTTTAGAGTATCGAAAGAACCATATCGTTAGCTTTTTCAGAAATAACCAATTTAGAAATTATATCTGACTCCGAATTAAGTGAAATTATCAATCATTTAAAATTAGTTTATAAAGAAACAGAACTACTTGAATTGGACACCGTACATGCTTTTAAAATATTAGAATTTTCAAAATTTCAAATTGTTTCAACGCAAGATATTATCACATGTATTTTAAAATTACCTATCCTTGATTCCTCGCCGTTCCAATACACCAGAATTTACCCAATCCCTGACAAACAAAACAATGTGCTAATACCACTAGGAAGATATCATCTACAAGGCACAAGGAGAGAGTTCTGGACCGTAGAAAAGTGCACGGTGATTTAAAATCAAATTGTGTGTTTCGAAAAACCGGGAGTTATTGAGTGTTCGGTTACAAATTAATATCAAAAATTGTACGATTGCTGTAGCTAATAACGATTACAAACTTTTTATTCAACTTCAAAACGGGAAGATTTTAGCTTCATGTAAGATTCCTTTACATTTTGCAGAAGAGTGCATAAATAACGTTTATAACTATGAAATTGTAGACAACGTTTTAATTTCATCCAAAAATAATTGTAAGATAATAATTGGTAACGACATTTTTGTGAATACGTTCAGTAACTTTACTTTTAAGAATACTTTAGTTATAAGCGCTAATAATAATTATAAAACTAATTTGGGTATACAATTACAACAAAAACATTTGGATAATTTGAAAGATTTAAGGGATGATTTAGAAAATTTAAATAATAATAATTTTAGCTTAGATCCAGTATTCCATGTCACTCATTTTTTTTTGACTTTGTTAATAATCATAATATCATGTATTTCTATCTTGTTATTGTATGTATTTAGAAATAAGATAAAAACTTTTATTTATAATCAAAAATCCGGAGACGGTTATGAATCAACACCAATACCAACTCATCAAGAACACGAGGACGTGTTATTATCTCAAGGATGGAGGAGTTATGTTCAACGCATTCTAGAAGGATAATAACCTCGGATATGACATTACAATTATTTGCAATGCGTAATCAATTTATAAAATAAGTTAACTTTTATGCGTTCTTAATAATTTTGTAATTAGTCTTCATATTGATTTCATATTAGTGAGGTCTCATGTTAGATGAGAATTACATTACATTCTGACGAAGGCGATTACCATCGCTGAAAGCTCAATTGAATTACCAATTATTGAAGTTTATTTAACTTGTTCTATTTTAAAGTTTTATCTTATTGATATTTGTATTATTTAATAAAGGCAAATATTTTTTAAAAACGTGTTTTTCGTATCGAATAATATATTTATATACATTGGCCGAGATAACGGTAAATTATTTTGTAGTAAAGAAATTACTACTTATTCTAGTTCTACCATGAACCTAAAGTTTTTCTCACTTGCTGCTCTTATATAAAATCAAAGAGAGCACGCTTTGCAATAAGCTGCCCGGGGTTGCCGTACACATTTGGAGCAGGTACAAAAATAGTTCAAGCTCTCTTTAAGAGCAATTTTATAGAAATAAATTTTGATGAGACAATGGAAGCTATTGTTTCTCTTGGTAAATTCTTATCAAACGAAAAGAATAAATTTCGCCTGATTGCCATGCTCCAAAAATAACTTCAAGATGAACGCAATATGTGTGTTTCGGAGATAAGCAAGACATCCAAATTTTGATTTAATATGAAGGATTTTAATTCTAGTCCATGGTTGACTAGACCGTTGGCATTCCATACGGAGATTTTTAGTTTAGTGTTTATTTTGTTGCACATTACATTTTTCCGATCATGGTTATTAGAAGATCAAGCATTTTGTCCATCTTCTCCATCATTTTGGTCAGCATTTGCTCGAGGTTATTTTGAGTTTGTTGTGACGTAACCGTTTGCACCTGATTTTGTGGCAGGGCACTGAAAGGTTGTTGATGGTACCGTTGGGTGTCGTTTGTTGTCATTTGAGCGTAAGAGGTGCTTTGTTGAATTTGATTACCATGATATTGGGTCATAAAGATCCCTGACTTTGATATCTACCATACTCAACACCCGAATGGTACAGCACGAGGAGGTACAGCAATCATAATTTAAAAAAATATTAAACACCAGGAAATAACAAAAATAAGCCAAAAAAACATACAAGCCACATCAGTGATAATCGATGATAGACATGGACCACTCACCCTTTCCGCAGTATATTGTCCGCCAAACCTCTCAATCAAAAAAGAACAATTCGACGAATTTTTCAACTCGCTTGGGCATCGCTTTATTGTAGGAGGAGACTACAATGCAAAACACACCTATTGAGGTTCGAGACTCATAACACCTAGAGGTAGGCAACTACATCAGTCTTTGCAGAGTTGTGGCTTACTGCAACTATCATCAGGGGAGCCTACATACTGGCCTACGGATCAAAACAAGGTTCCGGATGTGATCGACTACTGTATAACTAAAGGTATTTCTCACAATTATCTAAAAATTGAATCATGTCTAGATTTATCCTCTGATCACACTCCTCTCTTAGTCACCCTCAATAGTGTTATATCAAAAACTACTAAACCACCCTCGCTGTTCAACAAATTCACAAATTGGGAAACTTTTAAAACTAACCTTTCTGAGCAACTAAACCTTCATACATCGCTGAAAACAGAAACTGAAATAGACGAAGCGGTAGAACACCTTATAGTAGAAATTCAACAAGCCGCGTGGAACGCCACCCCACAAATGTCAAACATCGATAAACCTAGGTACTGCCCTGAAAACATAAAAAAGGAAATTATAATAAAGCGAAAGCTTCGACAACGCTGGCAATCAACTCATGCTCCAAGTGACAAAACGAACTTAAATAAAGCCACAAAAAAATCAAAAAATTACTTGAAGACCAGAAAAACGTAGGAATAAGAAACTTTCTGGAAAACCTATCAGCCAGTGAAGTAACCGACTACTCTCTGTGGAAGGTCGCAAGAAAAGCAAAGAAACCACAAAAAGTAAACCAGCCGGTTAAAAAAAGCGATGGAACCTGGACAAGGAATGATGAGGAGAAGGCCGGGGCGTTTGTAGAACATCTCGTCAAGGTGTTTCAACCTCCACCAAGGCAAATTTCCCCTGAAGACGATCATTAAATTCATGAAGACGAACATCGAATTCATCAGCTGCTTGAAGCTCCATACCAAATGAGCCTACCAATAAAAAAATTTAAGATGCATGAAATCAAACATATAATTTTCAAAAAGATCAATGTCAAAAAAGCCCCGGGATATGATCTAATAACCGGAAAAGTTCTGCAAAACCTCCCAGAAAATGGTTTTAAGCTAATCAGAATAATTTTCAATGCAATCCTCACAAGAGGTTACTTTCCATCTCAGTGGAAGGTCTCACAAGTTATCATGATCCAGAAGCCTGGAAAGGGCCCAACTGAGGCCTCATCTTATAGACCTATTAGTCTGCTGCCCATTCTGTCTAAAATATTCGAAAAGCTTTTAGTGAAAAGATTGCTAACTATTATTGAGGATAGAAATTTAATCCCGGATCACCAATTTGGTTTTCGACAAGAACACGGAACGGTGGAACAGGTTCATCGGATTGTGAAGAAAACTTGCAGACTCACTTAAACAAAATTGAAACCTGGTTGAAGACTTGGCGAATTACAGCCAACATCACTAAGTCTGTACACATTACCTTCACTCTCAGAAGAGGAACCTGCCCAAGTGTCACCTTATATGGCAAAACCCTTCCTGTACAAGAATCAGTAAAGTACTTGGGACTTCACCTCGATAGACGATTAACGTGGGCCAAGCATATTTGGAGCAAACGTCTGCAGCTTGGACTAACTTCTCTGCTCCTCGACACCTCGCGTTTAATTTTAGTGTCTATCTTCCTATTGCATTTATCCCACAGAATACTCAAAAGTATTAACATAACGACTACGAAGACAACGATAAATAAAATATCCTTTGTAGCAAATGACGTACTATTTGTTTGGCCTCCACTGTTCCCTGCTTGGGCTATTATGACCTCTTCCTTTTTGGATTGCGTTCCTCCCATGTTGATTTCGAATTTTCCAACCTATTATAGCGTTTCACTGGCACAAGATCGCCATGAAATATTATAGTTTTGTTCTTTCTATGTGGGTTTTGGAGGTCCAGGTTCGCCGAAAGTCGAAACGCATAAGGTTGATTTTTCTATAATGAGTTTATTAAAAAAAGATACACTACATGTCCGGAAACGGACATAGCTTCCGCTGTTTGAATCAACCTCGTTCAATACATAATTATTACTACTTCATATATCCTATCTACGCTATTTATTGACCCCGACTAATAACTGTGATCAGCAGTTCACTGGTCGATGTCACTTAAACAGATCGTATGTCAAAGAAATATGTAAGGAGACGCATGTTAAGCAAATTACATTCCATTGACTCCGGATATCAATAAGAAAATGCAACACACTTAAAGCATGTTTCACACTACATATATCAGTTTTGAACTTATATTACAGATGTACTGGCTCATGGGTCATAAATCGCCTCTCTCTATTGAAAATAAAGTTTTACTTTATAAAACCATTTTAAAACCCATATGGACATATGGCATACAGCTGTGGGGTGCTGCCTGCGATTCCAGCATTGCGAAAATTCAACGCTTCCAAAATAAAGTGCTACGTAACATTTGTAATGCTCCATGGTACGTTACAAATCATAATATTGCTACTGATTTGCAGGTAGTCAGCATAAAGGAAGCAATATCATCTCTGAGCAAAAAGTACCAACTAAGACTAAGTGACCATCCCAACGTATTAGTATACGACCTACTCCTTGAACTCCAGACGAAAAGACTGAAGAGGTACGACCCGACGGACCTGCCTCAAAGAACTTGAGCGTCGCGTTGACAACTTTATTATGTAGTTTTTAGATTAGGGAGCGTTCATAAACCACGTAGTTTGATTTTGACCTCTTTAGAACCCCTCCCTCCCATCATGTAGCTTAACGTAGCTTTTACTATGATACTCCTACCCCCCCCCCCCTTAGATGGAACGTAGTTTTTTTCATATAAAGTCCAGAAGACATGTTGTGTCCTGTTTAAAAGATTTCCATAACTCATTAACATCATTTTGGATTTTGGCTTTTGAAAACTCGTTGGAAAAACATTTCCGATAAGCCTCGTAAAGTTTATTGTACAGGGTCATTTCACATCAATATAACACTTGAAACTTGAAGTGACACTTTAAAGAACACTAGAATAATTAAAGATGCGCTAATATTCACTTTAATAATACAAAATTAAAATTATTTTTTCGCCTAAGTCGTATAATAGTGACATAAATAATAAAAGAAAATCCAAATACGGAAATAAATATCCATATTATGTTGTCGCTTATATTCTGCAAATTGCTTTCATAATAAATGAAGAAAACTACGTAGCTTGACTATAACTCCCCCCGTACCCTCACGTAGCCCTGCGTAGCATTTTACCTAACCCCTCCCCCCTTGGCCAAACCACGTAGTTTATGAACGCTCCCTGATGTAATAATTTCTAAAAGAGGCTTGCCAGTGGGCTGGCTCTCTACTGTGCCATGTAATTAATCAAGACAAACAATGTTGCTTATCGTCCACGGACGGATTGTAATCACTCATGGTGTCAATAAAAAATAAAAAAAAAAAAGAACGCAATATAGTAATGATGCAAGTCGTCGATGATGCTGATTCATTAATAATTGAAACAGCAATTCAAATTTCTTCATATTTTCGAAAACCCGAGAAAGTAAAAATTGTAGAAAAAATGTACTCTCCTCGTAGTTTACAATATAGTGACGTTGTAGCTAACAACATTATATTTTTGCACGCATTTGGTGGTTGTGACACCACGTCTTGTCTTTTCGGTAAAGGCGAAGTGAAATTTTTCAACCTACTTGAGAATAATAAATCACTGAGTGCATCAATTGAAATTTTTAAAGAATAAATGCTAATGGAAGATATCGTCTATTCTGGGGAACAATTTTTGATCGCATTTTACAGTTAAACTGGTAATAACGTAACTTTAGGTAAGGTTAATGCGGTGATAAAAAGGCTTGTTTTTAAAATTTTCTTTCTGGCGTTACAATTAGCGTAAGTTTATGCAATAAAATTGCATAATATAATGTAGCATTTCAACAATATTTTCCTAAATTTTCATTGCAAAATATTGAAAATTAAGCGAGGGATAGTGAATCTCCGGACGCCTAAAAAAAAAGTTGTTTTGCGGTGTACATCATAACTCGCAACAGAATCGTCTGAAACACAAAAATCAAAATTCATTTGTTAAAGGAGATGTGTGTCTTGAGGTAACTACGAGAGGATTTGTTATTTTTTCGATTTGTCAATTTTTCGTAGCCATTGGAAGAAAAAAAACCGATTTTCGCTAAAAACAATCATCTAATTTGTTGTTGTAAAATTAACAATTGTTAAAAAAAACAAAAATCTCTCGATAATACCTGGTGAATTATGTGAAGAAGTACTGTGTAAAATTTCGAAACGATTAGTCTAGTAGATTTTGAGTTATGATGTACACCGCCTTTTTTTGAGGCGCCTCCGGAGATTCACTATCGCTCGCTTAATTTTCAATATTTTGCAATGAAATTTTAGGAAAATATTGTTCAAATGCTGCATTATATTATGCAATTTTACTGAATAAACTTACTCTATTTGTAACGCCAGAAAGAAAATTTTTCAAAACAAGCCTTGTTATCACCGAATTAACCTTACCCCGCTCTTAAATGCTCTGCGCTATCAACATTTTGTTAAATTCCTTACAGAAAATAAATTTACATTGGCCACTTTACCTCCTACAAGCGATGCTGCATGATATCATTCCGTACGGACTTCCCATCAAGTTCAATTATGGTGCAAAAATTCTAAAAACGCAACTAATTGGGAATGGAAACATTCTAGGTTTGGTCTTACTCCAATCTCGATGATGGAAGATCCTGCACCTGAAGCTTTAATAAAATGCATTTCATGCAAATGCAAAAAAGGTTGTAGCACAGAATGTAGTTGCAGAAGGGCAAGCTTAAAATGTTCAATTATATATGCAACTTGTACAGAAATTTCATGCAACAATTTTCCAGACATTCTACTCGACTTAGAAGAGGAAGATGATGAACCACCAAAAATAAATCAATTTCTCTCAATGCATATGTCAGATGATGAAAGTGATGCCCTTAAAGAACAAGAAGAAAATTCTCAGAAAAAATCCATAAAAATTAATTAAACACATTCTTCAACATCGATTGATCCAGATCAACCGGGTCCATCGATGAGTACATGGAGATCTAAAAGATTAAAGCGTTAATCATCTTAAACCATACATTGTATTCTTTGTGGAATATGCCTACTGGGGATGCCACGTAAAAGAAAGCCCGTCCATTTACTCTACCTCTATGGTGATAGTAAATAAGAAGCATAAAATTGGATAAAAGGCGAGAAATTACATTCAAAAATAACATTTTTCGGTAAATTTACGAAAACGCTCATTTTCTACCCGCAGTAATTCTAAAACTATTAATTTTAGAAAAAAATGTGTACAACAAAAAATATGCACAATTTTATGCTCTATATTTTTGTATTCTTACATATTTGGCGTATCTGGCACCGTTTACCAGATACTAGCAAAAAAGTGATTTTCCACCCCTTTAAACCAAGATGGCGGAGGGAGCGGAACCCCGTCAAGGTCGAAAACTTGGAATTTTATATAACTCACCTAACTAAACAATCATGCCAAATATCAACTTTCCTATACCTTTTGCAAGTGAAAACTACCTATTGACTGAGCTAATATTCAGTCTGTAACAAACTTCCACGGAAAAGTTAGAAACCTGTGCCCCAGTGTCCCCTACATGTTTTGCAATGAGATGCATGTAATTTATTTCTTTAAGGTAGTTACTAGCTAAAAGCAGTAGTTTTCTGTGATAGTAATAGAATATGCACTCGTAGCGAAGCATTATGTTAATTCGTAATTAATTGATACCTATTCAATTTTTCGTTTTACACGTAATTTAGGGATGAATTAACGGGTAATAGTATTTTATTTATGAAAAAATGTAATTTACCCTTTCATTTAGTTTTTTTAATTTTAAAAACACGTTGAAATTTGCGAAATAAAACAAATAAGTAAATGTTTGCAGTATTTCGTTGGTCCGTTGTAAAAACACACTTATGGAATGGATTAAGATCACGTCTTCAGGGAAGTCTTAAAGTGGCGCATTGGACGTCCTCAAGACGTTGTTATGTATGGTTTATTAGATTAGGAGGGGGGGTACAAATACATAATAGACGTCTTAAGCGGCGTTCAGATAGAGATTCTTGTCTTGCCTTGCTTAGGTAGAAATTGGCAAGAGCCAATCAGACTGAAGTATTATCTTCTATCCCCTCCTTTGCATAAAATTTGTGTTGCGGTTCTGAGGTCTTGCCGAAGCTTGATAACGTCAAGCTTTTCGGTTCTGCAACACAACGCAAGCGAAGCAAGACCCAATCAAATCGAAGTATTTTAAATGCAAATATTTGAAAATTTACTTCAGATAAAAATTTAAATAATTTGTAAATTTTGGTAAAACCAAATTCTATTGTATTCTTAACCGTTATCTTTACAAATTTTAAAAGCCGGAAAATTTTGAAAAACCCCAAAAATTATATTGTTCGTGCTTGCCTTACCTACCTGTCATAAATATAATACAATACATTTATTAAAATAAATAACACCTACCGTAGATCGGCTTATTGCCGTCTACGGTAAAAATAATTTGTAAATCAATCAATATTATTACTTTGTTACATTACATAATATTCCTATAGGTATATACTCTTTGGTCCTGCTTCGGTGTTGCTTAGACGACTTGAGCGTTCACATAGAAATTCTTGTGTTGCCTTGCTTAGACAACAGCGATAGTGACATCTGTATTTTTACGTTCGACATCCACTACATTTTTATGCAGAGCAGTACAGAGTAAAAACCTGTCACTTTAAATTATAAGTAAACACCTGAATAAAAAGTAATTTGTTGATTATAAAATATATAGATATCGAAAGTAAACTGTGGTGTGAAATAAAATTTCAAAATTATCCGTTCTCCCTCCAAATATGCTTAAAATAAATTCAAATTATAAATAAAATGTCCAGATGTGGTTTACCTAATTTTTTCTAGAAAAACGAGTTTGTCCAAAAATAAGACATTATATTATGTAATGTAACAAAGTAATAATATTGATTGATTTACAAATTATTTTCATATATAATATCACAAGAGGGTGAGAATAAATTGAAAATAATTTCACATATTTTCGAAAAGTTGTTGCCAGGCAATAGACACGAGAGCCCGAAGGGATCGAGTGGCTATTGCCGAACGGCAATAAATTTATTTATTTATTTATTGCCGTTCGGCAATAGCCACTCGATCCCTTCGGGCTCTCGTGTCTATTTTCGAAAAGTTGTTGCCAGGCAATAGCCACTCGATCCCTTCGGGCTCTCGTGTCTATTGCCTGGCAACAACTTTTCGAAAATATGTCAAATTATTTTCTAATTTATCGAACTCTCGTGTGGTATTCGACTTAGACTATTTTTTTTTGCCTGTCAATGTAAATTTTTTTTGCCCGCTATCGATCTGAAATTTTGCATATGCCTTCCTACCGATAACTCACCTGGGGTGTGTGCTGGGCGAGGGGGGAGAATTTTTTGCTCAGTTTTTTTATATCTAGCGTCGTTCTCGAGTTATTGCTAATTCAAAAAATTTCATAGTATGAGTATCTGCAAGAAGATCAAATTTTTTGCGGGCGATCGATCTGAATTTTTGCATATGCCTTCCTACCAATAATTCACGGGGGGTGAGTACCAAGCGAGGGGGGAGAATTTTTTGCTCAGTTTTTGGATGTGTGACGCCGTTCTCGAGTTATTGCTATTTCAAATAATATAGAAAAAGAACTCTTCGAAATTATACAATTTTTAAATGTCAAAGTGACTTCGAATATTACGTCAAATATAAAAAAAATCTTCTATGGTGCAGTCGATCATTTATGTTATATTCGTGTTTTATTTAACAGGCAATGAGGAAAACTCTTGTATGATAGCATAAATAGCTATTTTTCAGTGAACAGGAAGACTTTCTCAATATGACATTTTTATTTTAGCAAATTAAGGTATACAACTAAAGAAGGAAAATTAAACTGAGTTAAAGTTTTGAATATTAAAAATACAATTATTATAAATATTATGTCCCTGGGTGCTGGATGCTGCCACATTATTTTGCTCTGCTGCATTAATTGTTATTTCCTCCCTATTTTCTCTTAAGTTCTTAATTAAATTCGAATGATGTTTATTGTCCAACTGGAGGTAGGGCTTTAATGAAGTAGATGAACTATGGCCTGAAATTTTTATGATTTCTTGCTCATTGATACCTGCTTTGGCCATGTGAGACACTGCAGTTGATCGTGCGGAATGGTTAGTAATTTTAATTTTTTTTGTATCTAGTCCTATAATTTCCGCTGATTCTTTCATCCACTTGGACATAATATTTACACCAATCGGCATATTTTTATACCACCCTAAGCAATTTGGTTTATCCCAATTAATATTGACTGTTAGAAAAAGGCGGTCTGAATTGATATTTGCAGTCCGCTTACTTAACAATTTCTTAAACAATCGAACAGGGCAAAAATCGGGGTGTTCGGTATTTGGTATTAACCATTTACTGTTAGCACATCTTTGTGCTCCACCTTGCGCTGTTTTGGAGAATATTGGATTATACTCCATTCTTCCAGTGGCCAAACCTGCATTGCACGTTTCATCTTTGAAATAATGCACCAAACATTGAGTTCCTTCTCCACCCCGCCAGGCTAATTCATAGGAGGCGATGTGGTAGAATTTTTTCTGCAACCCAGACGGAGTGTCCTCGTCGTAGTGATGTATCATTTCAAAGATTTCTGTTTTGCTCAAAATTGCTGAACTTTGCTTCCTTTTTTCAGGTTCTTTCTGCAGTAACTTCCGTTTTGTATTTTTAGCATCTCTCGCTGATTTAAATTCGATATCTTTGAAAGGGTCAAAACTTCTGTTAAATTTATCGTAGTACATGTCTTGCAGTAATTTGGCAGTTTTGTTCCACATCGTTTTAACAACGGTTTCTTTGTAGTCATCCCCATTTTGTCTTTTCATATTAAATCCATAATCTTTCAGAATGTCGGCCAGTTTTGTTATTGGTGTAGTTTCTTCCAATTTGAAAGCCCTTTCTTTGCAAAAAGATTGAAATTGATTCCAAATCGATACGTTGCTTATCATGGTATTCTTGCATGTATGTTCTTTAATTTTATCATTAATTTCATTGCCCGACGATGTACTAAAACGTTTTTGATTTATTTTATTTATAATCATAAATATTAATAACTTGACGTAATATGAAAAAATGATGACAGACGTCAAATAAAAAACAAAAGCATCAGTTACCTCAAATTATTCTCGCTGGAATAATTGTAAGTAACATTATTCCCACTTACATAATGTTTTGATTGGCACCGTTTGACGGAAATTGAAAGTTTCTATTGGTTGTCAAAATGAAAAAAAAATAGTCGTTAGCAATAAGCCGATCTACGGTAGGTGTTTTTTACTGTAATAAAATTATTAAAATTATTAGCTATATAGTTTTAAATAAAAGTAATTATCGAAGATTAGCTAAGAAAACCATAAAAACAATAAATTATTTTCGAGCTTTCGGGAACGAATGTTCCCTTTGTCAAGAATATTTATTAATGTCATAAAATAAAATACATAGTTACAGGAAAGATGCAGTATTGACATTTGTCCGATAGCTTGATTATAACTTTTTATAAAAATGAATTTTAAAAAATCATAATAAGCTATCGTGAATTAAGAAAAAACCAATGGTGAAAAACTTAATCCCAATACTAAAAAAGACTTAATTAAGAAGAGGGCTGTAGATGTTGCTGAGGCCGTCGATGTCAGTTTTTCTATTCATGGTGTTATTTCTCTTCTTAATTTCAATCATTTCGTGCAATAATCTGTCCCTGTAACAGGTAATAGTTTTTAAAATTCTGATGTTATTGAAATTCATATTATGTCCATCTTCAAGAACATGTTTTGCAACAGCGGTGGACTCTGGCTTGTTGCATCTTATGGAGGAAATGTGTCCGTTGGTTCTTTTTTTCAGCCATTGGTTAGTTTGGCCAATGTATGAAAGTGGGCAGTCATTACAATCAATTTTGTAAATTACTCCAGATCTTTTCTCATGGGGAATCTTGTCTTTTAGGTTTGTAAATTTTTGCCCTAATTTGTTGAGGGATCTAAAAGTAATTTTTATATTAAAAGGTTTAAAAAGGTGTTTAATTTTGTTGCTAAGTCCATCAACATAAGGTATAACAGCATAGGGAGTGCTTGGTTCTTTGGATTTAGTATGGCCATTGTATAGTATGTTAACCCTGTCCTTAATTAGTTTTTTTATGAGGAATTTAGGGTAGTTGTTTTTAATAAGTGTTTCTTTGGCAATCTTTAAGGTGGATTTCCTGTAATCCCCATGTGTAAGTTTAATGGCACGATCGATTAACCCAATAGCGGTCCCTATTTTGTGTGTGTTGTGGTGGTAGGAATTGTAGTTAAGATAACGTCCGGACCATGTTTGTTTCTGTGTCCATTTGTAATGTAAAGTATTGTTATGTCTGATGACTTCGATATCTAAGAATGTTAGTGTGTTGTTGTTTTCTTTTTCTAAAGTAAATTCAAGTCGAGGGTGAAATCCGTTAAAGTGTTGAATAATATAGTGTTCTTGGTCCCTAGGAATGGCTGTGAAGATATCGTCAACATATCTTTTAAAGAAAGGAATGTGAAAGGGAAGGGATGCAATACGGTCATTTTCTAGAATTTCCATAACTAAATTAGCGAGAGTTGCAGAAATAGGACTTCCCATAGCCGTTCCGAAAATCTGTTGAAATAGTTGACCGTTGTATTTAAAGTATGTGGTTTCTAAACAAAGTTTTAGTGCGTTGATAAATTTAGATTTAGGTATAATGGTGTGTTCCTGTATTAAGTCCCATTTGTCTTCGACAGCTTGAATCGCAAGTTCAATAGGAATGTTTGTAAAAAGGGATTTTACGTCCAAAGAGATGAGTATATAGTCCTTAGGTATATTAAAACTTTTTAAATCCTCTACGAAAGTCCAAGAATCTTTAGTGTGATAAACTGATTTCCCTAGAATGTTGGTGATAATTTTGGATAAATATTTAGAGAGTTTATAAGTGGGAGAATTAATGCTAGCGACAATTGGCCTAAGTGGTGTTCCTTGTTTGTGTATTTTAGGAAGGCCATAAATTCTAGGAGGTACAGCATTTCCTATTTTCAGTGAGAAGTGGGCTGTTTTCTCCACATATTCGTGTTTGATCCAATCTGAAATAATACTGTTATTTTTTATTTGTATGTTATTTGTAGGATCTTTTTTAAGTATTTTGTATGTTGTGTTGTCATTGACCAAGGTGTCCATTTTGTTTTGATATTCATTTTTATTCATAAGAACAGTGGTGTTTCCTTTGTCTGCTCTTGTGATTATTATATCTGGATGTTCTTTGATAAATTTGTTTAAATGAATGGTATCTTTAAAAATGGTAGACTTTTTATTATCATCTTGTTTGTTTCTGAAATTTTTAATTAAGTTAGTAAAATTTATTCTTAGTTCGTTTTTTGTATCCTGGTCTAAATTATGAAGTGCATTTTCTACTCCAACGATTATATCATCAGTAGGAAAATTCTTGTTAGTGTAGGGAATTGCATATTTTTGTCCTAACTGTAGTGTTCTTTTAATTTCATTGGGAATGAAATTCATCAGACATAACAATACTTTACATTACAAATGGACACAGAAACAAACATGGTCCGGACGTTATCTTAACTACAATTCCTACCACCACAACACACACAAAATAGGGACCGCTATTGGGTTAATCGATCGTGCCATTAAACTTACACATGGGGATTACAGGAAATCCACCTTAAAGATTGCCAAAGAAACACTTATTAAAAACAACTACCCTAAATTCCTCATAAAAAAACTAATTAAGGACAGGGTTAACATACTATACAATGGCCATACTAAATCCAAAGAACCAAGCACTCCCTATGCTGTTATACCTTATGTTGATGGACTTAGCAACAAAATTAAACACCTTTTTAAACCTTTTAATATAAAAATTACTTTTAGATCCCTCAACAAATTAGGGCAAAAATTTACGAACCTAAAAGACAAGATTCCCCATGAGAAAAGATCTGGAGTAATTTACAAAATTGATTGTAATGACTGCCCACTTTCATACATTGGCCAAACTAACCAATGGCTGAAAAAAAGAACCAACGGACACATTTCCTCCATAAGATGCAACAAGCCAGAGTCCACCGCTGTTGCAAAACATGTTCTTGAAGATGGACATAATATGAATTTCAATAACATCAGAATTTTAAAAACTATTACCTGTTACAGGGACAGATTATTGCACGAAATGATTGAAATTAAGAAGAGAAATAACACCATGAATAGAAAAACTGACATCGACGGCCTCAGCAACATCTACAGCCCTCTTCTTAATTAAGTCTTTTTTAGTATTGGGATTAAGTTTTTCACCATTGGTTTTTTCTTAATTCACGATAGCTTATTATGATTTTTTAAAATTCATTTTTATAAAAAGTTATAATCAAGCTATCGGACAAATGTCAATACTGCATCTTTCCTGTAACTATGTATTTTATTTTATGACATTAATAAATATTCTTGACAAAGGGAACATTCGTTCCCGAAAGCTCGAAAATAATTTATTGTTTTTATGGTTTTCTTAGCTAATCTTCGATAATTACTTTTATTTACTGTAATAAATGTATTGTATTAGATTTATTACAGGTAGGTAAGGCAAGCACGAACAATATATAATTTTGGACGGCACCACTTTCCACCGATGGTTGAAAGTTAATCCCCTACCCCAAAATGGTCAACGTAGAGCACTAGCATATTCCACCGATGAAGGTCGGGGTCAGCTTATAGAGAATTAGTAGGAGTACAATGGGGCGATTTAATAAGTTAAAAGCTTACTGTTTGGCATTTAATTTTAAAAACTGCAGAATTATTTTTTATGGTGGATCCGTGTATTGCCATGGTTGTCTTTGTCAAATTCAGTTTTGCCAAAGATTAAACTAATTAAAAATATAAATTTTCTAACAGTAACCTGCGGACAGATCGTTGGTTTAAACAAATGTACTTTTTTAACGCCGTTCTATATACTGCTATGTTTATTCTTGTCCATAACACTAAAATCTTGAATTATCCATAGTTCGGGTAAATATCATGCACAACGACTTTGGTCGAAACCATTGGGTTAAATAGAGAAATCATCTTAGAATTATTTTTAGCAAATTTCTTTCCAAGTCTTCATTGGGGGAGATTCAACTGAAATTAAAATGTTTATTAATTTATAAAGTAAATTTAGGCAACGTACCAGATATTTGTTATCGGAGAACATTCAGCTACGTTTGGTCTGGCATTGCAAGTTTTGTTATGGTTGAAGTCAATCTGGACATTCCAATATTGCAAAGTTGGATTGTTTCCACCATATAAAAAATCGTTGTGCTGAAAATTGAAAATATTAAACATGCTGGAGTGAAAATTGTATAAAATTTGTGTTTATTATTGTTAGGTTAAGAATAGATTTAAGTGGTTACATTTTGGGACGATTATTTTGACCAAACTATTATAAGGTGCGACGAAATAGGTGCGAACGATTAGGTTCGCGAGTGTTCACGGGTTTGTGAAAAATTAGGATTTTTGTGGTGCAAATGCATGTAAAAAAGAAACCGTTGCAATGGAATTTTACAAAAAGTCGTCTGGACTTATGAAAGAAGAGTCTATTGAGAAATGAAAAACATCATCGGAAAGAGCAGGAAATTCTCTTTAATTTAGGACAATTTGAAGATCCGATGATGAAAATTTAAGAGTATAAGAAGAGATTCCATCCGAGAATGTGGACGGATCTAGACAAATTGGACTTTTTAATTGAAGCTGGAGTCCGACCGGAAACATTTAGGATAGGAAAATGTATACCAAAAAGATGAAGGATTAAAAGTTAATGACTTTAGATAACTTTTAATCTCAAGAAAATTGTATTGGTGGTTACACCAAGTTAAATTATGTATTTTAGTTTGTACAGCAACGCAAAATTTGGCATCCTATGGAACCGCGAATTATTATTGGTCGATGCGAAGATCATCCACCACCCTAAATTTTAATTTAGTGGATTTTTATTGGTAAATGGCATTATCGATGGACATTGGTCAATCAGCCATAAAACGAATAATTTGGTTCCGATTCCGTATAAAAGGAGGTGCGTTGGTAAAAATAGAGGAGTTCGTTTCCAATTTTTGGACTAATTGCTGCGAGAGCTTCTGCCCGACAAAATGGCAAATTTTAATAAAGTATTTTCGGTGATAGAAAAATTTTGAAAAATAATTTTTCGGTGTTAGAAAAATTTAATGAAATTTTTTTTTGATAATTAACAATTAATTTAATTATTCATGTAATGCAATGATAATTGTCGAGCAATGGCAATTTATATAAAATAATTACAAAAATTATTTACTGTTGAAAATTTACTTTCAACAACCAACAATTCTTCAAAGAAGACGTTAGAAGATATAGTCAACTATAATTTCAAGAGGATTACGTGCAAACTTACCTGTTGGTTATGTGATAATACCGTCCTGAAATTTAAGTGATTAGGTTGTGTTGTGTAGAAAGGATTACATAGAAGAATATAAAAGGTAGATAAAACTATTTGATTGTAAAAATGTTGTGTTTTTTTTTTAGGTAAAACTGTTTTTTTTAATTTAAGTTTTAAAAATATGTGGGGTTAGGTTTATGTTTTTGTTTAATTGTAAGAAAATTGTACTTACGTGTGATATGCAATTAAACCAGATGACAGAAATTTATAGTATTTCAATTCACTCCACAGCACAACGTTTATAATTTATGAAAGAAAAGTTTTTAAGACTGTTACCAAATTTGCACAGGTACATCTGACGCAATCTGACGAATGATACGAATAATGGTCGTTGCTATCTTACTAATGATAATATGTTCAGTGGCGTGTACATGATAAGTTGAGATAGGTAGGTCTGCTATAGTTTAATTTTTTTTATTATTATTGTTATCAATAAATGATAACTGGCGCCGGGCAATTTTAGGAGACCATCGTAACTTATTTGTAGCGTATCACAGCATAATTAATTGGCGCCCAACTTTAAGGGCTTAAAAAAGCGAAACATAGATCGTAGACGCACGCTCTACAGCAAGTTACAAGTTAGGAAAGTTAGGAAATAAAGTAGGAACGCTTAGGTTCTCATAGAAATGGAGACTAGAAGGAGGAAGTTTTCCGAAGTGGAAATGAGTGAGGTGGCAGCGGCCAAAATAGTAAAAGATACAGATTTCAGTAGTAGTGAAGAAGAGGAAGTATCGGTGAAGGAGTTAGCTCCGGAAGAAGTAGAAGTCTTGGAAAAGAATGTTAGGGTAGAACAGGAGCCATTTGAGATGGACAAATTGTTTAAAATTTTGAATAGTATGAATGATAAAATGGATAAAAATCAACAAAGTATGAATGATAAAATAGATAAAAATCAACAAAGTATGAATGATAAAATAGATAAAAATCAACAAAGTATGAAACAGTTAATTAAATTAAACCAAGAAAGCATGTATAAGATGGGAAATGAGCTAAAGTGTAGTCTAAATGGACGCTTTGATAAAATGGATCTGAAATTTGATAAATTCAAGGAACAATGCAAAGGTGAACGGGAAGAAATAATTAAAAAAGTGAAAGAATGTGAAAATAAAGTAGATCAGATATCGGAGCAAAATAAAGAATCAATTCAAGTAACGTTAAAAATTGAGGAGCAGGTCAAAGGGAACAAGAAAAGGATAGATAGGGTCTGCATTGAATCAAAAGAACAGACGAAACAAATAGACGAGAGGGTAAATAGAGTTGTTGAAGAGGTAAAAGTAGTTAGGAAAGATGTAGACGTGAACTTGAAAGAGCGTATGGAGGGTATACATAAAAAAATCGATAAAAAGATAGCGCAAGAAAGTATTGATATAAGACAAGAAAGCAATGATCTCAAAAAGGAGATTGTTGAATTAAAAAGGAAAGTAGAAGATAGTTCAATAAGGGATCTCGGGGAAGTTTTAAAAATGCATTTGACAAAAGATGTTGATGTTGACAAGTGTGGGAAATTCTATGGAGACGATAGAATTAATCCAAAAATTTTTATCAAGGGTTTAGAAGAGAATTTAGGACGATTAAAGGATAATCAAGGGGTTAAAAACATAATCCGAAATACAATGCAAGGGGAAGCAGAGACATGGTTCTCTATGATTGAAAATAAAATGGAAAATTTGGGTGATTTTAAAAAACTATTTTTGAGAAAATATTGGGGAGAGGTCGAACAGAGTAAAGTTCGAGAAACTGTAAATTGGGGCAAATATAAAGGGTATGGAAAATCACGAGAAAATTATGCCATACGCATTATAAACCAAGCGCAGCAAGTTGAGCCGAGGTATGACGAAAAGCAACTAGTGAAGGCAATCGCCAGACATTTTGAAAAGGATGTGGGAACTAGAGTAGGAGTTGAGGGGATTACCACGCTAGAAGAATTCTTAGAACTTTTAAAACGGTTTGATGAGTCAGTAGAATTTAAAACAGAAAATTTCAGAAATTATAATCGTTTTAACCGTCCTATTAATGACGAAAATAATAGGAACGAAAGGGTACCAGGGGTACAGGAACAAACAAGACAGGGGGATAACAACCAGGGGAGAAATTATAACAACGATAGAAATTATAATAATACCAATTACAATAATAATAGCGGTCAAAGAAACTATAATAATGACCAAAATCAACCAAGGGGCCAAGTTGACGGGGGCAGGGCCCAAAATAATAATGTTGTGCGAGGTAGAGGAAGAGGTCGAGGAAGGCCTAATGAACATAGGGGGTTAACAAGAGATAGTGATAGGACGGTAAATGTAGTCCGGACCGAATTGTCGGATGACGAAGAAAATCAAAGTAGAGTGGATGGAAACACGAGCCAAGGCTCGGGTTTTCAATAAGGGACAGTCTAAGTAGGAAGGGCCTCGTAAACTCATACGAACATCCGAGGGAGTTTATGGAGGAGTATGTTGAACCAACCATGGCTGAATTCGTTATTTTGCCTAAAATTTTCATTGAAATTGAGGGAGTAAAATTGTTAGCCTTGGTCGATACGGGAGCAGAGGTATTGCTCTTGAATGAGAATGTGGTAATGAGAAATGAGGACTTATTTGAAGAAAAATTAGTACCAATCAAGGGGTTAAATTTAATAACGGCTAATAACCGTAAAATTACAACAGTAAACAAAATGCTGATTGCGGAAATCGATATAGGGGGTTGCAAGAAAATTAAGGGAATTATGATAATGCGAAATTTAAAAATGGATTGCTTGTTAGGGATAGATTTACTAGATAAATTTAAAACTAATATTAATGTTGAAAAGAAATTTGTGACCGTTGGCGACAATAAAGTTCATTGGGAACTTACAACGGAAGATAGGATCATAACAAATATTCAAACTAGGGAATCAGCAATTAAATTAATTAATCATAACCAAGTAGTAGGAGTCCAGTTTGAGTGTCCTGAACAATTTAGAGAAAATATTATAAAAATTTTGAGTATACATCAAACATTGTTCAATAAGGAGGCCAAAGTGGCAAAGGGTTATGAACACAAATTAAACATTATCAATGAAAGATCATTTAAATGCAAGGTGTACCCCATTCCGCAAGCGTATAAAGAACAGGTTTGGGGGGAAATAAATGAAATGTTGAGAAACGGTATTATAGAACGATCTAGTAGTTCATTTATTAATCCACTGGTGGTAGTTAAAAAGAAAGACGGGTCTATTCGCTTGTGTTTAGATGCCCGTAAGCTAAATGAAATCACTGCACCTCAGTTTGAAGCTCCCGAAAATATTGATAGTTTGTTGGGTAGGATTGGTAATAATACGGTATTCAGTAAGTTGGATCTAAAAAATTCATTCTGGTTAATTCCTTTAGAGGAAAAGTCAAGGAGATACACAGGTTTCAGTATTGAAGGAAACACGTTTCGGTTCAAGGTAGTTCCGTTTGGGCTGTCCACGTCATCAGCTGCATTAATAAAAGTAATGCAAATAATTTTAGAGGAATTTGAAGAGTATTGTTTACATTATGTAGATGATATGTTAGTATTTAGTAAAAATATTGCAGAACATTTTGAACATCTTAGTAAGATATTTAAGAAACTCGAAGAAACAGGATTAAAGCTCAATTTAGAAAAATGTCAATTCATTCAAAAAGCAGTTCAATTTTTAGGATATAAAATTAGTGAGAAGGGAATTTCAGTAGAGAAGGAACGTTTAGAAGAGGTACGTCATTATCCTCAACCAAGAAACTTGAGGACGCTTAGGGGTTTTCTGGGGATAATGAATTACTATAAGAAGTTCATACCCGATTATTCAGATAAAACTTTAAGTTTGCTTAAATTATTAAAAAAGGGAATTCGTTGGAAGTGGGAGAAAGAGCAACAAGACTCTTTCGAATTACTTAAGGAGACATTTTATCAAAATTTGACTTTAATTCATCCAAATTTCGATTTGGAATTCATATTAAGAACCGATGCAAGCGATTATGCGGTGTCGGCAGTTTTAGTTCAAATTCAGGAAGACTGCGAGGTTCCAATATATTTTACTTCAAGAGTATTGAGAGGGTGCGAGTTGAGATACACAGTATCGGAAAAGGAGATGTTAGCGATTGTGTATGCGTTAACAAAGTTAAAATTTTACTTATTGGGGAACAAGTTTACGATTGAAACGGATCATTCCGCACTAACGTTTCTTATGAAAACCAATTTCACGAACAATCGTATTTATAGGTGGTCGCTGCTGATCCAGGAATTTAATTTTGAAATTAAGCATAAGAAGGGAACCGATAATTTTATAGCCGATGCCTTAAGCAGGAAAGATGTGGATAAAAGGGGAAATTTTCAAGATGTAACCCAAGCAACATTGGGTTTTAAGAAAGGTTTTATAACCAGAGATAACGTTGTTATAACTTATATTGTACATATGATATATAACTAAAAAGATAAAAACTCTTATAACACTAAATTTAGTTTATTAGCCCGCTTTGCAACTTTTGGTTAGCGTGAACTATAACGGTTTTAAAACTTGGTGTTATTATCGCTTTAAAGGGGTTTCAAAAGCTAAGTTTACTAGTGGACTTAATTTTTGGTTATGTCAACGTCGTTGAGTAGCTTTTCTATGTAATATTTACAACAGTTTTAATTAGTAGTTATTTAAACGTCAAAACGTGGTCAATTAAGTTCCTATAATAACGACTATTGCTTATAAGTTTATATAACGTTTATACAACTATTGCTTTTGTATCTTATAAAGCAGTTTGATTTTAGTGAATATATATAAGTGTTTTAAACGTTTTTATTCTACCGGCTTTAAAACGGTTATATTATAGCTTAAATAACTCATTATAGCTTTAAAGACGTTAATAACTATATTTCTAATTGAAAAGTGCTTCTAAATAACAAAACAAATTTAATATCGATACGCATCATTACTTCTTGATCAGGAATAAAAATGCAACATTTTACGCGAAGAAAACCTTATAAATTTACAAGTGACTATTATAGAAAAGTGAAATTTTATAGCAAAAAAATAAACAAATCGTCAACCACAAAATGTTCATCACCTAATCGTATTAATAATTATTCATTAGGTGACGTTTTTGAAAATGCAAGTGGTTCTTCAGCTAATTGTGTAGTTGATAATAACTCAAATGCTATAATGTAATAGACGAATTTTTTACAATTTAAAGTAGGCTTGCTACCAACTTTTCTTAAATCCGTCCAATTACTATTTTTAGGTGAAAAATATAAAACCTTCTCGTTAAACACCCAGCTTTCTGGAACTTGTAAAAAAACTTTTCCATCTTCCACCGTTTTTACTATTTTAAAATTAAACGCCATTTTGAGCCCAAATAACAAGAACTGTATATAGCAAAGGATGAAATAAAGAAAAATTTATTTTTAAAAGGTGAGATAGACATTTCTCTGAATACATACATCATACATAAGTAAGCGAGAGAGTTGCATTTCCGCTTAGAATACCAGAGTGCGAAGTATGCAAAGAACCACCCATAAAAGCGACCGGTTCGTTAGTTGCGAATATGTGATACATATATGTTTTTAATTCATAAGGTCAATTGCTTTCAAAGAGATAACACTTTTGCAGTGTTTACTACGCATAGTAGTTGTAAATGGTTGTATAAGGAAAGATATAAGACGGTTACAATTACAGTGTTAATAAAGTCTTTATGACCATTATATAACTAATATAAAACTCAGCAAAACTGTTTAGTAAGAGAAACCCAGTGGCGTAACATGTAGAACCTGGAACATGCGGAAAGACTTATTACACAAGTTGTTGAAAGCATTGAAATTTTATATTGCAGCATTAGGTATATTTAAATTATCGAACAAAATTTAAGAAATGAGGCAATATTTTAGAAAAACCAACAAATGCACACACTTTTTAAATCTAAAATGTTTTTAAATATTTTGTACTTGCAGTGTATTTTATTTGTGATAACTTAAAAACACTTCAGTTCTAAAAAGTGTGAGTGCATTTTTTGATTTTTCTCTAATATTTATATGAATATGAAGAATAAAATTAAACCTAAATTGGTATAGGCTTATAGCAATGGTATATCTATAACTACCCCATTATAGGTACACATATTTTAATTAAAAATCGCATTAAATTCGGATGCATTTTGAAGAATTTATTTCTAACAAAATTTTTTAAGAGTGTAAAGACGGTAATAAAATTAGGAACTTTTGAACACATCTTTGCAAAATTCAATACATAACAGATAGAGGAAGTTAATTTCAAGCAGGGCCGTAGTTAGACATTTTCCATGGGGGGGGGGGGTTATAAAATTAAAAAAACCTAGGCATATGTCTGTTATTTTACGGGCATATTAAATGTAGTAATTACTTAGAATTACTAAATCCAGTCATTAGTATTTTTGTTTAAATTGGTAGAGGTAGTATATTGTAAGCACAGGAAAGCGTCTAGGGGCACATTTCAAATACCTAATATAGATACAGGAGGATACATTCGGGTGACGCGATCATATCGTGATGCTACTTCTGTAACAAATGTCTTAAAAATATTTTTTCATTATATTATATCGAGTGATACATTTTAAATGATACAAAACCACAATATTACATTTTACTAAATAGAACACCCTGTATGTATTTTAACATATTTGGATAAGTACTTAAAACGTTAGTTGATTGGTTCTTTTCTTGCTCGGTTCAAGTTAGTGCAAGCAAACGAACAGACCTTTTAACCAAATTTTAAATTTACATTCAATTTTAACCAATCAAAACAAAAATCGCATTCCGCAAATCGCATGTGCATGTAGCTCAGCTTAAGACTATGCCGCCGCCCTTAACGGCCAAAGTAACGGGAAAAGTACCACTTTTTTTTTAATAATAAAAATATCTAAAATTTAAAATGCAAAAAAAAATTTACCGCATCAGAAATCTGCCGCCCTGTGCAAAGGCACCGTTTGCAGACATGGTTATGTACATATAAAAAAATTTGGTACAGAATAAAATAGAAAAAAGCAGGATTTTTAAATGTATTTTACCAAACATTGAGAAGTAATGTTCCGCCTCTGTATTCTTTAGTTTTAAAAGAGTTGCTGTATATCATTATACAACCACAAAATAACGACGCCATGCATTTTCTTGAACTTAAAGATCTGTCTTTGGCGGACATTATTTTACAAAATTTATTAATGTTAGATAAGTTCAATTGGGAACGATTAAAGTCACTTTTATGGAAATCTTATTAGTAAAGTGATCATTTACCGGAAGTGTGTCGCAAAAAACAATGAATTTTGCTAAAATTTTAAACTACAATAATTAATTAAAATGCCCATTTTATTCTAAAACTGAAGCGCATTAATTTTTCAGAAGTAGAATAGAAATGTTTGACACAAAACATACGTTCGTTTAAAGAATTAATGACCTCAGAGTCACAAAATTGAATCATGGAATTATTTTGGTATTATTTATTATACGACCATCTTCCATTCCAGTGTTGTAGATATTATAATAGTCACCACCACTAAATAAAGAGAGTATATTTTGTAACTACTTTAAGTATGATTTACTTATTTTGAAACGCTTCTATATATACTGTTTATAAGTTATAGCAATGTTCACTATATCACTAGTTTTATAGCGCCTGTAAAAACGTAATAATACTAGTTGTATTAACGATTTACTAGAATAATTAGTGTAGCTTCTACATAATATGTCACCAGGCTAGATACGCAGTTGTTACAACGTCGTATTATGGTTTCTTAAGGGGGATTGTGACGGTTGTAAAGGATTCTGTAAAACGTTGATTTGTAGGTGTATAGATTCCCCAATTATGCGATACAAACGTCAAATAAGAGTTTATAAGCACAATATACGACTGTTATACATAGTCACAAGTTTTAAAAATAAGTTGTAATAACTATTTACCAACTATTATAAGACTATATTTTGTTGCTTGGGAATGATCGCGTTGAATCAGCTCAACGACGATGGGGGGTTGTATTCAAGGGAAATGATTTTAGAAATTCAGAGGGATGCGATTTTTAATCAAATTAGAGAAAATTTAATAAATCAGGTTCAATTCAGGGGATATAGTTTTAATGAGGGGTATATTATTAAATCAATTCAGGGAGAACAATTGTATGTAATTAATTTAGAAACGACGAGAAAAATTTGTTTAGATCTCCATTTGAAATTTGGACATATGGGAATACGTAAAACTTGGATGATGTTCAGGGAAAATTTTTATTGTATTAGGGATTTATCTATCATAAAGCAAACGATAAATAAATGTAAATTATGTTGTCTTGCTAAATATAAGAACCATATAAATCAAAATTTAATTAAAAGTATCCAAGTAGCACAGAAAGGAGAATTAGTGGCCATCGATTATTTAAGTAATCTAGTTAAAACAAGAGACGATTTTAAAAATATTTTAGTGATGTATGATATGAGCACCAAATTTGTAAAATTGTACCCAACGCGCCATTGCAATACGACCACTACTCTCGAAAGCATAGAAAGTTTTATAAATGAGGTGGTAAAACCGAAAAGAATTCTAGCGGATAACGCAACATATTTTTATAATGAACGGTTCATAGAACATTTAAATAATTTAGGGATAGAAGTCTGTTATACGTCAATCCGACATCCACAATCAAATCCAAGCAAACGTGCAGTGCAAGAGGTGATTAAATTTTTGAGAATTTTGACTCATAATGAACATGAGAACTGGATTGATAAGTTGGAGGAAATAGAGAATTTCATTAATTGGGCACCAAGTGTGAAAACTCAATATTCACCTTGGTATTTGATGAAAGGGACGGCACCGTGTCGACCATGGGTAGTCAATTTAGAGGGAAAAATTTATTTTGATGAATTTGTTAAAGCGCAGGAAAATGCGAGGAAATCTTCAGAAAAGTATCAACGTAAAATGAATGAGAAAGTTAAGAAAAGGTCTAGGTTCAACATAGGGGATAAAGTAATTGTAAAAAGTTTAAGGGTAGCAAATAGGGAGCTAAATAGATGCGCAAAATTAATGTTACCATTTGAGGGGCCATATGTAATTAAAAGGGTGTTCAACGAGAATACATACGAATTAGGTTTCATGGATAACGAAGGTGTGAGGGGAAAATTCCACATCAATTTGATTTATCCATATGTAGAAGAAGAAGAGATAGATGTAGATGAAATGGAGCAGGATTAGGAAAATAGCGATAGATTAGAATAGAAGTTACGTAAACTAGGAGATGTTCGTGACTAAAATTTAAATAATTTGTAATATAAAAACTAGTATTTAAACTAGATGGAGGTTGGGAGGGTGAGTTGAAAATAACATCAAAACATCAAAAACAAACCAAAATCAATTTAGAATTGAATTTTGAAGAAATATCAACTTACATAATTTAAGATAAATTTTTAAACAATTAGTTGGGAAATTACGTTGGCAATAAAGATTATGCAAATAATATTAAGTAAAACTAATGTAGCATCCAGAAATAATTTATAGAAGAAAAGTTTAAAACAAAGGAAATTTTTTAAAAATAAAAGTTGAGATAGGTCAGTTGAAAGAAAAATCTACTTATGGAAATTTGGTCATAATGACACAATAATTAACGTAATTTAAAATTTTAAAAGGATAGTTAAAGTAGGGGGTAGCTTGATAATAATTTGTGTATTAAGAATAGACGATTAAGGAAGACAGGGAAAATTGAGTTCAGATAATGTTTGACGGTTGATCAAAAATGAGGGGAATTTGTATAAAATAAGGCAGAAAAGGTGGACACCGCAAGGTTGTCGAATTAGAAAGTTTGGACACCGCAAGGTTGTCGAATTAGTAAGGAGGACACCGCAAGGTTGTCGATTTAGTAAGTTTGAGCACCGCAAGGTTGCCAAAGTTTTAAAAGGGCACTACAATAAGTTGTCAAAGTAGAAATTGGGGGCACAAGGTTGCCGAAATAACAGAGAAAGTTATGTAATTGCACATAGATGCAGTAGTAATAATATTGAAAGGAGGACACAAGGTTGTCGAAGTTAAAATTATATAATGGCACAAAGATGCATTAATAATAAATAGTAAGGGGGAAAATAAAGCCGATATAGAGGTAGAAAGAAGAAGGTAAACACTGCAATACAGCAGACAGTAGATAATTTATACAAATAACTCGAGTGATTGAGAAATTAGATAATGTAGGAACGGAGGGATAATTCTACGTTGGAATGAATTTATATGATTTATGCACAAATAAAATTAAGACGTACGGTAAAAATTGGGATAAGAATATGGGCAAGTTAGCCCGAGGTAAAGAAAAATGAATCGATGCCAATAAGCATAAAGTAAAAAAAAAAAAAAGGAGAAATTCATAAGTGAATACAAATAAGTGATCGATTTAAATTACGTAGTCAAAAAGATTATACCAAGAAAGTAGTTACGAGGGATAAGAAAATTCACTGACGGGTAGAAGTTGATATGGGGGAATAAATTTTCAATAAAAATTATGTTAGTAAATATGTAAATACTATATTAATAAAGAAAGATCTTATAATTAGATTAGGTACACGATTAGTTATTTCTTAAATTAAGTTAGTTAAATTTAGTTAGTACAAGAATAAACACTTAATTTAGAAAACACATATGAAAAATGATCTTCATCTTGAATTTTCCAAAGGGGGTTTTGCTATGTTTATTCTTGTCCATAACACTAAAATCTTGAATTATCCATAGTTCGGGTAAAATTCATGTACAACGACTTAGGTCGAAACCATTGGGTTAAATAGAGAAATCATCTTAGAATTATTTTTAGCAAATTTCTTTCCAAGTCTTCATTGGGGGAGATTCAACTGAAATTAAAATGTTTATTAATTTTAGGCAACGTACCAGATATTTGTTATCGGAGAACATTCAGCTACGTTTGGTCTGGCATTGCAAGTTTTGTTATGGTTGAAGTCAATCTGGACATTCCAATATTGCAAAGTTGGATTGTTTCCACCATATAAAAAATCGTTGTGCTGAAAATTGAAAATATTAAACATGCTGGAGTGAAAATTGTATAAAATTTGTGTTTATTATTGTTAGGTTAAGAATAGATTTAAGTGGTTACATTTTGGGACGATTATTTTGACCAAACTATTATAAGGTGCGACGAAATAGGTGCGAACGATTAGGTTCGCGAGTGTTCACGGGTTTGTGAAAAATTAGGATTTTTGTGGTGCAAATGCATGTAAAAAAGAAACCGTTGCAATGGAATTTTACAAAAAGTCGTCTGGACTTATGAAAGAAGAGTCTATTGAGAAATGAAAAACATCATCGGAAAGAGCAGGAAATTCTCTTTAATTTAGGACAATTTGAAGATCCGATGATGAAAATTTAAGAGTATAAGAAGAGATTCCATCCGAGAATGTGGACGGATCTAGACAAATTGGACTTTTTAATTGAAGCTGGAGTCCGACCGGAAACATTTAGGATAGGAAAATGTATACCAAAAAGATGAAGGATTAAAAGTTAATGACTTTAGATAACTTTTAATCTCAAGAAAATTGTATTGGTGGTTACACCAAGTTAAATTATGTATTTTAGTTTGTACAGCAACGCAAAATTTGGCATCATATGGAACCGCGAATTATTATTGGTCGATGCGAAGATCATCCACCACCCTAAATTTTAATTTAGTGGATTTTTATTGGTAAATGGCATTATCGATGGACATTGGTCAATCAGCCATAAAACGAATAATTTGGTTCCGATTCCGTATAAAAGGAGGTGCGTTGGTAAAAATAGAGGAGTTCGTTTCCAATTTTTGGACTAATTGCTGCGAGAGCTTCTGCCCGACAAAATGGCAAATTTTAATAAAGTATTTTCGGTGATAGAAAAATTTTGAAAAATAATTTTTCGGTGTTAGAAAAATTTAATGAAATTTTTTTTTGATAATTAACAATTAATTTAATTATTCATGTAATGCAATGATAATTGTCGAGCAATGGCAATTTATATAAAATAATTACAAAAATTATTTACTGTTGAAAATTTACTTTCAACAACCAACAATTCTTCAAAGAAGACGTTAGAAGATATAGTCAACTATAATTTCAAGAGGATTACGTGCAAACTTACCTGTTGGTTATGTGATAATACCGTCCTGAAATTTAAGTGATTAGGTTGTGTTGTGTAGAAAGGATTACATAGAAGAATATAAAAGGTAGATAAAACTATTTGATTGTAAAAATGTTGTGTTTTTTTTTTAGGTAAAACTGTTTTTTTTAATTTAAGTTTTAAAAATATGTGGGGTTAGGTTTATGTTTTTGTTTAATTGTAAGAAAATTGTACTTACGTGTGATATGCAATTAAACCAGATGACAGAAATTTATAGTATTTCAATTCACTCCACAGCACAACGTTTATAATTTATGAAAGAAAAGTTTTTAAGACTGTTACCAAATTTGCACAGGTACATCTGACGCAATCTGACGAATGATACGAATAATGGTCGTTGCTATCTTACTAATGATAATATGTTCAGTGGCGTGTACATGATAAGTTGAGATAGGTAGGTCTGCTATAGTTTAATTTTTTTTATTATTATTGTTATCAATAAATGATAACTGGCGCCGGGCAATTTTAGGAGACCATCGTAACTTATTTGTAGCGTATCACAGCAATGCATTCTACAAAATTATGCAATAGGTAATAATTAAAATTTTTATTTAAAAAAAAAGCAAAAATGTAACAAAAAATAGGGTTTTTGAGGGGGGGGGCAAATATTATTATTAATGATCATTAATATGAGTAAAATGATGGGAAATGTTTTTCAAAAACTCTAATCTACTCATTGCGTTAGTCGAGTACGAGGTAATATAGTGTTGCAAACGTTGTTGTTTTCTGATGGTATCGCTATTGCCCGCGTTAGGTAGCTCGATACTATTAATCTTGATATAAGTGTGAATTTGCATCCCTTTCAATTTGTCTAAAAATAAATATAGCGATGGATGGGTGCTATAAAATTTCGAATTAAATAGATTATGAAAAGATTCGCAAGCATTCGTCGTACGGCACATACTTGCTGATTGTGCTGCCCAGAGCTGAGGCGGAAATATCGAATTGGCATCGATATAGGTTCGAAATATATAATCGGAAAACTGATCTAGTCTTGTATCGTTAGGCAGTATCGATATTAAATCTTCGCTATAAGCGGCATCAATTTCATTTGGATTTAAATACTGCAACCCAAACATGTAGCGCAACCATTCGCCAATTTGGGAAGTCTGGTCTTTGTATTCTGTAACCAAACCTAGTTTCTGAATTTTTCTATACCAGGCTTGGCTTAAATGAAACCGACATCCAATTAGTTCCACATCTTGCTAGATATGTTTAAGGCTAGCATGAACAGCCAATTCAAAGTTAACAGTAACGGTTTTCGGTTGAAAAAGTAATTGATTTTGAGCACAAATATCTATTAATGATTGGAGGCAATGCCGGTAAGTTTCCTGAGATTTGTCTTTTAAAAGACAAAACGCCAGTGCTATATAATGTCCATTCGCCTAACCATGAATTGTAAACAGCTGCTTAAAGAACTTGGTGCAATACTCAAAAGTACCATCCATGTATATATTGTCTACAGAGCATAAACACCGTAAGTTAGTAATACACGAAAAAATAATTAAATTATTTTGGCTATCATTAACCATTAAAAAATTTTCATTATTCTCTGTTTCAACGACAATCGAATCTAACGCGGAATGAACGTCCAACATTGAAGTCGGTAAAGGTGGTAGTTCTTTTCGCCTCGCATTATAAATACTTGTAGCAATTGATTTAGCATCCTGGTAAGTAATGTCCACTCGATCAACTTTAGTGGTAGCGATGGCGTTTTCAAGAATGTCCAATGGTCTTTTCGAAAAATCTTCAACAGCTTTTCTTTTGGCAACACCGGCAACCGATTGCCGTTTAATTTTTTGCACATCTTCTTCGTGGCTATGTCGCGGATTTTCACTCTCAATTTTCCTCTGTTCTCCGCTTCCTATGGTATAGATATTAGCTGAACATGTTTTGTTGGAACATCGCCACTTAACCCGCCCATCTTGCAATTCTGCCTGCTTGTAAAATTTGAAGTCGTTACGCACTAATAATATATTTCCGCGCTTACCGTAGATTTCTCGAAGCGCTGCCATAATTTCTGTAGGTGTTGTTTATTCGTATTCTTCTAATTTATATTGTATTTCTATGTTTGTTATTTTGTTTATATATAGTAAATATATTGTAATTGGTACTAAGAATAATTTTGATCCACCTCAATTGCATCTGCGATATTTAGAACTGGTCTGATTTATAACGGCTTATAGACTTATAGACTTAACAATTAAAAGATTAAATTTATGACCAGTCTACCTGCCCACGGCAGCGGTGGAATATGCATATGGGATTATAGGAACCCTTGACCATCGGTGGAAAGTGAAATTGCCCATAATTTTTGGGGTTTTTCAAAATTTTCCGGCTTTTAAAATTTGTAAAGATAACGGTTTAGAATACAATAGAATTTGGTTTTACCAAAATTTACAAATTATTTAAATTTTTATCTGAAGTAAAATTTCAAATTTAAAATACTTCGATTTGATTGGGTCCTGCTTCGCTTGCGTTGTGTTGCAGAACCGAAAAGCTTGACATTACCAAGCTTCGGCAAGACCTCAGCACCGCAACACAAATTTTATGCAAAGGAGGGGATAGAAGATAATACTTCAATCTGATTGGCTCTTGCCAGTTTCTACCTAAGCAAGGCAAGACAAGAATCTCTATCTGAACGCCGCTTTTTAAGCGCCTGAACGCTTTTTAAGCGGCGTTCAGATAGAGATTCTTGTCTTGCCTTGCTCTTGTCTTGTATTGCGTGGTCTTGCTTCGGTGTTGCTTAGACGACTTGAGCGTTCACATAGAAATTCTTGTGTTGCCTTGCTTAGACAACAGCGATAGTGATATCCATGGTGACATCTGTATTTTTCCGTTCGACATCCACTACATTTTTATGCAGAGCAGTACAGAGTAAAAACCTGTCACTTTAAATTATAAGTAAACACCTGAGTAAAAAGTAATTTGTTGATTATAAAATATATAGATATCGAAAGTAAACTGTGGTGTAAAATAAAATTTCAAAATTATCCGTTCTCCTTCCAAACATGCTTAAAATAAATTCAAATTATAAATAAAATGTCCAGATGTGGTGTACCTAATTTTTTCTAGAAAAACGAGTTTGTCCAAAAATAAGACATTATATTATGTAATGTAACAAAGCAATAATATTGATTGATTTACAAATTATTTTCGTTTACAATAAGCCGTTCTACGGTAGGTGTTATTTATTGTAATAAATGTATTGTATTATATTTATTACAGGTAGGTAAGGTAAGCACGAACAATATAATTTTTGGGGTTTTTCAAAATTTTCCGACTTTTAAAATTTGTAAATATAACGGTTTAGAATACAATAGAATTTGGTTTTACCAAAATTTACAAATTATTTAAATTTTTATCTGAAGTATATTTTCAAATAAGTACGAGCACCTAATAGCAGGAATGATCCCTCCAATCAGAATGTAGCTAAGCAGGAACCAATGACAGCAAAGCGCGCTAGGGATTTATGTTTCAAATTACCTATTGAAACGCGAAAGCCCAGTAACCAATCTTCTGTTATCTAACCTTACTTTCTGTATGATACATAGAGAGAGTGTTGTGAACTTTGAGTAATTATTTGTTTGTGATGAAATAATTTTTGAATAAAACGTTATAAATGTAAATTATGTCAATCAAATATTTATATATTTCATTATTTTATTATCATTCCTGTCTTAAATTAACTGTTTAGTTAATTACGGTTAATTTAACTGACGTATTAAATTTATAGATTTCACTGCGTGGAAAGAAGAGCTCCAATCAGTATAACAATCTGGAAGCAAAGTATAATACTGATTACTATAATAATTATCTTCTGTAATCGTTATCTTAAATTTGACCGCTTGATTTAATTATGGTTAACTTATGTGTCCCAGTATCTGTAGAAGAAAAATAAATCTGCGGTTCAACTCTGAATGGTCAGAGCAAGTGTATCGATTGTTTTAATAATCAAGTATATTATAAGACCAAGACTACATAGACAAATAAATTATCTGCTTTATGTCTTAAACAAATTATTGGTTTTGACAAAAAATGACAAAGCTGAGAATGTAGAACAAATGAACATCCTCGTTCACAGAACGGAAACCATAAGTTCTTATTTATGTCGATCATACCATCCCAACTTGAAAACTGCAAGAGCAAAATCTTTTGTATACCATACCGTTCTTGACCATATAAGTATGTAGATGCATTTTTGCTTTATTAAAATACTAAACTATTCTTTTACTTAAAATAATCCTTGCTATATGCACTACCTTTAACCCTATACAAATTAATAATAATGATAGCTTCATGTACATATTATATACAAACAAATATATTTTAAGAAACAGAATTGTACATTACAATAATTTATTAAATCGTTAGAATTATAAAAAATCTACAATTATACAGTTATTTCTCAAGTAAACTTGCTTCTATTTCTTCTTTTTCTTCCATCGTTGGTTTAGTTAGTCCTGGTTTCCTCTGACTTGGTTTCTTCGTGGAAGTAAAACGTATCTGCTGCTCAACTTTTTTGTTGGCAGGTGTACATTTATCAGTTGTTAACAACGGTGCGGGTACTGAAGTACACGATACTAAATTTAAAGCCGTTTTGACATTCCTAGAAATATTATTTAATAACTCGGGGTTATTTATATTCGTGATTTTTTTCATGATTTGCAAGTAAATGACTTCTCAAATCTATTATCTTGTGACATTTAAAATCACACCCCGATTCTAGACAGCGACACAAACTTTGAACGTCTTCAACATAACCATGAATTAATTTTAAATGTCGCCGAAAATTACTGAGTGTAGAATTGAATTCCTTTCCACAAAACTCACAAATTCTTCCTGGAGACATTCGCTTTCAGATAATATACGCAATTAAATAAACCAAACACAGTAAGCAATTTAATTATTAAAAACATCATGACGCATGACGTTAACCTAATCGAGGGACTATAAAATACATACACACATACCAACAAAAAAAAACAAAAAATTCAAAAATGCTTTGCTGTCATTGGTTCCTGCTTAGCTACATTCTGATTGGAGGGATCATTCCTGCTATTAGGTGCTCGTCAAATAAGTACGCCCGTTGCTGCATTTAAAATACTTTGATTTCATTGGGTCTTGCTTCGCTTGCGTTGTGTTGCAGAACCGAAAAGCTTGACGTTACCAAGCTTCGGCAAGACCTCAGCGCCGCAACACAAATTTTATGCAAAGGAGGGGATAGAAGATAATACTTCAATCTGATTGGCTCTTGCCAGTTTCTACCTAAGCAAGGCAAGACAAGAATCTCTATCTGAACGCCGCTTTAGGTTCTGCAACACAACGCAAGCGAAGCAAGACTCAATGAAATCGAATATTTTAAATGCAGCAACGCGCATACTTATTTGAAAATTTACTTCAGATAAAAATTTAAATAATTTGTAAATTTTGGTAAAACCAAATTCTATTGTATTCTAAACCGCTACCTTTACAAATTTAGCCGTAAAATTTTGAAAAACCCCAAAAATTATATTGTTCGTGCTTGCCTTACCTACCTGTAATAAATATAATACAATACATTTATTACAATAAATAACACCTACCGTAGATCGGCTTATTGCAAACGAAAATAATTTGTAAATCAATCAATATTATTACTTTGTTACATTACATAATATATAATTATATAAATTCTTAACTTGTGAAAATTAATAAAATTAGAACTTCAAAATAACAAGTTAGTTAAAACGAATAAAATGCAATAATTATATTTGAGCTTTCAGCGAAGGTTATCGCTATCATCAGAAATTATATTTCAATTATAATTATAATTATAATAATTATTTTAAAGTTCTAATTTTATTACATAATATAATGTCTTATTTTTGGACAAACTCGTTTTTCTGGAAAAAAATAGGTAAATCACATCTGGACATTTTATTTATAATTTGAAATTATTTTAAGCATATTTGGATATACTATATTAGAGACAACGGATAATTTTGAAATTTTATTTCACACCACAGTTTACTTTCGATATCTTATATATATTTTATTTCATTTTGGAATCATAATCTTGTTTATTAGGAGCTAAATGCGGGCGTAATATGGCTTTTTAAGCCCGAGGGCCTATAAAGTTGCTAAGCAATGTCAATAATATTAATACCTATCAAAACAAAATGTGGAAATCTTGAACTTTAATATTAAACTTTAATACTACAAATTATTTATTAAAATTAAATACGCAATTGCTTGCATTTGATATGGTAAGGGAACCACCTCCAAAGCTAAAATGTCCTGCATTTTCTTGCGGCAGGTTTACTGATGTTTGAGATACGTTTATCGAAGCTCCACCAGAGATGCTTTGAGCGATTTTGATTTTGTTCTGTAATGAATTTTCTACATAAGACTCGGCTACCTTATCCGATCGCCATCCACCCAACTGCTTTAATGTTCTTGTGTCACCACCGCTCTCAGCCAATATAGTTGCAGCACTTCTACGAAAACAATGTCCAGTAAACTTATTTGCATCCGGTAATTTTAGGAATTCGGCAATCATTTTAGGCATTTTTCCTAGTGTGTTCTTCCCCACTGGCTGTGAACTGCATTTGCCACAGCGATAGGATAAAAATAAACTGCTAGTTTGGGAATGTTTAGGCCGTAAACAAATATATTTGTTGTACAAAGCAATGTAATCTACGGGACCATCGTTCGGAATAATCGTAAATTGTCTCGGCGTATAAGTTTTAGTTTGACGAATCTTCACCAGCAAAACAGTTCCCTGAATTGTTACATCCTGAATACGTAAATCATGAAGCTCTTGGCGTCGACAAGCTCCAAACATACCAAAAATTGTGACAAAACCTACAAACATTGTACATTATAAAAAACTAAACAATTAGTTAGAACTGCCATAACTTAATCATCAAATACGTAATATCTGGTGCATTTAACATGAATTGCTGAATGCGATCTCGTTCCAATACCAATGATTTCTTAGCTTCATGACCCACAGAATTATTTTTCATAAACTCCGTAAGTAAAAGAAACTTCGATAAATCAACGCTCTTCTTAACCTTCACCATTTTTTTAAGCTTCGAGTAGATACACCAAAGAGATGACGATTTATAAACCTTTGACTAACCAAAAAGAAAATTGTTAATAAATACAAATAATTAAGCGGTTAAATATTTACTTACCATTTCAAATAAATACACCATAACGAGTTTTTCGTCGCAACTGTTGACATTTTTTGCACATCGCCACTCACAAAACTTTTCGTACTCCTTCTCGTACAAATCCTTTGATTTTGTTGGAATTAATCTATTCTGGGCGACCTCAAAGTTATCCAAAATTTCTTTTGAATAAGCTTGCTCAATATTATCCATTTTCAAATAAAAATTAATTTGTTTACAATAAAACAAGAGAGCATTATATCAATATCAACATCCTACATAGGAACCATGGCACACCAAAAATTCATAGCACAAACAAAACGACGACATAATATTTTTTCCCAAAATACTTAATTCTTGAATTTTAACTCTTCAAGTACCAAAATGAAATAAAACGTTGTATGTACCACGTGCACAATCAGATTATAGCCCTCAGGCAATTTAAAGCCCTCCGCTAAAGCGTCGGGCTTAAAATTGCCTTCAGGGCTATAGTCTATCGATTGTGCCCTTAATACATAAATAACTATTATAATCAACAAATTACTTTTTATTCAGGTGTTTACTTATAATTTAAAGTGACATGTGTTTACTCTGTACTGCTCTGCATAAAAATGTAGTGGATGTCGAACGTAAAAATACAGATGTCACTATCGCTGTTGTCTAAGCAAGGCAGCACAAGAATTTCTATGTGAACGCTCAAGTCGTCTAAACCAGCGATTCTCAACCTGGGGGTCGCCGATCTATTTTAAAGGGTCGCAGAAAATTTAGCAATTTCTTTCAAAAATTAGTTTTGTATTTGAATTTGAAATTAGTAACCCAAATTAAAATTGTTAAATTAAACCAAGTTAGTGAAACTAATTTATGTTAGATAATGTCGACTATAATCTGAAAACTATTAAAGAAGATATCTTTGTTACTCTTAGGTTTATGGGTTATTGGACAAAAACACAATATTCCTGTTACGTGATGTATCAATTACCAGATATCTTTGTTGTTTGCTATTAGAAACACGAACTACAGCGGAAGAAATTTTTACAGACATAAATAATTACTTTGTAGAAAAAGATTTTTGCTGCTATGACGGGAAGACACAATGGACTTGTGAGCCGTATAAAAAAAAATTGCCGATTAAAAGATAATTACAACACACTGTTGTTACGCCGATGTTTTATTCTGTGTGCTGGTCAGCTAGACACCGCGCAATCGTCCGCGCACAGCGTGTGGTGTAGAGCGGAAAGGGTAGACGATAAACACTTGGGGCGGGCACGCAAGCCGAGAGGAAGTCATTTTTAAGTTTACCGGCTAATTTAAGTTTGTCATGTTAATTAAGTTAACAAAAATATTGTGAAAAGTGTCCGTTTTCCATCAGTGGAAATTCTAGTCACGCGATTATCGTTTGCGAAGTTTTTGGGGAACGAAATGTTGAAGAATTGAGGAATTATTGTTAGTGACGAGTGCCATGCGATTTTCGTATATAATATACCAAGAGCTGGGCATATTTCCGATAATTTGTTCAAGCTGTCAAACAAGTGTTAACTTAATAACTGCCCGCGCGCAAGCGCTTGGGCAGTTTTCGCGCAACAAACACGCGTGTAGGCAGCGCGAACAAATTGTCTCAGAAATATGACCAGCTCGAGGTATATTAGGAAAGACTATCGCTTGAACGAGTATTTAAAAAAAAATTTAGTAAATTTTTTTGCGCACGATTGATCTGAAATTTTGCATGTGCTTTCGTACCGATAATTCACATGGGGGTGAGTACGAGGCGAGGGGGAACAATTTTTTTGCTCAGTTTTTCGATATCTAGCGCCGTTCTTGAGTTATTGCTAATTCAAAAATTTTCAATCAAAATGCGAACAATTTTTTTTGTAAATGTTAGGTTGCAATGAGAGAAACAAATGAATTAATTCAAATGTCATTAATTAATTTGTCGCAGCCATTTTTTTGCAATTTAAGCCTTGTGCGTTGAAAAATAATATTGTATTGTTATACGTAAGTAATTTAAAATGAATTCACGTTTTGGTTACAAATCGCTCCAAGAAATAAACGAGGAAATTATTAAAAGTATTCCGATTAATACTGTGCGATCCAAAAACTCGGTTTGGACACAATTTCAAAAATTTTGTGGTGAAAGGAGCTAGGATGTTAGCACCAAGGCTTTATCTGTGGAAAAGCTGGGAGAGATTTTATTGGACTGCAGATACAATATGCGTAAAGCAGATGGATGACATTACAAGGAGTTGGTGGTTAAATTAATATGGAATTCTGTTGCAAAGCAAATTCAGGAATTATAGGTACTATAATACGTTTAATATAACTATTGAACCATTTACGGACATAGCATTCAAAGCTGCCAGAGCAGCTTGCGATTCACTACGAAGAAAGTTGCAGTTAGAACCGAAATTTAGAAAAACAAGCTAATTGTTCAAATGTGCAATTCATATTATAAATTAGTTAATGTTCTGGTTTTGTTTCAGTAATTTATTTGTTTGAAAATAAATACATCTCAATAAATGTAACGTTTTATTTACTATTTCAAATAATAATTATTATTAAAGATTATAATCTTGTATTTAAAATGTCACTTGTCATTTTTGTAATCTAGATTATAAAAGTATTAAACCTGCACTTGTTTCGGGGGAGATTTCGCGATAGTCTCCCTAAGGTAATTATCGTTTTTCAAATTTTCGCTAAATTCGAAGCTGATTGGTCGTTATTGTGTCAATCCAATATGTCAATTGGTTGATGTTGGTCACATGACACGTGAGTGCGATAGTCGACCTTATAGTAGCGGGAAATGTTGTCCGGCGTTGCCGTTCTACGCATGGAATGTGAGCAAATTGTAATAATGTGCGACAACCATGTTGCTAGCAGGAATCTTTAAATTTGAACTTTATTCTTGATTTTGCGTTTTTATTTCAAACCTTTTGAATTATGATGAAGTTTCAAATCTAGTGCAGAAATATTTAAATTTGAACTTTATTCTTGATCTTGCGATTTTGTTTCGAACTTTTCGAATTATAATGAAGTTTTAAATCTAGTGGTGAAATAAATAATGCCGCTGGGCATATCTAAGTGATGTTACTGTTGTCGTAATGAGATATCATTTGGACGTCGGGTTTATCTCAAAAATTAGTTGGAGCTTGCGAACTGCACGACGGACGCCGAATGCTGTTTAAAAAACCACCACCTCAATGGACGCCTGCGTCTAACAATGAAATTATAGCTGTAACAAGGTATTGTTGTTTTAATTAGGACGCTTTCTTGGTGCTGTGTGCACAAATTCTGTGGACTTTTCAGGTCGGTAACGACGTAGTTTTCATGTTGTTTTGGTTCTTCAATAAATTCATGTTTATTATCATATTCTGCGTAGTTTAACACGAATTGGTGTTATACTTATATTGATAAGCGTTATACGCAGCTCGAACCAGGAGGACGGGTGCAGTTCTTGTCTGGATTATTTATTTAAAGAAATCGCTATGTTCGGTTTATGGAATTTAGTTGTGCGCCCTAAGCGGACAATTACGCCTCCGTAACTTTTAGTAAAGCTCAGTCAAGAGGGGATTTTGCTGACCCCTTGACCAGGCGTGATTCCGTCTTAACAGTATTTTTTGAGGGTTGTTGTATTTTTACAATTAGTAAGTCAGTTCCTTCATGATGTCGTTATCATAAAATTCAGTTATAACGGAATTGGTAATTGTTGCCTACAAAAATATTGCTGTGTTGATTATATGTTTATCGATGTTATTTTGCATTGTTGTATTATTGTGTGAGCTTGCTCATTGAATATATGTCAAAGTGAGAAATTACATTATATATAAAAAATTTATGTTGTTTTGATTGTGTTAACCCTTCCAAGAGTAGACCACGCCCATTTTTTGATCCGCTGAGCAAGTCGTCGGCAGTAATAAATTTACAGGTAAGGCCCTCGTAACACTGTTTCATTCATCGACAACAACTGCTAAGGATATGGGAGAGAATTTGATGGAAATTTTAGATCAGTGTGTGAAAGTCATTAATTATATTTCTGCAAGTGCTCTTCAAACTCGACTTTTTCTGTTTTTTGTAGTGAGGTAAGTGCCGCTCATATTCATTTATTGTTACATTCAAATGTACGTTGACTTCTCATGCAGTGTTACATGACAAAATGCCCGACTGAAACGCCACTGTGTTTTGTTGTGTTTGGGGTTGGTAACTCCTATAGGAACGTCATTGGCCGTAGATTTCTTCAAAGATTTGCGGGTAATCGATTTAGTTCATTTTTAATTTCGTTATGTATTTGTTATAATTTAGTTTTGCCGTATAACGGGTAAATATAATTTTTCCATCTAATAAATTTGTGTTAACAAATTACTTTTAGCACCCAGGTTACGGGTTAATGCGTTTTTAATAATAATTATTCGTTATGGAAATATAAATATGGTCGTCGCACATTGTGAGTTTATCAGAGTTGGCAATCTTTTCCGTATTCAACATATGGTTGTTAATGTTACGATGGCGTAAGTTTGAATACCCATCTGTTGGAAGATGTGAAGTGGATGAAATTAGTGGTGGCAATTTCCCGAAGAATGATTTGCTCTGTTGTTTTTTTGTTTCGATACCGATGGTAGGGATTTTGTAAAATTCGTAAGAGGCTTTTCCTTATGAATTCGTTTGCGCCTAAGGGGTCGAGATTATTGGATTGAGGAGTCAGACTTCGTGGACTTTAATTGTTACGTTTCCGTTCGATCGTAGACATGGAGTTATGTTTTATTTGAGATGCGAGACTTCGACTTTCAGCAGATGTTTGGTTTATGAAGATGCGATAGTAGAGATTAATGTGTATTTGCAGTCACATTTTCTCGTTTGATGAGTCTTGGAAATGGCAAGCATGTTGATTTTTTAATAAGTATTTTGTGTTCTCTATTTTGTAGACTTTTATTCCTGGATAGTGGACCAACGTAATGATGAAGTAAGGATATTGAATTCGAAGGAGAGACACTTGCCTAGTCGTGAAATTGGTAGCATTGCATTCAGGGTAAGTCTCTTAGAGATACATTTACTTATTTATTAATGATGCTGTATGCCAGGTTCTGTTTTTTTAATATCAATTATAACCGAGATAATGAATTCCGGTGTGCAATTAATTTCTGCTAGAGCATAACTTCGTTTTGTTGATTTATCCACCTCAGGGATGATCAATTGTATTTTTGCTACATGACTGAATTTACCCCTCAGGTGGATGTCAGTATTTTACTTGCTTTATATATTTTATTTTGTTTTCTGTTATTATAATGTCACGAATATTTTTAGAGATTGTGTAGCTCAGAGGTTTTGAGTTAGGTTTATGTACTTTAATTGAAATTACTCACACAGGTGTTTATAATGAAAACTATATTTATTAAATTTAATTATTAATTCCTAAATAAATACTAAATAACATCTTAAACTAGATCTTACTCTACGAGGGGTAGTTAAGCCATCAACGGTGGTCACATCTTGGCCTCTTCGAGTGCACACTCCGAACTCTCGTTAATTAATTAATTATTCTCTTGCACCGCTTGATGCTTCCCCTTCCATATTCATTATCTATTTATTTATAACCATTGCACTTTGTCAACTTATACGAGGGAGCTTCAAGTGGAATTACATTTAATTACAATAATTTATAGATTATATATTTCCACTTGTGACATTAATCTTCAATTATATAACAGCTTATCTTGATCATTATGTGTACGTTCTATGTAAGATTAGTGAATTAATTAATCATTGTCGCCAACATCTTTCTTTCTATTTGTGTTTTTACGATAAGACGACTCTTCGTTTCTTTAGGTTTTATTAGTATTGACTGGCGTCCACATTAACATCAGGTTTTTCATTTAGATCAAAAGTTTTTCATTTAGAAAAAAAGATAAAAAAAAAGATCAAAATTCACCGTTAGCTCACTATTTTGAACATGACATGTTTACTTTTTTTTACTTTTTTAAGTTTACTTTTGGATGGCAAAAGTGGCGTATCTTTTCCGATATATTTGGACTACTCATGCCCGTACTAATAGTCATGAATTGATCCGAGATTCAAGATCAATTCTCGAAATAGCAGCTGTTGCTACGATAGGGTCTAAATTTCAGTAATCTCATTGGTAAATTCTAGGATTATCTTGAGTCTCGGATTGATCCGTGACTATTAGCGAAGAATTCTAGATAATCCTAGAATTTACCAATGAGATTACTAGAATTTAGACCGTATCGCAGCAACAGCTGCTATTTCGAGAATTGATCTTGAATCTCGGATCAATCCATAACTATTATGCCCGTACCAATAGTCATGGAGTGATCCGAGTTTCGAGATCAATTCTCTAAATAACGGCTTTTGCTATGATACGGGCTAAATTCCAGTAATCTTGTTGGTAAATTCTAGGATTATTTTGAGTCTCGGATTGATCCGTGACTCAAAGTACTTACAAAATAAGTATTGATCCGTACTTGATAGTACGGGCATCAATGATTTAAATCTGATTGTAAACATGCAAGGGTTAGAAAGCTATTTATTCTTGTCAACAAGCAACAAAGGCTTTAAAAAAAAGATAGATTTTTGGATAGTACACCTAGAGAAGAAGGAACTGATTATGTTTCCATCGCTTTTTAATTTATTTTCCACGACTTATTTATGCGAGGCATGATTTTCAGCTTTATGCATAATTAAAAGCAAGGCAAGAAATCGACTTGAGGTGGAGCCTGCACTTAGGATTTCCCTTGCTTAAACAATTAAATATAGGATTGATTAACTCGCATCAAAACATCAACTCAAGGAAATCATCAATAAGTAACAAGGTGGAACTCGGATGACCGTAGTTCTTAGGCTTCTATACTGCTATCTTCCTGGTTAAACTTGAAAAATATAGATTAGAATATAAGGTAGAGATACAGACAAATTCGAAATAAAGCCCGCATTATACATAAAGCCCGGTTTATCCGATAATTATAACGTACTTTTGTTTTTCATACTAGAACAATATACCAATAGTATAAAAAACAGAAATACGTGTCCACCCGTCCGTCTGCATGTTTCAAATTTCAGAACTATTTCAATAGTTTAAAAACTATACTGGAATAGTTCTTAAAGTTGAAACATGCGGATGGACGGACAGACAGACAGACAGACACAGAGCCAGATCATAAGGCTTCTTTCTATACGATGTATAGAAGCCTAAAAAAGTACAAATTGATTATTTGTGTTTTTTTTTAGATATTGTATTATTTTACATAAAATGCACTAACTGAAACAAGGGGAGTAAGTTGTGGTGATATTTCCATCAGGTAGCGGCTCCCACGGGAGATAATTTGACATGCTGAGATCGTGGTCAGTTTATTTGTTTTAAGTCCTGCAAATGAGTTTTTATTTGCTACAAAAGCAACCGAATTATTTCTACTGGAACCGACTACTGTTGGAGTGTAACTCATGCTTCCGAACCTACTGGCTGTCGAGGTTTAAAAAGTATAGTACAGGGTCTTGATAAAAAAAATATCATTACAATATGTATCATTTTTTAATATAAAGTTTAAACAAAGTAATTGATTACAATTTTTGATTACTGACATTGTTGGGGTCGCAGAAAATTAGCAAGAAAATTTGGAGGTCGCGTCGTAAAAAGGTTGAGAACCGCTGGTCTAAGCAACACCGAAGCAAGACCACGCAACACAAGACAAGAGCAAGGCAAGACAATAATCTCTATCTGAACGCCGCTTTAGTAAGACGTCATATTGCTTACTGGGTATTTATTATTATTATAATTTCCGTTCCGTTGTATCCACTCTTGAACTTCATTCAACAAACATGTTATTTTATAAAATTAAAATGATATGGAAAATCTATGTGAATCTATCTGAAAATGATGTAAAAATGAAAAGTTTAAGTATTCTATCATAGTGCCATCTATTGATTCTGGTGAATTGCAGAGCAGTATTAAGAATTATTAAAATTAGACATCGTGAAATGTCAAATTCAGAATTATTATGTTGCTGTTTTTGGAATTTTTTGTAGCTTATACTCTCTTATGTGAAAGGTGTAAATGTGTAGATGTTGATATTAAAGCAACTACTATAACTGCATTAAAGAAAGAACAGTCCAAAAATCTGCCACTTGGACAATCAAATAATGAAGAAAGCGATTTTTCCGAAGAAGCAAAAATGTTTGATAATATTAAAGAAACTCAAGATACAAAAGTTTCAAATGCTCGATCAATTTCGACAATAAGTGCTAAAGATGATACTTTAGGAGAATTAAAAACAATTTTATTGAAAATGTTATGTAAATTGGATAATATAGGTGGTGAAGGTTGCAAAGATCACTTAGAACGTAAGGCAGCTACGACAGTCAATCCATTCTTGGCTATTAAAGGTAAAAATATATTATTGGTACAAAATTTACTCGTATGTAAGTGCTTATAGTACGTAGTACCTATGCAGTTATTAAATTTATAATAAATTGTTTTAATATTTTTGTTGCCCTTATAATAGAAATAAGTGAAAGGGTTGCGGTGTTAAGTACACAAACTGAAAAGGGTGAACCAGCTAACGGGCCGCGACGACCGAGATGGGGACAATGGACAGCATGGTCATCTTGTAGTGTAACTTGTGGCAAAGGAAGAGAAATTCGTTGGCGACATTGCCTATTAGAATGTGACGCTGCTGAAACTGAAATGGAAGAAAAAACTTGTCAATTACCCGCTTGCGCTCCCAAACATATTTTTGGCATTAAGTAAATTCAACGCAACAATAGTTACCTAATTCATCACAAATTTTGTGTTAATAAGTGTAATATTAATTGCTTATTAATTTAGGTAATAAATAAATATGTCACATAGTTTTTTTTTATTAATTGGCAGAACAGAACAACTTTAATTTATCTAATACTAGCTGACCCGGCAGACGTTGTCCTGCCCAAAAAATATGATTTTTTTTCCGCGTATAATAAAATTGAGATCTTGTAAATATTTGAATATTTTCTTTTCAATTACTTTTATTATTTTCACAATTATGTAATCTATAAGACTTTGTTGAAATGTTGCACACAAAGAAAAATAGGGTTAATAATACTTGATAAAGGTTATGTTTTACTTCTTGTAGTAGTAAAATAGGCCTCAACTGATACGATGCGTATTATTTACCACTACAAAATAGTACACACAAAATAGTAAGATTACGTTATACTAATAGTTATTTTCTATTATTTTTATTACAGTGAATTTTACCACTACCATGGAAGTAAATTTTAGCACTTGTTGTTCTAATAACGAGAACAGTGAGAACTACTTGTTATCGTGATAACGATGTAGTGGTAAATTGTACGACTGTATAGCGATGGGTTTTACCATTGTTTTACTATTGCGCTAAAAGGTGAATAATACATACCATAAGATTAGTTTAAATTTACTATTTGTTGTATTTAATTATACTCTGCATTAAAACTATTTTGTATCGATAGGGGTTACAATTGTATAGTTAAAAGTTACCATTTTGAGTGCTATGTAACAATGTATTAAAAGTTTTATTAACTGCAGTGTTTTTTTACTGATACAATTAGTTGGCCAGACAATTAAAATTTTTGTGTGTGTATAAGCACGACATGTTTCAAGCAACTTTGCCCTTATCTTCAGAATACATATTTTAATATTTTTTATTTTTTGTTTTTATTTAATTGTTTATTTTAATCTAAAATTCGTATTCAAATTTTGTATAAAATATTATCAATAAATCTATTAGAAATAATCTGTGCGGTCGAACTGCTTCTCTTCCACCCCTTCTAATTTTTAATTCAGTTTATTTACCAATTTAAAATAAGATTTGTTCCATTCCGAGGTATCATTATTTGGTATGAATAATAATTCATTGCTGATACTTTTTTATTGAGTTGGCCACCAATTGAATTAGTTTGCATAATATTAAAGTGATATCCGTCCTGCCCTTCCCATAAAATTATGGGATACTGCAGCGCATCGTATGATCGATGTGTTTCAGCGACACGTTTAATTGCATATTATTCCGTAGAATAATATCACGTGTATCGCGTTCTTATGAACTATGACTATCGCAACTTCATTGATGGTAGGTGCGTAGTAGCGTCCGGGATGCTGTCCGGGTGGTGTTTTGTCGGTTCTTATTCGAATCGCGTAATTATCTGCTGGTAAGTTGTCAATTGAAGTTTTGAATAATTTTATCACTGAATTATGTTGATGGAAAAATGTTTGTAAATCGAATATAATTTGGCGTTTGGTGCCTGGAATTACATCGCAGCGTTGATCAACTTGTGCATCATCGTCACCCATAAAATATATTTGCAAAATTTGATGTTCAGTGTCCGAGACGGGTAAGAATGAACCAACACGATGGTATATTTGTCCTTGAAATTTGAAAGTATGAAAGTAGGCATGTACTGATCGTTAAAAACTGAATTGTACTTGCGAATGTTTTTTAAAAAGTGTTTGGAATCAGGTGAGTCACCTGAAAGTAATGACAACAATGGATCAGGTGGTGGATGTAATGTCGGGTCCGTCAAGTTGGCCTGCATCCCAGTGTAAATATCGGCAAAATGGATAAGGCCTGTGGGTATTGCGGTTCACTTAAGTTCAACAATGAAACACCAGGAATGTGCTGCGCGAGTGGCAAAGTTAAATTGCCGACATTACAGGGTCCGTCAAGTTGGCCCCTCCACTTTGGAACTTAAAATTTTTTTTTGATTTATTGGAAAGTGCTCGCGAAGTGCTGGCGAGTGCTGTAAATTTTTTTGAGAGTGCTGGGTCCGTTCGTTTTTTATTTGAAAAATGCCGTTTTCGGACCGAGAGGGGCCAACTTGACGCAGCCCCTCCACTTTGGATTTTTAAAACTTTTTTTATTTTTTGGAAAGTGCTTTTTTGAAAATGTAGTTTCCAATTTGGTCAGTGGCTCTCGTATACCTTAACAAGGTGGAACTCGCTTTTGCGACAGTTCTTAGGCTTCTATACATCTACTTTTTCGGTAGGTTAAATTATTTGGGCTTTATTTTATTCCAATTTTTAATGCCTTAATCTTTTAATTAGGTAGATTTTTTTACTATATAAGGAAAACGCTAACATTTTAATATTTTTTTTTTTATTTCGACCTTTATAGGTAAATATTTGCAATTTACAAACCACAAATAAAACACAATTCATAATGAAATATTAAAATACCCGAAACACGTACCGAATACCGTATTAGAAACACGTAAAATACCTACTCTAAAAATACAAAATAAGAATATCGGATTAAAAAATATATATGTAAATAATCTGAATAATTAATACCAATCTAAAAATATTCTATATGAAGTAAAATTGTTTTAAGAACGTGCGTTCTGATTGGTTTTGAATTATGCGGACAGACGGACAGACGGACACGGAGCTAGATCATAAGGCTTCTTCCTATACGTTGTATAGAAGCCTAAAAGGCGTCCTGTAGCTATATGGCAACATCAAAAATAAAATCAAATATAAATGGCCATTGAGCAAAATTGTAATTAAAGTTTAAATACGTTTTGTTTATGTTGCCATTTGGCTAGAATGCACCTTACAGGGTTACAGGGTTAATTTAAACTTTATAAAATTACTTATTTTAAGAAAAGGCTATTTAGTATTAAGTGCTGATTAAAAAAAAATTAATATTGTTTTTAAATGCTAAACAAACGGGGTGATAGGAATATCGGCTATAAACTCACGCTATTTATATTTATTTAAAAATATACAAATAGACCGACAATTTTTCGAAGGGATCCGCTTCTTCTTCAAGTTCCAAACGAGATACCTTTTTGGATACGTCTAATTTTCTTATGTAGAAAACTAGCCGAATATACCAACCTTGTAAAAAAACATATACGGGGGGGGGTCGAAAAAGCGAGAGGTTGTAACATCTTCGTATCTTTCAAGATATCTTTTTAAGTTAATTTAAAAAACGCAAGGCTAGCGGTACTGGTAACACGATACCATAAGATATCTTGAAAGATACAAAGATGTTACAACCTTTCGCTTTTTTGACCCCCCTGTTCCCTGTACATGTTTTTTACAAGGTTTTTTACAAAGTTGGTATTCAGCTAGTTTTCTACATAAGAAAGTTAGACGTATCCAAAAAGGTATCTCGTTTGGAACTTGAAGAAGAAGCGGATTATCCCTTCGAAACATTGTCGTTTAATTTGTATATTTTTTAATAAATATAAATGGCGTGAGTTTATAGCCGATATTCCTATCACCCCGTTTGTTTAGCATTTGATAACATGCTCCGCACAAAAAATGTTACCATTGGTTTTATTAGTTAATTGTTTTTAAAACTTAAATGCTCTGCACGAAAAGTGTTACCATTTGGTTTTATTATATAGTTATATTATATTTTACCTGAGGTATTAAATTATTTTACAAACATATATTTTATAGATTTTTTTTGAGTTATTTAGGCTAGCACATCCATGGATATCCTTTTCAAAATTTGGAGTAGCAATAGGGAAAATAAAGCATTTATTGTGTTACCTGAAGATCAGGAAAATTTTTATGAAATGCTTGTTCTTAAAGGTTTGTTGAATTAGTGTTACAAAAATTAGAGTAATATTTACTTTTTATTTCATATTTTTTAGCTTCACAAAAGTTGCAAATTGATGGTAGCAAAATTGTATTAGAATTGGATGGCACAGTGATAGACGATGACAAGGTCTTGAAGATGTTGAATAAAGAAACATTTTTACTTTTAAATAAAGATGAAAATTGGACACCTAATAAGACCCTTAGCTACTTCATTCACCGCCCAGTCTGATGATCCGTTTTTTATAAGTGCCCGTGACTTATCAATTCCTACTACTGATACTGAAAACTCGACAAGAATTTCGCACAGTACATGAGAGGAATTTGAAGTTCCGTGGCACCAATTAAACCGTTTAACCACGGATGTATTATTAAAGAGGTGATCTGACGACCTATGCTTCTATCACTATAGTAGCGGGTCGCGAACGTACTCACTGTGGGAGAGAGAGGTAGTGACAGAGATAGACAACTAGCTAGGAGCGAAACAGCATTGTGCATAAGAAATGCATGCGTTACAATGCACTTTTTAGGATAAAAGCAACGATAAAAGCTTAATTACTGCAGTACCTGTGTTAATTTTTGGAAATGGCTCGAATACATTGTTTTACACCTAATTGCCACACAGTGGGTGGGTGGCAATAGAGACAAAGTTTCCTTGTTTAAAGTACCCAAAAACTAATTTACAAAATGTTTTGTTTAAGCATATTGCTTCAGTTGACGTGTTTGAAAACACAATCGAGGTTTTTTTTTCAATTGAACAAAACAAATTAATAAAGTCTGGTTGCCAAGTACTACATCGGGACGAAATTGTATCAAAAGAGGTTTATTTTCATTATACATGTATGCGAGTTAAGCAATATTTACAGACAAGAGCAAGAAAAATTAAAAAAAGTCAGCCGTTGATAAGAAAAAATCAAAATTGCATAGGTCATAATAACTGAAATATTTAAATTATTACTTATCAAAAGTCGCCTAAAATAAATTTTCTATAATTTCAAAACAACTTTTGTATTAGTTTCAGCTTTTTAGTAATTTTTTCTCATTTGAAGATTTTTTCTTTCTCTCATTTTCTCAGTTTTTCATTTTTTACTCTGTTTGACATTTCATAAATAGACAAAATTACATTAAATCTTGAAACTAATAATCATTATAGTTAATTCACTTTGAATTGTAACACCCTCGCCCTGGATTGTAAGTCCGGCGATTCCTTTTCGATAGCAGCTGCCACCAGTCAATTTTTTTATCATCGAGAAATTAACAAAACTTGTATGGTAACATGGAAACTTACGGATGCGTGGGAACCAAACCAACAGAAACTCAATCTTTGCACAAAATAATAAGCCTAGATTTTTGATTTAATATTTATTAAACAATATAGAAAAAAAATTAAGTTTGAATATTACAAAGAGCTACAAGTTAATTATTATTCATGTGATAAAAGTTTAAGTAAAAAAAAAATAGTTACGTTGATTTCAACAATGACATAAATCACAGTAAAGATGAACAATAAATTTATGTTGATCAAAATAAGACAAAATTTACGTTGACCTATAATTCGTTAAGCACGACTCGTTAACCTATCTATTTCGAAGATACAAAATTATACATACAAAAAAAATACATTTAATTCAACAATTTTAATCTTACCTTAGAGAAGAAGAAGTTGTTTCACAAGAGAAAATGATTTTAACACTAAAAAAAAAGTGAATGAGATTTTTACGCAAATTATCTCGAAATTTAACACACGTCTTGGTGGTTAGCAAAATGAATGGCGGAAAACTCAAGACTGGCGATTTTGTCTTAAAGTCATGTATTTATGTAAAAATCTCACCCCATTTTTGGAGACGGTTTTTTGGTATGTTCGTCTCACTTTATTACATTTAAAATCTATGTTCTAGTCCTTGTATATTTTGAGTTTTAAACATTTATGGTATATATATTAGTACAAGAGCCAGATGGTTTTCTTTTAGATAACAATAAGTTAAACAAGAGGGTTGAAGTGTCCCGTATTGCAACTGCTTTATAGTATGTTTATCTTTCTAGGACGCGTTACGTTAACAATATAATTTTGCTTTACGAATTTTAATTAATTATCCTGACGAAACTATCTATTGGTTTTCAATGAACGTTATATAATTTATGTTAATTAATTCTGGCGTTATCATGTATTTAATTTGACTTTAATTGTACTTATTTTAGCGAAGTTATTTTCCTTAAGGGTCAAAATTGATAATTATTTCTATAGTCCAAAAAAATGATACTGTTTAAGTTTAAAATGTATACATCCGTTTGCCTCGTGCAACCCTTAAATATTTATTTGTCTGGGATGATTTCCAGACCTTCCACAATGTTATATAAAAAAAAAGGTACTGTACTTTTGTGCTAGAAATATACGAGGTTAATTTCAATTCTTACCAACTAAATTATTATTACTATTATAAAAATATTTGATTAAAATATTGAGGGTGGTTTGTTACATTTCCCCCTTCTTTGAAAAAGAACGTGTGTATCGGATGCACGCGTTCCTTTTTACAATAATAAAATAATATAAAATACTAAGAAAATCTAAAAGTGAAAAAAAAAATTAATAAGTAAAAGAGTTATTCAATAGTATTGTTTTAGCTAACAAAAAAAAATAATCTTAAATAAAAATAGAAAAAAAATAGAAAAGAATTTTAAATAAATAAAAAAAAAGTACAACACATAATATACTTAATATCTAGGATACAATTGTATTAGTAAAGTTGGTGTAGTTTATATATGTTCAATACCTGTCACTTGTCTTTTATACGTAAGTTGTAAAATTGTTTTAATAGTAGTTCAGTGAGTTTTTTGTTATTTTTTAAGAATTTAGTTATTTTGAATTTAATAAAATTATTATATTTCTTATGTATTTTTATTTAAAATCCTTACGAACTTGTTAAGTTCAAAATTATACATAATATTGATTATAATTGTACCTAAGACTGTAATTAAATAAATAATTTCTTTATTTATTTCTTGTAGGTCTCTAAAATAATATTTCTTATATTATTATACATAAAACCTCTATTACTACGAGCAGCTAGTTGTCTGTCTCTGTCTAATACAGCAGGGCGCTTTCGAAGGCCATGCAATCTACTGTTGTAAGCTCACCTCTTATAATATACATCCGTGCGTTTAACTAACGAAGACTGTGAGCACGGAAAACGGTCTCAAACATGCATAAACAAAGTTGTCACTGTTACAGTAGATTCTGTAAGAGAAATAAAAAAATACGCGAGTACAAAAGCTTATAAGCTTATAGCCAAAAAAATTATTAGAAAATATCCCCAACAGTTCCAAGATATAGATGAGGATGGTGTGCTGATTGGGGATGGCTGTTATAGCCTAACAAGTAAACTGATTGACAGAAATAATTATTTAAACAGACCGCATAAACGGCTTTCAAATTATGTTCATGTTGAAGTTCCTCCGAGTAAAAGAAAAACTATGTTACGAGCAAAAGCAGGTAAATATTTGCTTGGAATTATTTTACTTTAATTAATATTATATTATTTTTTTCATTTTAGGCTGCTCCAACTGGCAACCCGATATTGAACATCTTGAACCTGAAACTGTACAGGAAAAAAAAGATTCATTGAATGAGAGTTTATTTCAAAATTTTACTCTAAATGAAAATGTAATTCGACTCCTCGATGACACTTATGCAGCCCAACGATTATTTTTGAATTCTAAGCCGGAAATCAAGGAGATTCAAAAGGAGTGGCCTATTTTGCTCGTAAATAGTGAGGTCGTATTTTGGCATTTCTAAAAAGTTATGTCGTTAGACATAGAAGACCTCCAAAGAAAGTTTTTAGAACGAGAAAACAAAATTTTAAAATTGGGAATAGAAAATACATTTACTCAGGTTACTCAGATTCCCGATGAGGAGAATGACAAACATCAATCCTGTCTTAAAGTAATTGCTGATTACTTTAAAGAAAACATTTAGTTGTTTTTTAAAAAAGTTGATAAGGTGAGGTAAACCACCCAAAGTTTGCATATAAGTTTGATTATTTATTAAATTTTAGAATTCCGATGATGTCATACAACCTCCAGTAAATGCACCGCGCATCGTGATTAAAAGCAGTAAGTTACACCCTCTTAAATTTCAATTATTTAATACTGGGTTGAATTTTTAAGGTTCTGAGTACTGTATTTATTTTGAAAAAGTGGAACTACCAAACTTACAGAGTGAAAACTTCATGCAAGCATTGAAAATATCAATTGCTTTATATTATAACTTCAATGTTTGCTATCCAAAAGGAATTTCAAATACATTAGAATTTTTGCAGAGATATATGCTAAAAATAAATCCTGATCAGGGATCTAAAAGCAACAAAAATTATTTTGGTAAAATCGTGACGCTAATTAACAAACTGAAGAAGATGGATTAATTTGTAAGTATTTCGATTTTTTTGTTGGTTTAAGATTTTCCCCTTTTTTATTAGTTTTTAGTTAGTTTTAGACATTAGTATAGTTTTAGTTTCATAAGTTTTAGGGTCATTTCATAATAAAAATTAACAGGGTATTAAAATTTAAAAAGCGACTTTTGACAAAACAGACCAATAAAAATCAACAGTTTTGTTTTAAGTTGCCTTTTAATTTTTTGTTAAAAATTTTTGTTTTTAATTGCTAATTTTTATTGTAAAATTGGCCCTTAATGGTGTTTAAAAATATAGATTTTAGTATAGATAATTAGATAAGTATGGGTCAGCTGGCAAAATTTTTGGTAAACATTTTGAAATAAGAAGTGTCTGTATGAAGATTTTGTGAGAAATATCTATGATACAAATTTTTTAACCCTTTGAAACACTGAATTCAAATTTTCGTAGAAAACCGATGAAATTTGATATTGGTCTTTCAAAAATATCGTTTTTCCACTACTAGTCGTATAGACTAGCATTATAACTTAGGTCAGTCGCATGTGAAGTGACTCATTTTAGACTAGTGGTTAATAAATTTTTCATTATACACCAGTGGTTAATAATGAACATATTGTTATTTTTCTATAGTTTAACAACTATTTATAAGACAAATTTTGATAAAAAACGATTTTGTATGACCAGGAGATGGTATTTAATTGCATTTAAACTATTCAAAACGCTTTTTTAATAGATTAATTTCATTTTAAATATTTTTAAAAAACTCGAATTAATTATGACAGAAGCGAAAGCGCCACCCTTTGTTAAATTGAGAAACCACGATCGCGCCTTCTAAAGATTTTTAATACGAATTAGACGTTTATAAGTAAATTTTTTTGCGCGCGATCGATTTGAAATTTTGCATATGCATTCCTATCGATAATTTACCAGGGGATGTAGTACGAGTCGAAAGGGGGGAGATTTTTTGTTCAGTTTTTTGATATCTAGCGCCGTTATTGAGTTATTACGAATTAAAGTAATAAGTCAAATAAACAAAACTGTCATTTGATATAAATATTTGAAATTTAAAAATTTTTTATTAAAAAGTTTAAAAAAAAATGCTAATAAATCCAGTAGTGGAAAAAATCGTATATAAACCACGGTTGTGAAGTCCATTATAGCCTACGCGCCTTATATCCCTCGGTGCTTTGCACCTCGGAATATAATCTTGGCGCTATGGCTATAATGATAGTCTTCACAACCTTGGCCTATAATATACTATTATTTTCATTTTTTTATGTGGTCACTTAGTTTTACCACTGTGCAACAAATGTCAATAATAATAAATTAAATAAAGTAAAAATATTTGTGACAAAGCATAACATTTTATTTCTAAAACAATAAACATACCAGAGTTATGAAAAACATTAGAAAATACTTATGGTATTCTAAAAAAAAGTTTTTGTGTGTGCATTTAAGCATAATCTCCTCTTGCACTGTGTGCAAGCCCATGTGGTTCTACGTGTTTTTTTAGTAGTGCTGCAATGAACACACCGTCGCGACGTTCCATGCAGGATAAGATGCTTAGCTTGACCCTACGAGCGTCCAATGAAACATGAGGTTGGATAAAAAAACATAATTTACAACACTTGATGCACAGTGGTCGCGTAGCAAAACCACACTAAAAACTACGCCTCTGTTACTTAAATTTTGTGCGCGGATCTGCTGATATTCCGTTATAAAACTAATATCGAAGTAAATACAAATTTTTGAAAAAGTGGTTAGATGACGAAACCATAATGCTTCAAAGGGTTTTAAACTACAAAACTTAGTCATTTGAAATTATGTATTTAAATTTACTGTTATAATGATTATTAAGGTAAAAATTTTAGTGATGCGTTTAAACACAGTATTTTATTACATTAACATTATATAAATTATTTTAATTGATTTTAATTTGCAAGCTGTCTATCGATATTTTAAAGTATTATATTTTTTCTGTGGTACGGAAGAAGTTAGTTTAATCATCACAAAGTTTACGATAGTCGTTCTAGTCTTACTCGCTTGTGGATAACCAATATATTGCTATGTTTATTCTTGCCCATAACACTAAAATCTTGAATTATCCATAGTTCGGGTAAAATTCATGTACAACGACTTTGGTCGAAACCATTGGGTTAAATAGAGAAATCATCTTAGAATTATATTTAGCAAATTTCTTTCCAAGTCTTCATTGGGGGAGATTCAACTGAAATTAAAATGTTTATTAATTTATAAAGTAAATTTAGGCAACGTACCAGATATTTGTTATCGGAGAACATTCAGCTACGTTTGGTCTGGCATTGCAAGTTTTGTTATGGTTAAAGTCAATCTGGACATTCCAATATTGCAAAGTTAGATTGTTTCCACCATATAAAAAATCGTTGTGCTGAAAATTGAAAATATTAAACATGCTGGAGTGAAAATTGTATAAAATTTGTGTTTATTATTGTTAGGTTAAGAATAGATTTAAGTGGTTACATTTTGGGACGATTATTTTGACCAAAATATTATAAGGTGCGACGAAAGACGATTAGGTTCGCGAGTGTTTACGAGTTTGTGAAAAATTAGGATTTTTGTGGTGCAAATGCGTGTTAGAAAAACGTTTGCAATGGAATTTTACAAAAAGTCGTCTGGACTTATGAAATAAGAGTCTATTGAGAAATGAAAAACATCATCGGAAAGAGCAGGAAATTCTCTTTAATTTAGGACAATTTGAAGATCCGATGATGAAAATTTAAGAGTATAAGAAGAGATTCCATCCGAGAATGTGGACGGATCTAGACAAATTGGACTTTTTAATTGAAGCTGGAGTCCGACCGGAATCATTTAGGATAGGAAAATTTATACCAAAAAGATGAAGGATTAAAAGTTAATGACTTTAGATAACTTTTAATCTCAAGAAAATTGTATTGGTGGTTACACCAAGTTAAATTAAGTACTTTAGTTAGTACAGCAACGCAAAATGTGGCATCCTATGGAACCGCGAATTATTATTGGTCGATGCGAAGATCATCCACCACCCTAAATTTTAATTTAGTGGATTTTTATTGGTAAATGGCATTATCGATGGACATTGGTCAATCAGCCATAAAATGAATAATTTGGTTCCGATTCCGTATAAAAGGATGTATAAAAGTTGGTAAAAATAGGAGAGTTCGTTTCCAATTTTTGGACTAATTGCTGCGATAGCTTCTGCCCGACAAAATGGCAAATTTTAATAAAGTATTTTCGGTGATAGAAAAATTTTGAAAATAAATTTTTCGGTGTTAGAAAAATTTAATGAAATTTTTTTTGATAATTAAAAATTAATTTAATTATTCATGTAAGGAAATTATAATTGTCGAGCAATGGCAATTTATATAAAATAATTACAAAAATTATTTACGATGAAAATTTACTTTCAACAACCAACAATTCTTCAAAGAAGACGTTAGAAGATATAGTCAACTATAATTTCAAGAGGATTACGTGCAAACTTACCTGTTGGTTATGTGATAATACCGTCCTGAAATTTAAGTGATTAGGTTGTGTTGTGTAGAAAGGATTACATAGAAGAATATAAAAGGTAGATAAAACTATTTGATTGTAAAAATGTTGTGTTTTTTTTTAGGTAAAACTGTTTTTTTAATTTAAGTTTTAAAAATATGTGGGGTTAGGTTTATGTTTTTGTTTAATTGTAAGAAAATTGTACTTACTTGTGATATGCAATTAAACCAGATGACAGAAATTTATAGTATTTCAATTCACTCCACAGCACAACGTTTATAATTTATGAAAGAAAAGTTTTTAAGACTGTCACCAAATTTGCACAGGTACATTTGACGAAAGGATAACGAAAAATGGTCGTTGCTATCTTACTAATGGTATGTTCAGTGGCGTGTACATGATAAGTTGAGATAGGTAGGTCTGCTATAGTTTAATTTTTTTTATTATTATTGTTATCAATAAATGATAACTGCCGCCGGGCAATTTTAGGAGACCATCGTAACTTATTTGTAGCGTATCACAGCAATATATGTATATAAAACCTATAATTTACCATCATCGTGTATGGAAGTAATTTGGAATAAAAAATATACCTATTATTGTCTCATTGGTTAACCTTAAATTAGTTCGTAATTACCTGATCGGAAGATTTGATTGTTTTTGGAAGAGATATAATTTCCCTGGATTTACCTTTATTTTGTGGGTTGGTTGGAGTAATACCCTGTCGTCAATTTGGGGAGTATATCAAAGTTATTCGTCAAGAGTACCCGGTAGCAGCCAAGGTTAATAGAGTAGAATAGGTTGCCTTGTAACTTTCAGCCAATAGGAGCACGGGCGGGAATACGTCACAAGAATACCAATTCGAATTTGACATGTATTTATAGGTATGAACACAAATAACTTGAACAAATAAAATGGTTTGTTTATTAGTATTTAAAGAATTGATAATATTGAACATTATAAAATATTAAATTCTGTACTACAAAAACGTCATTATTTAAGTCATAATATAAATTTAGTGTTGGTATTTTGACCAGAAATACTACATATTATTTCATCTTTAATGTATGTAGTTACTATGTAATAATATGCATATTACTCAACTAATCTCTTCCTTTTTGTAGAATAACATTAATAAGAGGAAATATAATGTAAAAAAGGTAATATTTTTATTTGTTTAACTAATAATTACAAAAATTTACAAAAATCATAAATCTAAAAAATCGATTTTTTATGTAACTGTTTTTTTAAATTTTTTAGTAACTTTTCTGCTAACATCATTTTCGTTGGATTTTCTTTTAATAGAGTTTTGATAACTCTTAAGCTTCCTTTGGGTGTTACTATATTTAATTTTGACAAACGTTCTCTGCCTAACAAATGCCTTGATTAGTACGCGAGGAATATCGAGCATTTTTTTAAAAATATAACCAGTGGTTCTTCCTACAATTATTTTTTTAAATCTAAAATTGTCCTTGTGTACTTTTACAAAATATCTATCCATACGTTCAACATTTTTTCACTCAGGAGAAGGCTCTGTTAATCCACCAAAAGATAGATTTTTCACCCAAGATGGCATTGTGCAGTATGTATGGAAAGTAGATTCTTCATCTTGATAAGTGTAAGAACCAAGATTGGGGTATTCTTTTTTGTACTTTCTTGCCAAGTAGCCAGCAATATACACCAATCCGTCCTTTTCCATAAAGGCTTGAATTGAATTATCTGAAGTAGGTTCTGTGGTAATGCTCGACGTATCACTTTCACTCATGTCATCCTCTGGAAGATATTCCATTTCTTCCATTTTAAAATTTGTTTTTACTTCAGCTTGTTTCAGAACGTCATTCAATATGAATTCTTCAACAACTTCCTCGTTTGTTGGCACATTTGCATTTGTTTGAACTACCCCAGGGTTTTTACCAAGGAGGATCATTCGTAGCCTACCCAAAGCATTAAGTGGTGCTGGATAATCGTGTAGGCCACCTCGTCTTCGAATCTACAAGAAATATTTTTGTTAAATGAAACATTGTTAAAACTTGATTGAAATTGTTTACCTGAGCAATGAGCAAATAAATTTTCAAGACAATCTTGATTCAATCTATGAGTTAAAATATAAGAAATGTCATGTTTTACAGACAATTCTTTGTACAAGTCCTGCAAGGAAGTAGTCGAAATTATGATTCCTTTTTGAAATATTTGCAAACAGTTTTTTGAGATAACTCTCATGGTTTTAAAAGTCTGCTTTATTTCATTTAAAATTTAAATTTGGTCTTGTAAATTTCTGCCAAAAGGGACTTTTGTAATGACTTTTGCCGTTGGTGTATATGAATTCATGATGTCGAACCATTTACTAGTTAGATCAAAAAAATCTCCTACATTTCTAGCCAGTTCTTTGTTACTACCAGGTAAATAACGTTTTAAAGCAGTGGCTGTAGTATGGGACATGAGCTGAGCCGCTAATGTGACATTTTGTCTTTGCGATCTCTCGCAAGTAATATGAAGTGAAGTAAGTTTGTGACATGAACTTATTTCTGTTGATCTTTGACTAATTAAAAATTCTACTGGCGCTTTTGTAATTCGTTTCTGATCCTCTAGAATAAATCCATAATCCAGAAACCAATTTCTCGTTAACTTCAACATGTGTGTCATATCCGCAAAAACAAAAATTTTTTCCTTGGTTATTGGATGAAGCCAATAAGTTTTTTCAATTGATATATTTAATTCTTTCCATAGCCCCATATTACCTCCTCCGCAATCTGATACACAGGCCACAACATCATAATTTATTTTATTTAATTCAATTATAACTTCATCTAGAAGCGATGCAGTCATTTTAGTGTCAAACCCAACAAAGACTGGTTGTTTCCATGAATCAAAAAGTCCTCTTGACATTACCACTTGCATATAATTATGTGGACCAACTATCTCATCTAATTTTTGATCATACTCGATCATGGAAGAAACTTTAATTTCATCAAAACTTAATACTGTTAATCTTTGGCGGTCAGTTTTGTCTTTACCGTAAAGATTCATCATATTTAAAATATCACGTAATAAACCACGTCGTAAATCTATATTAGCTGCCCAATGTTGTAAAGTTGAAATGCCAGGCAGAGGATACTTCAATTTATTCCGGAAATAAATGTAGGCACGCTTACTAAAGTATCGTATGGTAAACGCTTTCGACAATTCGTCAGCTGTCCATCTAGCTTTTGTTTTCTTCTTTAAAACAATGTCTATCTAATTGGGAGTTAGGAATTCTGCCAAAAGTTCTCTACTTTTGAGCTGTACATCACGTTCGTTTTCTTTAATTATATTCTCTAAATTTGCATTTTTTTCTTTCAAACTGGCAATATCACTTTCTTGTTGAGAAACTTTAGTTTTTAAAAGTTCGTTTTCTTTACTAATTTCAATCAATTTTTGTTCTAATACATCACTCGGGCTCTCTGTACTTGTTATTTGAGTTACATTTAAAACGATTTCTTCAATTTCTGAATCTGGACATAAAAGTTCTTCCACTATCATCTTCCGTTCTTTTACTTCCTGCCTTTTACTTCTATCTGTAAGCTCTATTTCAGGCAATGCCAACGGTATTATGTGATTGAATTCTCGGGTGTAAGAGAAGGGATGAAATAAAACAACTTTTATCGGTCGACTAGTTTCGACCTCTATATGAGGTCATCTTCTGGACTGTAATTAAAACATAGCCGAATGCAATCAATATTACCTCGCGATAGGATGGTGTATGTCGTTACAACCCCAATTTGGCAGTACAAGATAAAGGAGTGGAGACATTCAATATCGTCAATTAATATATACAAATATTTAACAAGAGCAAGCTCAAAAGTAGAAAAATTTACAGAATGACACATTAAAATATTAAAATTTCATAAACACGATTGGAAAATATTTTCCTTATCACAATATAAATGATGTAGTATCCAACATGACAGTAATAAATACCCAGACTCGACAGTGGTGTAGAAAGTCCAGGGTTGGACTCAGTAAAAATTACGACGAAGGATCTCCACTACACAACCAAAAACCGATGTTAGGGGGGGAAACAGACAACACACTAAAACACAATCCCAAAATCGCGGGTGAACTTTAGAGCTGCTATCTTGCGGTCGACAAGAGATATTAAGCCGCTGCCAAATAGCAAAAAACACTAGGGGAATAATTGTCAAGTATTGTTCTTATTAATCTTCTTTTTCCAGATATTAATTATCGCCTTGTACGTAGAATCGATTTGTTCAAAGTCGGTAATTTTGTTTATGTTATTTTCACTAGAGTTTTAATTACAGTCCAGAAGATGACCTCATATACGAGTAGAGGTCGAAACTAGTCGACCGATAAAAGTTGTTTTATTTCATCCCTTCCCTTACACCCGAGAATTCAATCATAAAAAGGATAAGTTGTTTTATTTACTTATGCTCGTTTTCACTAAAATGGGTTAAAAATTAGTATACAATAAATTAAATTTCACAATTGAAAAGTTTTTTGTAAAATTTTAATCATTGATTAAATTTGAACTTGATTTTACGTAAGCAGACATTAGATTTAAAAATTAACATTAACCGTATATCTATTATTATATTATAGGTAATTAAGAATCATGAAAATAAAACGGTGTCCGAGTCAGTCCACTCTGAATATGTTTGTAAAGAAGTAAAAAATTCAAGAAAATGAAAATCGAGACAGTAAACCACAAAGTAGTGAATCTCAAGAGAAATGTTCAGCAAATATAAATGTTGCAACTATTTTTGAAATTGCTATTATACTACTTTTTATTTTTTTATTTAAAATTTTTTTATGTTGTCGCCCCCCCTATGGTAATTTCCTGGATCCGCCACTGCTCTAAACAAACTAAAATGACAGTTATAAGAAATCAGCTGATGATCTGCTGTCAATGCGCAGGTCCATAGATTAAAGAATATATAGTAGTAATAGATACTCAACTCCCACCTATTTTTAAGACCAAGTAATAGTTTATACCATCGACACTAGAAGCGCTGTTAATCGTGCTATAAAATCGGCGGGAATTTAAATATTACATAATATTTTATTTTTTCACTAATATTTAAAATTTTAAATAATAATATATTGAAAAACTAAAAACATTGTTTATCATTAATTTATTTATTATAACACATTCATAATAACAATAAATTTTACAAATATATATCAAAAAATAACATTTTTAAAAACATAACAAAAAATAAAAATTTTTAAATTTGAAGTTAACCCAAGACTCGACTAACATTCACATATCCGAGAAGACCAGTTCCTAAAGAAGTAATACATTAATTCCTTATCAAATTGCTTTACAAACCTGTGTACAACCAAGCATAGGGAAATCAGTAAGTCTCTTAAAGGATAAAGGCTGTCGCTTGCTATAATTGTTATAAAACTTACTTTTTATTGGTGTGCTTGGCATAATTGCTTTGTTAACGGTGCTTGGAACGATATCATAATCTAGATGGGGAACAATATTAGCAGGATCGGAAACAACATTATCAGGAACAAGAAAAATGTTAGCAGGATTGGGAACTATATTACAACAATCAGGAAAAATATTACGATTAACCACAACAGCATCAGACGAGGAACCCGCGACTACTTACCTGAAGGATTCAAAAAAAGTGTGGGAACTGCATCAATTTTCAAATTAGTTCTGTTATTAGCATTGACAACATATTTGCTATCATCACTAAAGTGAACATTACAAACAACGTAATTCCTCCTCTTCTCATATTCAATATTTTTTTGAACTGCAGCAGTCCATTTATTGAAAAGTTCCAATTCATTAGGAAAACTGTGAGTTCTCACAATTCCAGATGAAGAATTTTTACAACCTTTCACAACGCATCTGCAACCCAGTAATAGTAATAGTAATTTAATAGTAATAGTAATTTAATAAATAACACAGCATGATACTATAACTATTTAAGATATGATACTATTCGTTCTCAAATTCGTCCGTCTCCGCGCATAACGTCATTGGAACGTAGCAGTTGACGATTTACCATCAGAACCACATTGTAATTGCATATATTTCTATATAAAACTCATTTTTTCATACTAATGATATTTATAATTGATAATAACTAATTTTTGTTACTAACAAAACAAAAAACTCAAACATAATAGGTTTAATTTTTTTAATATTATTATAAAACTACAACATACACTTACTCAAGAAATTACTGTTACACTGCTATGTTAACAAATCAACATTGCTTTTATGTAAAGTCTTTAAAATCGCTGTAACTCAAAAAGGAATAAAATTTGCAACAAAATATATTTAAAATATTTTGTTGTAAAATCGATTTTTATATGAAGTATTAAACATCCATAAAAAGATAAATTTTAATATTCGTTGATAATGATTTTTATTTTCTTAAAATTAATTAATTAAAAGTTAAATAAATTTATTGGACCACCAGTATTTTTTAAATAATTTTATTTTACAATTTTTGCAAGTTTCCTTTTTCTACTTGTCGCTTTATCACTTATATCTTTATTTAAATTTCTAATTCTAAAAAACATCCTACTTCTGAAATATAGTTTTTTTTCATCATCACTACAACTTATGTGACTGCTTTGAGCCAACAAATTTTTCAAATAATGTTTAGTGATAAGGAGGTTATTAGTATTGACGCGATTAAAAATAAGTTCAAGCTTCTCCAATTTGCTCATTAATTCAGAAGATGGTTTGGTCAAACCACCTTCATCCAAAATATCTACCCATGAAAAATAGTCATCACTGCGAGTAGACGTTTGTAATTTTTTGCATATAAATCCAGCAAGATTTTCAAGGCCATCGTACGTGATGTCATCCAATCCATCCATTTCAACTTGTTCATCTAACTGGTCCTCTGCAAGATTTTGAAAACATTGAGCACTTAAATTAATAGTATCTAAAGGTAAGCTTGGAGTGTCATCTTCTTGGACATTAGAAAATTCTGAAAGTGATCCTTCATTTCTTCCAATTATATATGAACGTAGCCGGTATCGAAATTCTAGGGCATCTGGATGATCATGAAGTCCACCTTTTGCTCGAATGGTACCAAAAAAACTTTCAAGAACGTCTTGATTCAAGCGATATGTTAGAATATATTTGATACCAAAACGTTCTTTTAAGTCTTCAAATAATAATTTCAGAGACGAGTTAGTGATAATAATACCTTAAAATAATTTAATATAAGTAAATTGATTTTTGTCACAGTGCGATTGAGAGCATACCTTGTTGGAAAGGAAGAAGAGATTTTTTACCCTTTACTCGCATATTTTTCATCACTTCTGTCATTTCGTCGAGGATTTTAACTTGTACGTTTAATGATAATCCATACGCTGTTATCCTGTCACGATTATCAGCTTTGGGTACACGTACATTGAGGCAGTCAAACCAATCATTTACCTAAATAATATTATAATTAATTATAATATAATAAATAATAAAATTGTTGTTAAAGTAGTAATAATTGTAAAACCTACCAGTTTGAAAAATTTAGCACATTCATTCCAGTTTTCTCCTTCAAGTTTATTATTAAATCCACATCTCGTTATTGCACATGAGACAGTATGTGAAAATAACTTGGTTGCCAATTTAACTTTTTGTCTGGCTGCATTTTTAACATTCAAGCTTTCTTTTGAAATTTTATGAACAATGCTTAAGTCCGAATTGCTAGTAAGATCTAAAATTCCCTCAATAACCGATTTGTTAATTTCTTTATTATCGATTAGAAATCCAGAATCTACGAAGTGGTTTCTGATTAGTTTAATCAGATGCGGCACATCTGCAAATACATAAATGTTTCGCCCAGTTTTGGAATTAGTGAACCAAGTCTTATTAACATTTATTTGAAGATCATTGTGTAGTGACCTATTTCCTCCACCTAGATCACTTGATATTGCCACAACTTGAAATCCTAAAACGCAAAATTTTATTAGAATTTTATATTAGAAAAAATTTTATATTTGTTTACCTGAAGTCTCCACATAATGTATTATATCAAACAATAGCTTTTTGGTCATTTTGCAGTCGTAATTATAAAAAATTGGTTGCTTCCAATTTGAGAAGAGTCCTCTTAACATTACAACTTGTACATAACTGTATGGCCTTAAGGTCTCGTCTTTGCTTTTGTCATAAAGGTATATCTTACGAATTTTCATTTCATCAAAAGATAAAACGCAAACTCTTTCTATTTCATCCAACTCTTTTAATTTAATAATATTAAATACAGGTTTCAATATGCCAGGATTTATTTTTAATTTCTTTAACCAAGATCGGAGAGTTGAAACCGCTGGAAATGGATATCCTTTTTTCAAAAGCAATCTGTAGGCTCTAGCACCTGCAGAATGAATTACTATCGCTTTTGAAATATCCTCAATGGACCACCGTGGACGATTCATAGGAGTTTTTAATTTTTTAATTTGTTGCGATGAAAACATTTTTTTAAGAGCATTAGAATCACTTTCTAAATGAGCGATTTTTGCTCTAAGTTCAGCAATTAATGTTTCACTGCTATCTACGTCTGTAGATAATGTGCTATATAAGATAATGTGCATAAAAGATTATAAATGTAGTGAATGAATCATGTAAAAAAATTAATAGTATACCCGATTTCTTTAGTTTCTATAATTTTATGATTTCTTTCATTATCTTCTAAAACCGAATTGCCTTCACCAATCAAAGCCACATCACAAAACCCTTCACCGATACTTATACTAGGAAAAAATAATAGTTATCATGCATTTATGATAAAAACAAGGATCAAAAGTTCTAACAATATTATTACTACGGAAATTAATAGATCTTAAATAGCAATGGTAATAATTATGAAGTAATGCTTTAAAGTAAAACACACGATCGCACTTACTCCGCTTGCTTTTTTTCTTCAAGAAGGTCATGTACTAGGCGAGAACAATTCCTTTTTTTGTTTCTTTGTGATCTCGTACTTTCAGAAGGAATTTTCCAACTTGAGGTTTTTGGTAAATTTTCTGTAGGAATAGAATTTGGTTTAATTTGACGGAAGGTTTTAGCGTTGTATCCTAAAAGTTCTTGTCTAAGATTGCGAAGGAAATCCCCTTTCTTGAAATGTAAGGAACATATTCTTGCATTTGCGGCATTAATTTTGTCAGTGCGACAGCATGCATTAATCCATGTCTTGCATAATTGGGAATCCTTTGGAAATCTAAACATCATCACATCTCGATTGAAAGATTTTGAATCTCTATCGGTATTACAACCAAACACTGCACATCTCATGATGTTAGTAAACAAAAGTACAACCTCAAAATAATTTCTGACTGCGATAATCTACGATTTATAAATTAACACAACAAATTCAAAATAAACACTATACGTACTGTTTTCTGCTGTTTGAATTAGACTAATTTCATTCAGAAACACCTCAAAATTATAACTTATTAACTTCTAACTTGTCACTAATACGCCTGTTGCATTTATTTACGTACCAAAACCACAGTGATAGTTCCAGTGACGTTGCAATGTATACGCCTAAGCCCCGCCTACATGCGCAATATCATATCTTTCAAAGTTATAGTATCATGATAACACAGGATAACACAGGAATCATTTCTTTGACGATTAGTAAAAGTATACCTTAAGTCACAAATTGACATTAAGGTTACTCGAATCTTTAGGAATATAAATATTTATATTCGTTAAGTGATTGGTACGCATGGTAAATTGAAGCTTGTAATATCTATTAGCGCCATCCCTGGACATTGGTACGAACTATTCCCCCCGCACGGATGACGGTACGACTCTCCTCGCCCAGAGTTAAATATCTATAGTAATCTCTATAATCTGTGCGCAGGTCAACCCTTACGATACTTACTTTTGATCATGTATCGTTGGTACCGTAATGTAACCGTTCGCGAATGATCCAAAGTTTGGTTGGAACGCTTCAGCCGCTTCAGCGATCGTCCCGTAAACCGTTCGATTGTAGTTGGAACGAGTTTTAACGATTGCGCATGCGCGGGATCGTACAGTGAACGGTTTTTGACGACGTTGGAACAAACCTAAATATTACACAATAAAATATTCTGTAAACGATGTGTACTGAATGGGGTGATCATTTAAAATGCAATATGCACATACAATACACCCACATGAAAAAATAATGCTGATATCTCAGTTACTACTTATATGTCGCATAATAATTTATTCCACTTACGATTTAAAAATTTTATACACCGTGATGTATACGCTATTTTCATTTTCTTTTGTATAAAAGCAACAGCTTTTATGGCGAGCCGTTTTACTTTTTATTGTAAAGTTTTTAAATTCGAATGTTTAAATAACAAATGTTTTAATTCTGCAAATTAAAACATTCGTTTTATTTTCATGTCACAATTTTTACAATTGTTTTTTTTGCAATACAAATTTTTACAATTGTTTATTTTTACAATACAAATTTTTACAATACATTCAATTTGAATTAAAACATTCGTTTCGAAAAGCAAACAATTGTAAAAATTCGTTCGAATTTCGACATTCAATTGAATGTTTTAATTGGGAGCCACAGTCGCACGATAATTTTAAGAACTACACTGGAAGCATTTGGCAACTTTGTGATCAGCTGATTACTTTTAAAGAGCTTAAAGTAAGTTAAGAAGTATTAAAACTAAAGTTAAAGCTGTTATTTATACAATATAACTATTAATAATCATTATTATGAGTAGTTTCATGTGTTACATAGTTAAAAATTCAAAATTATTTCAAATTTTGTCCGACATAGTTGCCAAAAGCATCATGGTGTAGTGACTAATACGCTCACCGACTGTGGCTCCCAATTAAAACATTCGTTTGATATCCGAAATTCGAACGAATTTTTACAATTGTTTGCTTTTCGAAACAAATGTTTTAATTCAAATTGAAAGTATTGTTAAAATTTGTATTGTAAAAAAAACAATTGTAAAAATTGTGACATGAAAATAAAACGAATGTTTTAATTTGCAGAATTAAAACATTTGTTATTTAAACATTCGAATTTAAAAACCTTACAATAAAAAGTAAAACGGCGCGACATAAGCTTTACTCAAATTCACATAACGGATAACTTTAATTTTGTAAATATACAAATTGTATTGAATATTTGCATTTTATTTTGTAATATTACAATTCTTTTTTGTTATTACAAACTTGATTTGCATTCCTTAGATTTACAAACAGTTTTTGTAAAATTAAGTATGTTATTATAGTAAACTTTATGTAAAATTCATCCTAATTTTTTCAGTGTACATTGTTTTAGAGTAAAAAATGAAATTACCTTAATTTTAGGGTAAATTTACTCAGTTGAACAGGGTTATTTTCAGATCTAAAATTAAACCTGGAATTTTACAGTTTAATTTTACTCTTATTAAGTGAGTAAAGTTCCACCGGTAAAATTACCCCCATTTTTACTTTCCGAACTCCTTAGTAAGGAAAGTATTGTTATCCGAAATTGAAAAAAAAAAATTGACACCCCATTTTTTTATTAAATTTTTGTTTTTTGAGGTTCCCTTAAACCATATCTAAAAGTTTTAAAAAAGTCTGTATGTATGTATGTATGTGTGTATGTGTGTATGTGTGTATGTATGTCTGTGAACACGATAGCATCTAAACGAAGTAACAAAATCACTCCAAATTTTAAATTTAAGTCTTGATCTGTTGTGGCACAAAGCCCAGTAAAAATGAATGAAATTGTATGGGAGAAACGGGGGGTTTACTTGAAGATATAAGACATAATTCATCATAACCTCTAAACGCAATGATATAGGTAAAAATTTATTATGACAAAAAATTATCAATATCAAATTACCTACAACTTTTGTTATATACATTTTTTGAAATTCTTCTTTTTTTCTTCAAGAAGGTCATGTACTAGGCGAGAACAATTCCTTTTTTTGTTTCTTTGTGATCTCGTACTTTCAGAAGGAATTTTCCAACTTGAGGTTTTTGGTAAATTTTCTGTAGGAATAGAATTTGGTTTAATTTGACGGAAGGTTTTAGCGTTGTATCCTAAAAGTTCTTGTCTAAGATTGCGAAGGAAATCCCCTTTCTTGAAATGTAAGGAACATATTCTTGCATTTGCGGCATTAATTTTGTCAGTGCGACAGCATGCATTAATCCATGTCTTGCATAATTGGGAATCCTTTGGAAATCTAAACATCATCACATCTCGATTGAAAGATTTTGAATCTCTATCGGTATTACAACCAAACACTGCACATCTCATGATGTTAGTAAACAAAAGTACAACCTCAAAATAATTTCTGACTGCGATAATCTACGATTTATAAATTAACACAACAAATTCAAAATAAACACTATACGTACTGTTTTCTGCTGTTTGAATTAGACTAATTTCATTCAGAAACACCTCAAAATTATAACTTATTAACTTCTAACTTGTCACTAATACGCCTGTTGCATTTATTTACGTACCAAAACCACAGTGATAGTTCCAGTGACGTTGCAATGTATACGCCTAAGCCCCGCCTACATGCGCAATATCATATCTTTCAAAGTTATAGTATCATGATAACACAGGATAACACAGGAATCATTTCTTTGACGATTAGTAAAAGTATACCTTAAGTCACAAATTGACATTAAGGTTACTCGAATCTTTAGGAATATAAATATTTATATTCGTTAAGTGATTGGTACGCATGGTAAATTGAAGCTTGTAATATCTATTAGCGCCATCCCTGGACATTGGTACGAACTATTCCCCCCGCACGGATGACGGTACGACTCTCCTCGCCCAGAGTTAAATATCTATAGTAATCTCTATAATCTGTGCGCAGGTCAACCCTTACGATACTTACTTTTGATCATGTATCGTTGGTACCGTAATGTAACCGTTCGCGAATGATCCAAAGTTTGGTTGGAACGCTTCAGCCGCTTCAGCGATCGTCCCGTAAACCGTTCGATTGTAGTTGGAACGAGTTTTAACGATTGCGCATGCGCGGGATCGTACAGTGAACGGTTTTTGACGACGTTGGAACAAACCTAAATATTACACAATAAAATATTCTGTAAACGATGTGTACTGAATGGGGTGATCATTTAAAATGCAATATGCACATACAATACACCCACATGAAAAAATAATGCTGATATCTCAGTTACTACTTATATGTCGCATAATAATTTATTCCACTTACGATTTAAAAATTTTATACACCGTGATGTATACGCTATTTTCATTTTCTTTTGTATAAAAGCAACAGCTTTTATGGCGAGCCGTTTTACTTTTTATTGTAAAGTTTTTAAATTCGAATGTTTAAATAACAAATGTTTTAATTCTGCAAATTAAAACATTCGTTTTATTTTCATGTCACAATTTTTACAATTGTTTTTTTTGCAATACAAATTTTTACAATTGTTTATTTTTACAATACAAATTTTTACAATACATTCAATTTGAATTAAAACATTCGTTTCGAAAAGCAAACAATTGTAAAAATTCGTTCGAATTTCGACATTCAATTGAATGTTTTAATTGGGAGCCACAGTCGCACGATAATTTTAAGAACTACACTGGAAGCATTTGGCAACTTTGTGATCAGCTGATTACTTTTAAAGAGCTTAAAGTAAGTTAAGAAGTATTAAAACTAAAGTTAAAGCTGTTATTTATACAATATAACTATTAATAATCATTATTATGAGTAGTTTCATGTGTTACATAGTTAAAAATTCAAAATTATTTCAAATTTTGTCCGACATAGTTGCCAAAAGCATCATGGTGTAGTGACTAATACGCTCACCGACTGTGGCTCCCAATTAAAACATTCGTTTGATATCCGAAATTCGAACGAATTTTTACAATTGTTTGCTTTTCGAAACAAATGTTTTAATTCAAATTGAAAGTATTGTTAAAATTTGTATTGTAAAAAAAACAATTGTAAAAATTGTGACATGAAAATAAAACGAATGTTTTAATTTGCAGAATTAAAACATTTGTTATTTAAACATTCGAATTTAAAAACCTTACAATAAAAAGTAAAACGGCGCGACATAAGCTTTACTCAAATTCACATAACGGATAACTTTAATTTTGTAAATATACAAATTGTATTGAATATTTGCATTTTATTTTGTAATATTACAATTCTTTTTTGTTATTACAAACTTGATTTGCATTCCTTAGATTTACAAACAGTTTTTGTAAAATTAAGTATGTTATTATAGTAAACTTTATGTAAAATTCATCCTAATTTTTTCAGTGTACATTGTTTTAGAGTAAAAAATGAAATTACCTTAATTTTAGGGTAAATTTACTCAGTTGAACAGGGTTATTTTCAGATCTAAAATTAAACCTGGAATTTTACAGTTTAATTTTACTCTTATTAAGTGAGTAAAGTTCCACCGGTAAAATTACCCCCATTTTTACTTTCCGAACTCCTTAGTAAGGAAAGTATTGTTATCCGAAATTGAAAAAAAAAAATTGACACCCCATTTTTTTATTAAATTTTTGTTTTTTGAGGTTCCCTTAAACCATATCTAAAAGTTTTAAAAAAGTCTGTATGTATGTATGTATGTGTGTATGTGTGTATGTGTGTATGTATGTCTGTGAACACGATAGCATCTAAACGAAGTAACAAAATCACTCCAAATTTTAAATTTAAGTCTTGATCTGTTGTGGCACAAAGCCCAGTAAAAATGAATGAAATTGTATGGGAGAAACGGGGGGTTTACTTGAAGATATAAGACATAATTCATCATAACCTCTAAACGCAATGATATAGGTAAAAATTTATTATGACAAAAAATTATCAATATCAAATTACCTACAACTTTTGTTATATACATTTTTTGAAATTCTTAAAAAAAATTTTTTTATTAAAATTTTTTTAACATATTTTTTGACATCCGTAATTCTATAAAACAAAAGCGATTTTTTGGATCAAGTGAGTAAAAGGTGAAAAAAGCATAAAAGGACGGAGGGAAAAACAGCACAAGCAGTCAATAATATTCAAGAGCCATAGTGCACGTAGTATAGATTTGTTTAAAAAAATCGCTGGTATTGTTGTTACAGGAATACTTTTGATGTTAGGAACTTCTCATTTTGTATATTTTATTTGCTATTTGATTTTACTTATTATTTCGATTTTCTGAATGATTTTCATTATTATTGTTTTCCTGATTAGATTTAGTATTTTATTTTATTCTATCCGTGGTAAATTTGAAGTTAATTTTTCGGAAAGTTATGTGATGGCCACATCCGATTTTTTAGAGTGTAGTTCCGGCCCTGCATAGGTGCCTACCTATCTACAAAATAAGTACCTACATACATTTTACTTGTATGGTATTGGTTTTTATTAGTTATCTATTATTGGTTTGGATTTTCAAAAGTCTTATTTTAAAGCGCTTGAACAAATAGAGGACATCTTCATTGAAACATGGAAATATATACCGGTTTAAAATTCAGCCGCCAAAAAAAGGACTTGTCCGGGAAAAACCGGACGTCTGGTAACCCTAAGCACAGAAACACGCCTTTTTCTAAAGCGAACGCATAAGCGAAAAAAAGCGTTCTTCTTGCAGACCGAACGCAGTCAAAAAAATCACCTGGCAACGCTGTTTTGCAAAGCAGTTTAGTTGTTCAAATCAATGTTACGTTAACCTTAGAAAAGTGAAATTTTTGTGTTTTATTTAATAATTCAGATTCTTTGTCTAGTATGAATGCTGTGGAAGAATTAAATTATTTGTCTCATGAACAACAATTATTATTTCAGAAAAGTAATAATATACGCGACAGTGTTGATTCTCAACGAAATTGTTTAATACATACCTATTCAGCCTCCACACGCCTGTAAATATATTTTATGTTTATCCATAATAATAATTATATAACAGTTCTTCGTAAATTTTCTTTTAGACTAACCAACGAAAGTTCTTTGAAATTACTAGCAACTAATTTGAGTAAATTTGTAACATTTGCTGAAGAAATAAATAACCCACATGAAAATGTGTTAATAATAAACTTGGCTATATTTAATAAAACCACAGATACAAAATGGCATAGTAATCTGCAACGAGCGAGTATAAATTCGATGTTGGAACGTTTACGATGTTCTCAAACTACTGCACGGTGCCCAAATACTAATAATTTTAAAAATTATGAGCGTCTTCAAGACTTTTCACAATGCTTTGATCAAAATGTTATATTTAAGGAAGACACTAAAATTAGAAGAATTGCTAAAAGTTTTGCTCCTCAAAGTTGTAACTTGAAAGATAAAAGAAATACTAAAGCAGTAACGGATCAAAGTGTCGAAAAAGAAGTTGAAATGTCAGATCAATATGGTAATCTTAAAGGAACCCCCTCTGTTTCTTCTACATTTAAAACGGCGTTTGACGAATTAAAAGAACAAAATTTGAGAAAATATGGATCTCACTGTACATCTCAGAATAATAATTCATTAAGTAATGGCGGACAAAAGAGAAAATTAGGTAGTACAAGACGAAATGTCCAAAATAAATTTGTTTCGCCAATGCTATCAAATAATGGAAGGTATGTATTGCTTGTTTATACCAACAATAAATTATTACATAAATAAACAATTATTTTAATAGTGAAGATCTTTCACCGAAAGATGTAAATGGCGAATGGCCCTTAGATGATTCGATTGATGAACGATTAAAAAATATTGAGCCACGTATGGTAGAACTTATACGTTCTGAGATAATGGATAGTGGAGCACCAACTCATTGGGACGATATAGCTGGTTTACAATTTGCAAAAAATGCCATTCAAGAGGCCGTAGTTTGGCCTCTTTTAAGACCAGATATTTTTACTGGGCTAAGAAGACCACCAAAAGGAATTCTCTTATTTGGTCCACCAGGAACAGGAAAAACTTTAATCGGTATTATTATAATTCATTCCTCAAAACAGGTAGTGGCGTATCTCAAAAAAATGTAAAATTGAGATACTCTGTTTTATGATCAACTTTGCCTCATGTCTATAAAATCGGTATAAGTATAAAATTAAAATTATTAGTTAGCTAATTTTATTTCTAATATATAAGTATAGTAGTCGTCGCGGAACTCAAATCTTGTCATAATTGAAAACCATTGTTTTGAATTATGACGAGACTTGAAGTTCTGTGACGACTGCTATACATACATGTACAAATTAAGATCCGCCCCAAGATCAAAGTTTCAAATGAGTCTCCTGAAGTATTATAAAATATGGCATACATCGCTTTCGTGTTTTGAGGGACAAATTGATCTTTATTTTTTTTAACTCTTCCCAATTGTACCTATCTATTAATAATTTTAATTTAAAATTTTTGTTCAATAGGTAAATGTGTTGCATCCCAAAGTAAGTCAACATTTTTTAGTATTAGTGCTTCATCCTTAACTTCAAAATGGATTGGAGATGGCGAAAAAATGGTTAGGGCATTATTTTGTGTGGCTCGCTGTCATCAACCTTCGGTATGATAAAATTTCAATACTATTAAATTTTTAGTAACAGTTACGAAATTTTACTAAATATAAATAAAAATTTCAATTATAATGGTTCAATAAATTAAAATTTGGTTTATAAAATACCAAGTATAGTAAAGGCTCGTTTGTAAGACATCTGATTAGAAGGCATCACTTTCATAGATGTGGCCAGGGCCCCGTTTCATAATGAAAATTTACTAATATTACTACTTACAAGTAACTTTAAATACTCTTTAAATAATTAATCTCATCAGCTACCTGCGTGGTTTTTGGTACTTATTAATAAAGTAACCTATTGTAAAAGCAAAGCAAAAAATTATTCTCCGATAGTTTTCAATAGCAATAATAAACAACTAGTATTTTCCAACTAATAAAATTAGTACTATTATGAAATGCGGTCCAGTGCATTTGAATATGTACAGGGTGATTCAAGTTCTAATGTTTTTATGGGGAATTTGGTAACTATAAAGCCCGTGTCTCACTATAAAAATTTCATCAATATTTGTATAATAGTACATTGTCTTATTCGGATTAAAAGTGAAACTTTGTTTGACGAGCCGAGCGAATGCAATAATTGCACGTCAAACAAAGACACTTTTAATCCAAATGAGACATATTACTTTTGCTCCAACCAAAAATTAAATAAAATTTAAAATATAAATATTTCGTGCTTTGGGCAGTTTTTTTAGGTACAAAAATCACTTGTGTAGAGAGCGGGAAAATTGTCGAATATATGCCTGTCTCTTGAGATATTGTATATGATAATTTTATGTTGTCTGATAAAAAAGTATACTCACTTCTCCTCGACATATGATCCGCTACTGGGCTTACAGCTTCATTTTCAGCTTCATTTTCAGCTTCATTTCAGCTTCATTTTCATTTACAGATCATTTTCGATGCTTGGCCAGTAATATACTATTATGGTGCTTGTATTTTCACGATGTCACGAAAATGTTTTTATACAAACTAAAATTTTAGAACAGTTTCTATAATTTTTATAAAATCAGGCATCTCATTGGCTGTTGACGCCCCACTCAATTTGAATTTAGATTTAAAAAATTCTAGAATTGGTATCCTGGACATCTGTAATTTGTTGGTTGGTAATGCCCACAATTTATGACATAAATAATTATAAATATAATAATACAGTCAAAACTCTTTAAATCGAACTCTCTTTAATTCGAAAAATTCTCTAATCAAATTATTTATTTGGCACGTGCAACCAAATAGGGTTTTGTTCTTATTCTCTAATTTGAACTCCCCTTAATTTGAATACATTTTAATGCATTATGAGAATTCGATTTAGAGAGTTTTGACTGTATTATAGTCCAGTGAAATTAGACTTGAACCCAAAAGTTGCGCTTCAGGGAATGAAAGCTATACCAATCGATAGCTAATGGTTCCCTTATGAACAGATTAAAATGTATCATCTCAATTTTCCCGGCTTGATTTGTAATTAATAAAAAACTATAGAAGACTTTTTGACTAATAGACTTTTACACTCCATTTCTGCCAAGGTACTCACTCAATCCAAAAAATAATGTTACCAATTTATAGCACGGAAAATTTACTATTAAATTCAATCGGAAAACATTGTGAGAAATGTACCATTAACTTATTCTAAATCTTTTCTTGGTTTAACTTTTTTTTTTAATTACCCATTGAGTCATCATATTCATTCTGACGAACATATTTTTTTTTTTTGAAAAGTTTGGGCCGTAAAACCTTGAAATGTATTTCAACAATCTTTAAATAAATCATTGTTTCTCTTGTTTCCGTTTTTGGTTTTCTTGGGAGACATTTCTATATAGACATATGATTTAATACATGTTCCCTTAGACGATAGTGATGATAATAATAATAATAATAATAATAATAATGTTTATTTACGGAATGCTATTCCTTATAACTATATAATACAATAATTAAAATAAATAAAATTAACAAACAAGTTTAAACATTATGGACTACATATGTAAAGTGTGTCGAAGCTGCGATTTAAACTTCTGCAAAGAATTCGAGAAGAGGTCAACGTCGAGTCTGTTGGCGAGGTTTTGTATCCTTAAAAGCGGTGAGTAAATCCCATAATTTGTTCTGTGAAAATCGGCCAGGAACAGATATGGGTTGCGAACTACGTGCGAGTGAGCCCAAAAATTAATCCTTATCAGGAGCGCTGGACAATTTATTCTGTTGTTTAATAAATTGAAGAGGAAGCATATATCTAGGTACTTCCGCCTATTTTCCAAACGAGACAAACCCAAGTAACTTAGCAGCAAATCGTAATCCACGTCGAAGCAGATACGGAACTTAAAACAAACAAACTTTGCGAATCTTCTTTGAATTTTTTCAAATCTGATGATGTGCGTCGACTGGTATGGATGCCAAACAGTTGAACAGTATTCAAGTTGCGACCTAACATAGGTAATAAACAGCAAGTTTAAGACTCTCATGCTGGTGAATTCTTGAGCGTATCGTATTATAAAACCCAACATACTATTGCTTTTATTAATAATATTATTGTGGGGTTAGTACTCGTATTATAGTTCTAGGGGTTTTCTCTTAAATGAAACACACTTAAATTGAAACGATATAATAAACTAATTAATAAACACAAGTTATAAATAATGTAATTGAACACGATATAGCCTTCGTCGTACGTCAGGGTCGATCAACACATGCCGACTGACTCTCTATGCTGGTGGCGCGGGTAACACCCCCTTCCATCGTTCCCACAACTCGGCCCTCCTGGGTTAAATCCGTCTCGGATTCGCTTCCATCTTGAATTGTGTACCATGGTTTCATATACTCGGCACACGAAGTGGTTTTATAGGGTCCTTCATGATTGCTCTCTCTGATGACATCATAGGTGGCATTCGGCTTCAGTTTTGTTATTACGTAGGGTCCTAAATATTTTCCCCGTAATTTTAAACCTGGCCCAAATTGAGTTCGCTTAATGGCAACAAGATCGTTTATTTTATAGATCTTTGGTGGTCGTCTTCGCAAATTGTATGTACGGCGGTTCTCTTCTTGTATACGATAAATTTGCTTTTTGGCCGTATTTCGGAGTTCTTCGCGTTCTTTTTGAAATTCTTCTTGAATTTCCTCTTTTATTCGCAGATCTTCCTTACTTTTCATTTTAACGCCAGTCATTAATTCGAATGGAGTAGTATTAATGCTTCTTTGGTAGGTTGAATTTATCGTCTGCTGAACCTGATTCACATACTTTTACCATTTGGTTGGATCATCGATTGATAACTTAGAGAGAACTGGTATTATGATAGAATTTACTCTCTCAACTTGACCATTTGCTCTTGGCAATCCAGTGGTTATTTTATGATGAACGATTCCTTCATTTTCACAGTATGTATCGAACTCATTGGCAGTGAACGCTGTGCCTCGGTCGGATATAATGCAACTTGGATTTCCAAATACTTTCTTCTGGAGTTCTAGCTTGTCGATAACTTCTTTAGCTGTTGTCGATTTCGTCGGATATAACCAAACAAATTTAGTGAACGCGTCGATGACAACCAGGATGTGCTAGTAGTGCTTATTGGTTGACTCTAACGGCCCCAAGTGATCAATGTGGTAGGCATGAAGAGGAACGGCACCTTTCTCCAGTGGATTCAAGAATCCTTCTTGTTTTCCCCTTTTCCTGTTGATCAAAATACATTTAACACAATTCGAAATACATTTTTCAATTTTTTGTTTTAACTTCGGAATGTAATAATCACGATTTATTATTTCTTCAGTTTTTTTAACACCGAAATGACCGTTTTCATGCGCACTTGATATTATATTCAGTATATATATCCCGAGTGCATGCCAAATACCTGAATATTTTCGCGAGTGCGCGAAAGCGCACGAACGGAAATATTCTGGTATGGCATGCACGAGGGGTATATTGGAAGAGTATTTCCCTCTGAAAATTTCTTCCAATGAAATCACTCTATTTTTTTAATTTAAACAAATGACAGCGAAGTATCAGCGGGTATTCATGCACTAGTGCAAATACTCGGGTATTTCAATTTTCGTCAGAAATTGAGTTTTATTTTGAAATTCAATATTTATTTATTAAAATTACAATTCGTACAATTAAAAACGCAATTATTGTAAGTAACGCCAAATTCGTTTCTCGAAGTCCCCCTTTCAGGATTTTCAGTAGTACTTGATTTTGCTACTTCTTGGTGACGCATTTTCAAAATTAATTCTGTGTGATGTTCTTCGTCCAGTTTTAAATACGAATTTATCGAACTCACACTACTATGCCCTGTGATTTTTGCAATCTGATGTTCTCCTACTCCATTTTTCGCTAAATTTGAAACCGCTGTAGAACGATTTGAGTGGTTTGTAATTTTGAATCTTTTTGCATCTAATCCTATACTCTCTGCTGCCATCGAAGTCCACTTTGATATTATATTCCTTCCGACAGGCGAATAATAATCTGTAAAATAGTTTCAAACAATTAAATTAAGTTAATAAATTTTTTTTATAGATTTAACGTACCTTACTGGACATCGATCAGAATTTTTCTTGTTTTCAATCAACCATTTATTTTCAGTCAATCGACGCGCCCCACCTTGAGCGGTTTTGTTAAACACTGGATTATAAATAATTCGTCCTGTAGGCTTGCCAAAGTTGTTGGTTTCTTCCATAAAGAACGTTGTTAGGCAGTTTACTGCTTTACCCCCTCGAAAAGCCAGTTCATAGGACACAATATGGTAAAACTTACGTTGCAACCCTTCTGGAGTGTTTTCGTCCCACATACTTATCATTTTTTCGTGCTCTTCTGAGCTAAAAGTACCAGAACTACATTTTCTTTTATCACTAAATGCCTGTAGTTCCTTTCTTTTGGCGTCTCGTGCATTTCTCGCATTTTGAAAGAAAACATCCTTAAATGGATCAAAAGCAATGTTTTGCAAACATTTTAGCTATTCTGTTCCACTGTGTTTTTATTACTTCTTCTTTGTAATTCTCACCGTTTTGCTTTTTCATGTTAAAGCCAAAATCTTTCAAGCAATCCGCAATTTTTGGAACAGGCATTTTTTCATTCAATATATAACCTTTTTCACCACAAAATTCTTCGAACAGATTTCCAATACTTACATCAATTTCTTTCAACGAATTACTTCCGAAACATTCACAACTCATTTTTTAAATAGATAAATTAACAACGCAAATTGAAATTTACGAATTTATTTTTTATTATTGTTTATGTTGCTTAGTTAGAATTTTTGTTTTCGGTAGTTCCAGGTATGCATATTAATTTGGATTGTAACATAATTTATTTACATTATTAAAATTCAAATGTCAAACTGACAGAATTAAAAAACTTTCAACTTTACTTTTTTCCACAATTTGGAAAAGATACAGAAATTTTCAGAGAGAAATACTCTTCCAATATACCCCTCGTGCATGCCATACCAGAATATTTCCGTTCGTGCGCTTTCGCGCACTCGCGAAAATATTCAGGTATTTGGCATGCACTCGGGATATATATACTGAGTATTTCCCTCTGAAAATTTCTTCCAATGAAATCACTCTATTTTTTTAATTTAAACAAATGACAGCGAAGTATCAGCGGGTATTCATGCACTAGTGCAAATACTCGGGTATTTCAATTTTCGTCAGAAATTGAGTTTTATTTTGAAATTCAATATTTATTTATTAAAATTACAATTCGTACAATTAAAAACGCAATTATTGTAAGTAACGCCAAATTCGTTTCTCGAAGTCCCCCTTTCAGGATTTTCAGTAGTACTTGATTTTGCTACTTCTTGGTGACGCATTTTCAAAATTAATTCTGTGTGATGTTCTTCGTCCAGTTTTAAATACGAATTTATCGAACTCACACTACTATGCCCTGTGATTTTTGCAATCTGATGTTCTCCTACTCCATTTTTCGCTAAATTTGAAACCGCTGTAGAACGATTTGAGTGGTTTGTAATTTTGAATCTTTTTGCATCTAATCCTATACTCTCTGCTGCCATCGAAGTCCACTTTGATATTATATTCCTTCCGACAGGCGAATAATAATCTGTAAAATAGTTTCAAACAATTAAATTAAGTTAATAAATTTTTTTTATAGATTTAACGTACCTTACTGGACATCGATCAGAATTTTTCTTGTTTTCAATCAACCATTTATTTTCAGTCAATCGACGCGCCCCACCTTGAGCGGTTTTGTTAAACACTGGATTATAAATAATTCGTCCTGTAGGCTTGCCAAAGTTGTTGGTTTCTTCCATAAAGAACGTTGTTAGGCAGTTTACTGCTTTACCCCCTCGAAAAGCCAGTTCATAGGACACAATATGGTAAAACTTACGTTGCAACCCTTCTGGAGTGTTTTCGTCCCACATACTTATCATTTTTTCGTGCTCTTCTGAGCTAAAAGTACCAGAACTACATTTTCTTTTATCACTAAATGCCTGTAGTTCCTTTCTTTTGGCGTCTCGTGCATTTCTCGCATTTTGAAAGAAAACATCCTTAAATGGATCAAAAGCAATGTTTTGCAAACATTTTAGCTATTCTGTTCCACTGTGTTTTTATTACTTCTTCTTTGTAATTCTCACCGTTTTGCTTTTTCATGTTAAAGCCAAAATCTTTCAAGCAATCCGCAATTTTTGGAACAGGCATTTTTTCATTCAATATATAACCTTTTTCACCACAAAATTCTTCGAACAGATTTCCAATACTTACATCAATTTCTTTCAACGAATTACTTCCGAAACATTCACAACTCATTTTTTAAATAGATAAATTAACAACGCAAATTGAAATTTACGAATTTATTTTTTATTATTGTTTATGTTGCTTAGTTAGAATTTTTGTTTTCGGTAGTTCCAGGTATGCATATTAATTTGGATTGTAACATAATTTATTTACATTATTAAAATTCAAATGTCAAACTGACAGAATTAAAAAACTTTCAACTTTACTTTTTTCCACAATTTGGAAAAGATACAGAAATTTTCAGAGAGAAATACTCTTCCAATATACCCCTCGTGCATGCCATACCAGAATATTTCCGTTCGTGCGCTTTCGCGCACTCGCGAAAATATTCAGGTATTTGGCATGCACTCGGGATATATATACTGAGTATTTCCCTCTGAAAATTTCTTCCAATGAAATCACTCTATTTTTTTAATTTAAACAAATGACAGCGAAGTATCAGCGGGTATTCATGCACTAGTGCAAATACTCGGGTATTTCAATTTTCGTCAGAAATTGAGTTTTATTTTGAAATTCAATATTTATTTATTAAAATTACAATTCGTACAATTAAAAACGCAATTATTGTAAGTAACGCCAAATTCGTTTCTCGAAGTCCCCCTTTCAGGATTTTCAGTAGTACTTGATTTTGCTACTTCTTGGTGACGCATTTTCAAAATTAATTCTGTGTGATGTTCTTCGTCCAGTTTTAAATACGAATTTATCGAACTCACACTACTATGCCCTGTGATTTTTGCAATCTGATGTTCTCCTACTCCATTTTTCGCTAAATTTGAAACCGCTGTAGAACGATTTGAGTGGTTTGTAATTTTGAATCTTTTTGCATCTAATCCTATACTCTCTGCTGCCATCGAAGTCCACTTTGATATTATATTCCTTCCGACAGGCGAATAATAATCTGTAAAATAGTTTCAAACAATTAAATTAAGTTAATAAATTTTTTTTATAGATTTAACGTACCTTACTGGACATCGATCAGAATTTTTCTTGTTTTCAATCAACCATTTATTTTCAGTCAATCGACGCGCCCCACCTTGAGCGGTTTTGTTAAACACTGGATTATAAATAATTCGTCCTGTAGGCTTGCCAAAGTTGTTGGTTTCTTCCATAAAGAACGTTGTTAGGCAGTTTACTGCTTTACCCCCTCGAAAAGCCAGTTCATAGGACACAATATGGTAAAACTTACGTTGCAACCCTTCTGGAGTGTTTTCGTCCCACATACTTATCATTTTTTCGTGCTCTTCTGAGCTAAAAGTACCAGAACTACATTTTCTTTTATCACTAAATGCCTGTAGTTCCTTTCTTTTGGCGTCTCGTGCATTTCTCGCATTTTGAAAGAAAACATCCTTAAATGGATCAAAAGCAATGTTTTGCAAACATTTTAGCTATTCTGTTCCACTGTGTTTTTATTACTTCTTCTTTGTAATTCTCACCGTTTTGCTTTTTCATGTTAAAGCCAAAATCTTTCAAGCAATCCGCAATTTTTGGAACAGGCATTTTTTCATTCAATATATAACCTTTTTCACCACAAAATTCTTCGAACAGATTTCCAATACTTACATCAATTTCTTTCAACGAATTACTTCCGAAACATTCACAACTCATTTTTTAAATAGATAAATTAACAACGCAAATTGAAATTTACGAATTTATTTTTTATTATTGTTTATGTTGCTTAGTTAGAATTTTTGTTTTCGGTAGTTCCAGGTATGCATATTAATTTGGATTGTAACATAATTTATTTACATTATTAAAATTCAAATGTCAAACTGACAGAATTAAAAAACTTTCAACTTTACTTTTTTCCACAATTTGGAAAAGATACAGAAATTTTCAGAGAGAAATACTCTTCCAATATACCCCTCGTGCATGCCATACCAGAATATTTCCGTTCGTGCGCTTTCGCGCACTCGCGAAAATATTCAGGTATTTGGCATGCACTCGGGATATATATACTGAGTATTTCCCTCTGAAAATTTCTTCCAATGAAATCACTCTATTTTTTT